>OZ020194.1:56719938-57319938 GCA_963971165.1 Philopedon plagiatum | reverse complement strand
CAGAGTGCGCGGGGCCTCGATAGGAGCCGTCTGTATGACTATGTTCGTGCACACGATCGTTTAACGCTACATCAAATGGCTTTTCGCAAATATGACACACCCTAGCTTCTTGATGCTCCCTCTCTTGTGCCGCCGAAATAGGTGTCATGGGTACTACTTCCTTCATAAAGCGATTATAGATTGATTTACAATCAATCTAAGCGTTTTACGAATTCTTTGTTAGCATCCGGACCTCTATAACTTTGGTAAATCGAATGAGCATCGTCAAAGTCACATTTGATGTAGTAACCGAACGAGTACGGAACATGTTTGTGCGTTCTCACAGTGTATGACGTATCGGGATCCTGCGCATTTTCCTCTGTATCCAGGGGTTCAAGGATTGTCTCGAAATCGGCATAAACAACAAAAGGTACTTTTAATTTTTTTTCAAAGTTTGTAAATTTCAAAATATTCTCGGGAATCTCTTCGCCATATTTTTTTTTTTTAAATTTGTCGTTGGGACTTTAGCTAAAACGTGCCCGCAATCGTGCTCCTGATGAGTCTTTAATTTTTGTTCTGAATCAAAATACGATAAACAACCATCACATAAATACTTAACACCATGATGTAGGGGGGATAATTGACTTGAGATCAGGCGCGATAAACTTCTTACTAAGCAGTAATGACTATTTCCATAGTCATCACTGGTTACTAATTTACGTGTCGCTCCCTATTACGAGACTTTGTAAAGTATAAGGGACCCACGACTTCAATACTATTTTTACCATTGTCAAAAACCCTTTCAAGTCCATAGACATTAATAGAAATATTATTGAGTCGTTCAAACTTTGAGATGTCGGTAAGTTTAATCGGAAATTCCATACCTGTAAAATCCAGCTCGTTCTCAAAAGGCAAATAGTTCGCGACTCTATTTGGATGTTGAGTCCAATGAAGTGGATGTATGGCAGCTAGGACTGACCACATGAAACACTTCTGATCCGTGTTCTGGATGTTCAGAGCAGCTTTCTTTGCTTCAATCTCCTTTGGCAGCGGGATGTAGGAAGATGGCTTTAGAGGCTGGATTTTGTTGATGCCTAATTCTAAGTGAAGGAGTTGTTGGAGCGTCCACCCTGTAACAATAGAAATATTTTTTAGTAAGAATATTAAACAGTTTTAAAAAATTTTTGCACTAGTTTTACACTCACCACTATCCTTTTCCATAAATTCTGAATACTTCCGGTCCAGGATAGTGCTGAACTGCTCAAACAGCTCCTCCAAGTCCGTAGCCCCATTCACCAGCTGGTATTTGGTGTTGAAGGACTTCACCTCCTCTGACTCGTTCGACTGTAGGAGGAAGCGGCCGAAAAGCTCCAGACCGACCTTAAGCTGTTCATACTTTGCGCAGATGTCTCCCACCAACTTGACGAATTTTTGTTTTAGCTGCTGTAGATACTGCTTTACGTTGGTGGGATCCTGGCTTGAAGTAAGTCGGTACGTTGCAATTCGGCTCCTGAACGATGTTCTTATCAGCTCTACTCCTTCCTCCTCCTGCATCACGCAGCATTTCTCACAGGGTCCTGAGATGACCGCCCCATCGGTTCGTGGGGACATCTAGTTTGCATATTGTGCAATGCTGCGTGGACGATGTTGTGGGTTCTGAAAATCGGAAATAAATAATTAGCACCTGAGTTATATAAAGACAAATTTATTATTTAGATCACCAAAAATTTCAATTTTAACTACTCACCATCTGTCGAAACGAGTCTTGCTCTTTTCGCCATGGATGTCTGCGTGGTCTTCGCTGGTCTTTTGGGGGCCGGGTGTTTCTCCTTTTGGTGGCGAAGAAGAGCCCCCTCCGACTTGAAAATCCCACTGCAGACGTCGCAGATCTTGACTGCTAGGCGGCAATCTCCATGACGATTGAGGCTGTCCTTCCTGGTGAATGCACGGCTACAGAAGTTGCACACAAACATATTCTGTAACATAAAATATTTTGACTGAGGAAAATGTTTCAGAAACCCTTGTTGGTATACTACTACTATTATGTGACTCCGAGATGTGAGTGGAAACCGAACATACATCATCTTTCCCTACTAGCTGTTTGCCTCATTTTTTTCTTTCACTAAATTTCTAGTTTTTAGCATAACTTCAAGCAAAACTAGCGTTTATACATACCCGATAGAGAAATTATTTTTTAAAACACTATTACATGCATAAAGAATACTTCGTCAGGTTCTAGTTTAAAAGATTTCTTGTTTGGGTGTTACGTCCCTCTACTGCTAAGGCAAATTAATATTTTAAAAATAATAAAAGTCACTGCGTTTAAACAAAAAACAAATACTGAAAAAAGAACTGTTCTGGACACTGTCAGCGACTTTTAATTCTAAAAAGTATGCTTGACCTTAATCTCTATAGTTTCAAAATAAGACAGCGTTTAAAAC
The DNA here is from genome assembly GCA_963971165.1 of Philopedon plagiatum. Taxonomy (NCBI): domain Eukaryota; kingdom Metazoa; phylum Arthropoda; class Insecta; order Coleoptera; family Curculionidae; genus Philopedon; species Philopedon plagiatum. Next base: position 57,317,518 of record OZ020194.1, on the reverse strand, counting down.
AAAACAAAAAATACTTTTCTATCCCTCGATCCCGATTCCCAATATTACTGTAAATAACTCAAGATTTCCATGCTGTTACTTAAACGCGAAATTAAAATCATAATTTTGTACAATACGGTTGTAAGACAGACACATCGACAGACTATTTTATTTTTCCTGACAAAGCGACACTCGATTGTAAGACAGACACATCGACAGACTATTTTTGATTTTCCCTGACAAAGCGGCACTAATATTCTTGTAAATATTCAACATTTCATTTTTGCTAATACATGCATCCTACAAAACTTTAAGCTAATATCAATCGGTACTCACCCAAAAATTTCACAGTACACTTTCTTCACACGCAAAAAACAACGACCACTCTGACTGTTTGACACCCAACGAACTTAATGCACACACTAGGAGATTCAGATGCCAACTGTGCTTTGCAAATTGTCACTTTCCCACTTTTATGCTTTCTCTTATCAACCGGAAACTGACGAGTCCTAACAAGTTAACGACGCAGTTTGCTGCTTAAAATAAAGTTAATAATTTATAATTGTGTGTTTTATTTCTCAGTATAAGGTTCCTAATTTGCAATTCTTTCCGCTATTACCACGTTCGAGCCAGCCTTATCACCGGAAACTGCTGACCGCACCTTCCTGAGTTGCACACGGCACTAATACATATTTTTTGTTGTTATTATTCACTTAAATAATATTAATACATTCTATTTCTTCAAAAATTTTAAATTCTTAATTTTTACCGATCGGTTCTACGTACATATTTGCTTCTATCTAAACACACATACCGACTGTTATTTTACAAGTAAATAACTTTTTCAACTAATTAATATTCTCCTGATACGGACGGAAGTTGCGAAGGCTGACGGCTTCCGGCGTCCTTATCGCTGTATATTCCTTTCTATTGCCACTAAAACACATGTAAATACGTTTTGATTTCCTTGCAAACAATTTCAAACTAAATCATTAATTTTCTTTCATTGCTAATGCCCTTACCTCTCGGAATTAAGAAACCCTAATAGCGCTATTCCTTTATTTAAATTTTTCTCTTTTCTTTGATACCCATCATGACTTTTATCATATTCGAGCCCCCTTTTCATCGACCGGAAGTGCTACCATCGACTGTTTAAACAGAGCTGTTTAAACAGGGGTGTTTAAACAACCGTGTTTAAACAGAGGTGTTTTTAACAGGGTAGTTTAAACAGGGCTGTTTGAACAGGGCTGTTTAAACAGGGGTGTTTAAACATCCCAGTTTAAACATTGGTGATTTTAACGTGGGTTGTTTAGTTGTTATTAACTTAAATAATATTCCTAAATTTATAATTAAATTAAAAATTTCTTATGTACAGTGATGTAAAAATTTTGAAATCTAATTTTTACTAGTTCAGAAGAACTAATACCTATTTTTTCTATTATTAAATCCACTAATATTCATAATTTATAAAATTAATCCAAAAATTTGCTATACAGGATGATGTAAAAATTTTGAAATCTAATTTTTTACTTGTTCAGATGACCTAATACCTATTTTCTGTTATTAAATCCAATAATATTCATAACTTATATAATTAATCCAAAATTTGCTATACAGGGTGATGTAAAAATTTTGAAATATCATTTTTTCCTCAAAGTCTAGATTTTTGAAAAATAATTTGACACATCGACAGATCTACTCATCCACTATCCCACATGCAAATTTCAGCTCTCCACCATCAGCCGTTAGGTCGCTAATCGCAAAAAACTATATCTCCGGAACCAAAGGACCGATCGACGCCATTCTTTTTTTAAACGCTTTCGGACACCGCCCTGAACACGTGGCATATGCTAAATTTTTCTTCTGACGTTTAACACGTGGCTGGTGACAGTTGACATATCTTCAATGACAGGTGACAGCCGCCATACTTTTACGCATGTCTTCTGACGCCATTTTGAACACGTGACGTATGTTAAATTTGTATTTTGGCGTTTCATAAGTGACAGGTGACAGTTGACATATCTTAAATGACAAGTGACAGCTGACATACTTTTACACATGTCTTATGACGTCATTTTGAACACGTGACGTAGGTCAGTTTTTATTTTGACATTTGACAAGTGACAGTTGACAGATCGAAGTTGACAAGTGACAGCTGACATTTATATCGCTGACGTAAGATCCAGTGACGTAGACTTCGATGCCGTACTTGAAATTTACACCTGCGCAAAGGTGGCCGAGCTATGACGTCATAGATCACAAGATAAGATCTCCACCGGTGGACGGTGGGCCGTGAACTCCCAAAGAATACTTACTCCCATACCTAAATTTTCAAACAACATAAAATTTATAGAAATCAAAATTAAACAATATACATTATACGTATCTGGTCCTTTTGTTTATCTATAACATAAACCAAGAACAGGATTTTCTCAAAATTAATTTAAGACATACAGAAAGAATAAGACAATGTAAACTGAGTATACCTAAGAAAAAGCCCTTAATTACATTCCTGTCCTGTCAAACTGTCCTGATAATGTCAAACCAAATAAGTTAGTCTTCGATTGGGTAGTCTGTGCTTTTGGACTCCTCGTATGATATTTATTTATTTATTTTGTAATGTCCCTAATACTTAGATACTGTAAAATATACCACTGAGAAACTTATAAAGATATGAAATGAAGCTACATTACCATGGTTCGTAGATCGATTCTTTCTGTTTTGATAAAAACAAAATCTATAGTAGTTCCTGCAGCAATATACTTGTTTGCGTGTTGTGTCCCTTCCCACAATTCAACAAGAAACCTAAAATTAATGAGTATATGACTATTAACACTTTAAGTACCTACATTATAACACGCAACTTATTTAGGAAAGACACTGGAAGGTTACTTTTACAACATAATTTTATCTGTATAATAAAATAAAAATTCGCTAAATACATGTTAATGACTACAATTGATATATTACTACTAATGGCAAGAAAAAAAGTTATGTTTATTGCACAGCTTTCATGCAAGGGTGATCCATTGTATATCAACTTTTGTTCACGTAATATGTAGGTATAAAAGAAAATTGCTGCCGGAATATATATACCAACCAAACCTTTTAGCAGCTTACCTTATGTTTGCTTTAAAGAAACGGTGTGACTAGCCTCCCGGTTCCGGTATTCATACCAATCCCGGCTGAAATATAAAATAAAGCAAATGACGTCACCGTCAACCGGGATTTTTCAAAATCCCGGCTAATTAGAAAATAAAACAAATTAATGACCACTCGTAGCCGGGATTTATATAAATCCCTGGCAGCACTTTTATATTCATATATTGGCAACCGTCTTTATTCATTGGTAGATAATTAAAATATTTCATTTGGGATTGATAATACGCATATTATACTGTCAGATAAAAAACTTTAAAAGAAATACTTGACTATATAAGTTTAAACTTAAACAAACTAAAAAAAAAAGTTTATTTATGTTTTGCATTTCATGCATATCCATTTATTACTATACTTTGGCTTTTTCTTTAAAGTCGTACATTTAATGTGTCTCCAAAGAAGACACAAAATACACATTATGGTATCAGCCTCATTTTTCTTCAGTTCTAATTGGCATGTTGCACATACCCACGGATTCTCTCGTTCCTTGGTTGATACTACGTTACGAATAACTTTCCAAGCGGCATCTGAGAAGTTCCTAAAACAAATTGTTTATGATATATTAACTTTAACTTAGGTATTAGCTGATCATTCTTACCGAACAATGTTTAGGTCGATATTTTCGTATAATACAGAATGAGGAATTTTTTCTAGCCTTGTTTCAATTGATGTTTCTTCAATTACACAGGACCACAAATGGGAACCGAAAAAATTCCTTTGGCGAGATTGATATCCTATATGTATTTTGGTGCGCTGATGACGAATCCGAGGTCCATATAACCCCAGCACATCACGTTCAAGGTCATTTAAAGGTCAAATGCATATATTACGGAAAAACAGAAAATCTGACCACGGATTCGGAAAGAGCGGGAAATTTTACGTCCAAATATGTAGTTCTTATTTTTCCAACATGACCCTCCAAGGTCATCTGGGGGTGAAATGACTCACCGATAGACCAAATTCTTATTTCCCATATAGGTACATCATCACAACTACAGACTTTTACGTACAACTTAGTCAGGTATCTTTAGGTTTTTTGACGCGCTGATTACGAATCCGAGGTCCATATAATCCCAGCACGTCACTTTCAAGGTGATGATTTATATGGGAAATAAGAATTTGGTCTATCGGTGAGTCATTTCACCCCCAGATGACCTTGGAGGGTCATGTTGGAAAAACTAAAAACTACATATTTGGACGTAAAATTTCCCGCTCTTTCCGAATCCGTGGTCAGATTTTCTGTTTTCCGTAATATATGCATTTGACCTTCAAATGACCTTGAACGTGATGTGCTGGGGTTATATGGACCTCGGATTCGTAATCAGCGCACCAAAATACATATAGGATATCAATCTCGCCAAAGGACTTTTTTCGGTTCCCATTTGTGGTCCTGTGTTATTATTCCACTAAGAGCCGCTGCTACAACTTCATCCTCAACAAACCATCTTAGCATCCTTTTTTGTTGATCTTGAAATGGTAATTTAAAAAATGGAATAAAGATGCCTCGTTTTCTCTTTGGTAAGCCAATTGCTGTCAGTTCGCTGCCTTTGGGACGCCCTCTTTTTTTTACCTTTGGTGGCATTTTAATATCTTTTATGTTGTCTTTGCCATCAAATTTTGCTCTTTGTTCTATGTCTTGGTATAAAGAAACATCTTTGTTAGAACTGTATATTAGTGTAGCACTGCGCTCATTCATTGATCCTATTTCTGAATCAATAACTGGTTCTGCATTTTTTACTGCTGTGTCTAAAATTAAAATAGAGAAAATATATCAAGTGTTAATAAGTGTAAAAGTAATAAAAACCTTGTGATTGTTGGTCATCTAAAGATTCTTCCATGTCTTCTAGACCATCAAAAATGATTGGCATATTTTCTATGTCCAGGTCAGAGTTTTCTGCAGCGACTACTGTAGTGGCTAAAACAGTGTAGCATTTTAATAAACTAAAACATGGTATGATTATGTTATTTTTAACCTGGTAATTCTTCATCTTCGTTGATCATAAGAACTCTTGCCCTTTTACCCTGCTTCCACAGCAATTCTAATGTTTTAAGGCTATCAATTTTTTGGTCAAATGATTCATAGCTTGACATCGCAACTAAATTAGCTAGCGAATTAGTTGTTAATAATGCCTCTCTTCTTTTCTGGCCATATGTTTTTAGCTTCTTTTTATTCGTAACAGTTACCGCAGTGTATGATGCTTCAAGGTTTGCTTCAGAAATGGCATCTACATCAGACGCATTACTACCTTGCGCTAAACGCCTTTGAGTTGTTTTGTAATACTCTAAAGTCCAACATTTATTCACAATTTCTTTGGAAAACAAAGGCAGTGCCATATATTTACGAACAGCAAAAATATGCCTGCAAGGAAGTGACATACCGGCATTGAAATTACAATTGCATTTATTTGAATCACATTGCAATTGCCCTTCTGTACTGCTGGTAACAAAAAAAGTACATAGGTCTTTATTTACATCAAATTTAATTTTCTTGCTATATTCGATTTGCTTTAGAACCAATTTGCCAGATTCATGTGTTAAAAAATCTAAGTATTTTTTTTTCATCGCTGTCTGGAGCGTAATTTGTCACCAACCTTTTTTGCAACTGATACACTGCCTTAAAATCTCTTTCGCTTTCAAGTGCTTGTAAAATATCAAAAAATGAATGTACAAACTCTTCTAATGTACTATTTTTTGTGATTACTGATTTTAGTTTTGCATTTATTGACTCTATACGATTATTCGTTGTATTTTGAAAACAACCTTTCATAAAATTTTTGGTCATCGACCATTCGTCCTTGATGGGATACCAATTTTTGTCAAAATATTCAACAACTTGTTGAGGAACAGACGATTTCAGCAAATTGTTACAACTTTCAAATTCGTCATCTGTATTAGCGTAAACCATTTTTTGCAAAAGTTTTAAAGACAGGGCTCTAGCCGATTGTGAAATTCCCATTTTTTCACAGGTAATTTCTCGATTAAATGTGCGCATGGAATGGAATATACAAATGTGCAAATTAGCTTTTGGGAAAACGTCTTTTATAACAGTTCTTTCTAATAAATCTTTGTCTGTCATAATGCATTGGGTGAATTCCGTTTCTTTATTGTCTTTTCTAAACGTTTCTAAAAACCACGTAAAACTTACTTTATCTTCACTGGTTAATAGACAAAAGCAACTATCTCAGTTTGGCAGTTGCCATCCTCTGCTATAATTAAAAATACAGGTATTCCTATATTTATTAATTTGTAGGTACCATCTATGCCTAAAAATTCGGGATACGCTTTAAAAGTGTTTTTCATATTTGGGGTTTGAATAAACATGCCTTTAAAATTATTTTCATCATCTTTAAGTAAGCTTACTTTAGCATTATATTTATTTTCTAAGATTTTGAGGCATTCATCTAAATTTCCGGATTTCTTTTCAATTTTTTGTTTAATATTTGATAAATCCTTTAGTATCAATAGTTTGCCGGTTTCTCTTTCTAATTTTTGCTTAACTAATTTTGTGTTCGCTTTTAAAGCTAATAATTCTTCTGCATTTTGTTTATCTTTAGTACTCAGCCTTCTTTGATGTGGCAAATACTGAAATTGTACCATACTATTTTCATGATTGTGATTTTCGGAAATACTTCTCACTTCCAGTGCTCTTCCATCTGTAGTGATTCTTAAAGATACATGGGCAGTACAGGGTTGTTCTTTTTTGAAAGTTCTTGTATCTCTTTCCCCTTTACCGGAAGGCCTAAATTTCTGACCTCCATGAATGCAACAATACTTTATTTCAACATATTTAAGTTCCTTTCTAATTGGACGTTGAATTCTTGAAGAAGCTATAAGTCGCGCATCTCGTTTCCAAAATTTGGAAAATGTTTGCTCTTCATACAACTTTAAGGAATTTTGAACCTCCAAATAGGTGTAAAATTTTTTTCCAACATCAAAAATATTCATAGTAGGTAAATAAAATTTAACCTAAAAAATTTTAAAAGGCGTTGTGGCTCTGCTAACTTGATTGACATTAAATATGGTCTAATAATAAATACCTGTGTATTTTTAAAGAAAATACTTGTTTAAGTAACAACCTATTAAGCACAAATTTTTCAACTCCAGAACCGTAAACAAAAAACAACAATATCGGCAATATCTGTTCTCTATTAATCACAAAACAAACCGGAATACTAATGCTGAATTTAGAGCACGTGTTTGTCGGTTCATTTACAGGCAAAGAGCGCATGACCTAACCGGGATTACCGCGAATACCGGTTCCCACTACAAACATATTATAGAATACTTAGATGCGCTGTGTACGGTATCTGTACAAATCCCGGCTGCGGATGATGTCACTTGTATTATTTTCTAATTAGCCGGGATTTTGAAAAATCCCGGTTGACGGTGACGTCATTTGCTTTATTTTATATTTCAGCCGGGATTGGTATGAATACCGGAACCGGGAGGCTAGTCACACCGTTAAAGAAAACGAGTAATATGTCATCATAATAATACAAGATAGGTATTTTATTTAAAAGGTTGACTGAGTATTTTATTTAAAATACTTCATTGAAACATTACTTTAAAAATTCTACTGGCAGCCTTGTCGAGCACTCAATTGCCAACACACGAAATCATTGGTGCAAAATTCGAATACTAGAGTAATACAAAGAATACAAAGAGTAAATAAGGTGTTCTACCTATTCTGCCGTGCTTCACTTAAAGGTGGTATCTCCAAGATTGTTGAAACGGAGGAGAAAATTGACTTTAAAGTCAAACTTATTTCCCAACCATTTAGAATGGTATATTTACCAATGTTTTACAATAAATTGACTCTACTATTGAATGTTTAAATTTTATAAAAGTTAAGGGGTTTAGTAAAACTTTTGAAAGAATTGGTGGTAGATACAACTTTTAAGCTAGGTAATTTATTTATAATTTTACTTGTATGACGGCGGTATAAATTGATACCACTTTATTTTACCCCTGATTGACGTTTGTTAAAAAAAAAGTAAAAAAATGACACTGGTATGGAACCAAAATACATTTTCTTGGCAATAATACTGTCAGGGAACATACTTTTCATTACGGCTACATCTTTGTCCACTGAATTAATAGATTTGTGATTGTATACCGTATTTAAGCACCATCTTATTTCTGCATCAACAACGATTTTATTTAACACTAGCTGGTACCCGCGGACTTCGCCAGCGTGTTTTATTCATGAAATATATTTTTAGAATATAATAATATACATACATATTTGGAAATTACTTCTTTAGCACTTCCTTGTAAACAACATTGGTTGTTTTTGTAGAGGCTGCGAAATAGCCAAGCTGTTGGACAGTTACATCTATACACTATACGCAATTTTTTTTAAACTATAGCTTCTGTGTATAACGATAAAGAATACGGAAAATAAAAAAGGATGGCTAGACCACATTAGGTTATGCGTCCCGAACATCTGAAAGCACGGTTGCCAGATTTGTTTAAGTATAAAACTAAAAATGTTTACACATGGTGTTACATCCTAGGGATTAAATTACACCAAAAAATTGGTTCTTATCTAAAAAAATATTAACCCAATCAAACCCAATCAAACACAAAAATTAAATAAAATTGACATGTTTCGACCTTTTTCATAAAACCCATTGATTTTTGAACAAAAAAAGAAGAGAAGTTTTCCTTAGAACTTAGTAGTTTTTAAAATAAAAAATAATTTAATTTTCAGGGATTGCTTTACCCCCTTAGAGGGCGAGTTTTGCAATATCCATTCTTAGTGACAGTATGCAAAATTTCAGCTTTCTATCTTTGGTAGTTAGGGTTGGGCCTTGATAAATCAGTGGTAAAAGTGTATTTTTACCCTCTAGGGGTAAAATTCCAACACGAAAAAAAGTGGTCTTATGTAAGAAAATAAAATAAAATTTACGTGTTGGCGTTTTCCTTAGGTCTAGGTAGTTTTTAAAATAAAAAATAATTACATTTTTAGGGTTTGCTTTTACCTCCTTAGACGGGGACTTTTGCAATATCCTTTCTTAGTGGGCGTCTGGGGCCTAAACTAAAGCTGTATGCAAAATTTCAGCTTTCTATCTTTGGTAGATAAGGCTGGGCCTTAATAAATCAGTGGTAGAAGTGTTTTACCCCTAGGGGTAAAATTCCAACACGAATAAAGTAGTTATATGTAAAAAAATAAAATTGGCATGTTTTGGCGTTTTCTTTAAAACTTAGTAGTTTTTAAATTATTTAATAATTTATTAAATAATTTAGTTTTTAGGGGTTGATTTTACCCCTTTAGAGGGTGAGTTTCGCAATCTCCTTTCTTATTGGACGTTCTGCCTTTAGTAGTTAGGGCTGAACTTTGATAAATCAGTGGTCGAAGTGTATTTTACCCCCTAGGGGTAAAATTCCAACAGGAAAAAAGTAGTCTTATTTAAAAATATATAATAAAATTGACCTGTTTTGACGTTTCCTTAGAACTTAGTAGTTTTTAAAATAAAAAATAATTTAGTTTTTAGGAGTTGTTTTTTTATCCCCTTAGAGGGCGAGTTTTGCAATATACTTTCTTAGTGGGCATCTGGGTCCTAAACTAAAGCTGTATGCAAATTTTCAGCTTCTATCTTTGGTAGTTAGGGCTGGGCCTTGATAAATCTGTGGTTTTTACCCCCTACCAGTCACATTTAAAAACCGTTTTCCTCTGCGATCTCGACATCGCATCGCACCAAAATTTTAAAGCGAATGTATATGAATATGTTGACGTTTCGAAAAACGCGATTATTTACTGGACATCACTAGAATAAACATAAAACATAGGGGTAAATCAACCAAATAGGTGCCAGAATCGCGATCTGATGCAACTTTAGCTAAAAAAAAAAAAACGGAATGCGAAAACGATCGTGAAGATTGTGGATGAGATCTATTCTGCATCTTTATTTCACTTTTAACAGAGGTGTATTTCTTCGTCATTCTGATAATAACGAATTCGATTGGTCAGAAGGACGGGACAAAATATCCACTGCACGATGCATGTTTTATTTTCTTTTTTATTTAATATATAGCGTAACAAGCTGTCTTTCTCTGGGAATTCGAAACCATATGGATGGTTAACGGATTGCCTACTATCGCGCGTTAACTTTTCGTACTACGAGGTGCGCTCGAGATGTTATAAGACATGAGGCGGTACCGCAAGATACCGTACCTACTAATTTCTTGTAAAAAAATAATAGTTCTTAAAAATAAAATTAACGGAAGTTGCCATTTTCTCTGGCTTTAAGAAAAATGTCTTTATTTTTAGTTGTACTGAAAATTTTTTGTTTTCCCTGGCGGTTTTTGAATCCTCTGACATTTTCCTGTTTTACCTGACGCTGGGAACCCTGTTAACATTATCAGACATCTTTATTACTGTTTAGGGCACTAGCTGGAGGATACTTTGAACAATTTATCTAAATAACTTGTTTTATTTTTATCAGGGCCGGTCCTAGACCATCGGCCTCCCACGTGCAAATGTTTAGTTGGCCGCCCCTTTTCGTTTAAGACTTATCTTTTAGAAAACTTAAAGCCAAGCAAAAAAATCGGTCAAGTGCAAGCTATACTTGCACAATTAGTGTTCCGTGCCATCAGCCCCCCCACATGATTTTTTCAGATTTTTCTGAGCAATCCTTCTGGTGATAAGGGTGGGGGACAACAATTTTTAAGCGTTTTTCCTGAAAAAAGTCAAAAAAATTCATAAATTTTTTTATCATATATACCGTTGAATTCGTGCTTTAATAAACTTTCATTTGATACCCTACACGATGCCCTTGAAAATTTTTTTTTTCATTTCCCAATTTACCCCCCGAAATTAACCCCCAGAATCAAAATTTAACTTTTTATACTTCACGTCTATAATTGGGCCACCACACTCTATCTCTGTTCCAAATTTCAAATTTTTACGTCGTCTAGTTTCAGAGAAAATCGCCTGTGACAGACGGACGGACGGACGGATACCGAAGCGATTCCATAAGTGCTTCGTTTCACGGAACACCATAAACAGCCTGGAGTAAAACTTGGCCCGTTTTTTTGAAGAACATATTTATATCTGAAATATCTACATATATTTTTACAAATGTCGCTTTCAATAGATATAGCCAAATTGGAATACCGCTCTAGGAGATAGCATATTCAAATAATTTTTTATCAACTTCAGTTTCGGGAAACTTTTTTTCTCCCAAAGCCACACTAATAGGTATAATTCAAAATATTTTTAGTGCAACTGAAAAATTAGGAAAACATTGTTTTAAATCTTGGTTTATTATGTGGTTTCAAACTTCTAACTCGATTAAGAAATAAAGATAATGGCTTGTTAAAAAGCTTCATTCCAAGTAAATCTGTTCTTATAAATTCATCTTTAGTTACTGGAAGTTTGCTTGATCCACACAAAATGTTTTAAATAGTCTAAATCTGATGAGTACAATATTAGTAAAAAGTAGCAGTTTTCTATTTGTTGAAAACTATATTTTATGCTCTTTTTTAGGATTTAGAAACAGTTTCTTCGTGTGACTCCTAGTCGAAAAGTCGCGGTTTTCTGCTTGTACAAACTTCCGGAAATGCAAGTTCTACCTCTATTCTTGTGCTACTTTTAGCACGTATCTTCTTTGTTGCAACATATTATTTGGCTTTTACGCAAAAATTACTAAATATACGTATAAATGTTAGAAAAAAGATTTTTTTATGTACCCCTTTGGGCCTCCAGAGGTTGAAAAGATTTTATTGTTTCATTGTACAGTTACCTTTCATCCCATAATATAGAGTGCCCAAATACTTTTGACTGTTAGTGTAGGTTTGTACAGGGTATTTCCTAAGGGGTCTAATAGGTGATTCTAGAGCTATTTTTAGTAGAAAGTTCATATAAACATGGGGTAAGTAAAAGGCACGGCCCGTGATATTTTAAAGTTGTATATCTCTGTTGCTACTTACGGGACCCATGCCAAGTTCAGGGGTTTTAATAGTAAGCCTACTAGGAATGTTTTGGTAAAGAAAAAAAATATTTTCAAATTCGCGAAAAAAAGTTGAATTTTGCCCTGGCACACCCTGGGAAAAATGAACATGTTTAGGTATTTTATTTATTATTTTTTCTAGCTAAATTTTACATCATTTTGTTGAAATTTTTTAAATTTCAAGAGAAAAAATGTTAGTAGAAAGTTATAGTCATTTGAACTTTTTTAAATTATATTTTAGGTTTAAAGAAATTCAAATGACTATAACTTTCTACTAACATATTTTTTTCTCTTAAACTTTAAACATTTTCGACAAAATGATGTAAAATTTGTTTAGAAAAAATAATAAATGAAATACCTAAACGTGTTCATTTTTTTCCCAGGATGTGCCAGAGCAAAATTCAACTTTTTGTTCGCAAATTACAACATATTTTTTTTCTTTACCAAAACAATTCTAGTAACTAACTAACACTAACAAAACCCCAGAAATTGGCATGGGTCCCGTAAGTAGCAACAGAGATATACAACTTTAAAATTTTACCACCCGCCACTGGTAAGTAACCCTTAGCTTTAAAGTGTTAAACTTTTTCTCTAGCTATCTATTGGCCCTTTTTAAACATCCTGAACTTTTTTATACCACTGACTACTTTTAATTGAATAACCAGTACTCCTATTGAAACTTTTTAGCCTCTTTTATTTTTTTTACAATATTTGCACTGGTTCTAAAGAATTAATCAAAAATATCCATTCTTGTGTACTCTATTTTTAAGATAAACATGGACACCTTCCTAAATAAGTTTTAAACAGTACAATATATGGCAACACTGCAAAATACAAATATGTTAAATGAAGTTAAGAATATAATTGAGTTATCTCATGTTCCAGAACATAGTTTAGGTTGATTAAAAATTAAAAGAACCCCTTAAACGTTATCACTAAAGCATTTTGGGACTTATGTTTATATGAATTTTTTGCCTAGCCTTTGTCTCAGAAGAAGAAACCTAAACTATTTAGGTTCCTATCCTAAAAAAATATTAGGCAATCATTAAATTTACTACTTTCCATGTATTTTCAACAAACTTTTACTTTGCTACAAAAATTTGAATATGATTATTCGCTTAAAACTATAATGGCTCGTGAGTTTCATTGATTAGGGCACAGTTGGTGGTGGTTGATACCATATCTCCCGGGTAACCTGAAAAGAAAAAAAATGTAGTATTTAATTGGATGCAGATGTCATAGTTAGTTTAACTGCTATTTTTTTTTTACTAGCGACATAGAATGTTTCTTTGTCTTTTCTAATTGTTATGTATTTAGTAATTTTTGCGTAAAAGCCAAAAAATATGTTCTGAGATTATTCGCAAAAAATAAAATTTAAACTTAAACAAAAAGTAATGAGCACTTCCACTGAATTATGTGCTTTTTTCCCTATACGCTCGAGTACGTAGATATGGTAGGGGGTAGTCCCCCAGATCCGTTTCGAAAAGCAAACCCAGAACGATACGAAAAAATTGCTGGATGCAATCCATTTTGTGAGACTATTTTACTTTTATGGTTGATCTTAAATCAAACAATTTTATTTGTAAAGGGTGGTTGAAATTTTTTTAGTGCTCCCTCCCCCAGAAAAAAAATTATCTACGCCCTTGTATACGCTAGTATTTACGAAATATTTTGTGTGGTTTTAAAATATTCCAAGATACAAAGTCAATGTAAAAATACTGCATTTTAATCTTCTTAGACAGTGGAGAAATGGGAAAACAAAAGGAAAAAAAAGTTGTGCAAAATAAATACGGATCCACATATAAGATATATTAATGTCCTAAGTTAAGACTTCAAATCGTGCTTAAACAGCTTCCAATGAAATTTAAAATTTTTTAGGAATAACCTACTTTAAAAGGTAATAAATAGTGGTGTTTTTCGTATTTACCGTTTTTACTTCATAGTTCGTATATTAGCAAGATAGTCCATTAAAATTTCAATATTTGTAGGTACACCATGTGTCCACAATAATTTTGGGCAAATTACCCGAATCTGTATTTTCAGACTCTTGATTCACTTTCCTAGTAAACTAGGCACCTTTAACATGAATGTTAAATAGACAGAAATTTATGATTATATAAACATTGAATAAGAGACCCCAAACAAAAGATTTTTCAGGTTATAATTATGACGAAACTGTCACACCCTTTGATTGGGTTTGATTGCCGTTAACATTTTAGATCAATCAGGGATCAAAACGATATGGTCCTCTACCTATTTCTCGAGAATGGCTGTTGCCAGGCTCTCAATTATATAGAATATTTGACGATTGATAGACTCTACTAAAATAGCGCAATTACTGTGGCAGTGAGAGTGGCATCGTCGCTTCACGGAGCGTCTTCTGCTTCATTGAGAAATCTGATGAATCTGAAACGCGTAATTTTCAGTAGTAGGTCGGAATATACGTGTGTAGTGATATTTAACACGATTTTTGTTTTTTCCTGACAGAACTTTATCCATAAACTTTGCGGAATGATGTGAGTGCCAACTGTGTGGAAAAATGGTATCTTTTCATCCGGAATTGTCTTTTCAGGGGTTTGCTTGGTGGAATACAGAATACAGGAAAGCCAGGTGGCACGCCGAAACGGAATTATAGCGGTTGGTCTTCGTCCTACACACGCACAATTTATGAAACAACTAAAAGGCTAGTTATGAATGAATGATATTGTCTCCTCTTGCTAAAGGTTAATGGCCATACCGCACTAACGCAAAAATGGTTTGTTCGGCTGTTCGCAGCACCTTTGTTAGTATACTTTCAGAGTTACGGGATTTCTCTTGGTCCGACGCTGATACGTGTGTGATGCTATCCTTTTCTAATGACTGGTTGAGATCGCCCGTTCCGGGACGGTCTCTATACCCCCCCGTCGGCGTCGGTGAAAAAATGTTCGTTGGTTGTCGTGGATTTCGGTATTTTCACCATTCTCAATTTTTTTCTCCAAAACGGTTAGTGCGGGAACGATTACATTTTCTGGGTTAATAGAGGGATAGTGCGTCTAGCTTCGATAAAAAATTCAGTTATACGGGGTGTCGCGTTTCGGAGTTTTTAAACGTCAAAGTGGAAATTTCCGCGATGTCGTATGATATCGATTACAGGTCGCAAAAGTTAATCAAATCGATTTAAATTTTCGGAGGTCGCAGAGGACCGGGGGCTCCCGGACCCTATTGAAATTGGCGATATTCGGAAAATGGGAAGTAATACTTTTGAATTTTTTTAGGCCGAAAAAGTCACGTGCAGACCCATATTGAGTTCTACATTGCTCGAAAACGAAACGTCGCACAGAAAAACGGTTTGATACGTCAAACTTTAGAATCTCAAATACTTTCTTTTTGCAATACATTTACCTATACCTAAAACGAATGGAAATTGGAAAAATTTGGGAAAAGCTGAAAATTACGATTTTTGATGAAAATTCTTGACGGTTTTAAATTTTTTTCGGGGTCAAAATGGATCCAAATCATAATACCATATACCTGGTCGGAAAGAGCTCCTCGAAATACATGTTTTTCATAATTTTTGGTTTCTTCATTTTTTATAGGAAGGGATCAATCGACGATTAAATTTCTATTTTTTACCTATTTTTTGATGACATCTCTACATTCGAATCACTCTAATTTCTTCCAACTTTTTCGACGCTATCCCGTGGGGATATAATCAGGCTTTAAAATGAATCCCGAATGGGTGATCCAGGACCGGATTTAGGGGGTAAAAACTCATTTTTTCTATTTTTTTCATCAAAACTCATCTTTAAACGGCGTTATTCCATATTATTTATCTTATTTAACAGTTATTTTTTGATTTTTTCCTTCCCTCATTATCTAAAATCACTCCACACTAATTAAAATTGCAAATTTTTTCGTTAAAGTTATAAATAAATAGGTTTTTTTAAAGCATCGGGGCACGAAAATTTTCTAAAAAGAACGAATTTTAAAGCCAAGCCGTGGAAAACAGTTTGAACAGCAGATGTCGCGTTACATTGAGGTTATAAAATGAGCTGTCAAAATAACACGAAAATGGTAGTTTTTCTTGCGAGATTTTAAGATTTTTGGGCCGATTTCGGCTTGGAAATACCGGGAAAGGCGGGTATAGACCTTCCAGTATGGATTCCGGGATATATCGTTTGATGAATTTTCATTTAAATACCCTTTTTATTTTTCGGAGACCCCGCAAATGCATTTTAGAATATGGGTTTGTTTACGTTTTGTAATGTATTAAAATAGTGCATTGTAATGTATTGGAACAGTGTCAAAATTAGGCTAAAATTCCAGTTTTTGTTGCTATACTGGAAGAATTCTGGACCAACTTTGACTTGAAATTTACCGGGCTAGGGATTTAGGGACCTTATACTTTGGATACAAAGACATTTCATTTGATAAATTAGGCTTTAAATACCAATTTTATCGATTTTCCGATGACGCTACAAGGCATCATTGCAGCACAGTGGCATGGAAAAATTTGTTATACCTATTATCAAAAATATGCATTTTATTTTCTAGCCATGAGCGTGTATACCTTTGGGCCAATATATTCATTATTATTAAATAATTTTAATTTAATTATAGTGAAATGAATTGATTCGGATCGTTTTAAGTAACCAGAACGATTCGAAAGTACATTTTATACCTTTCAGCATGTGGGTGATTGTATATATGTCTACAGGGTGTCCGAAAAGTCTTTGTATGCGCAAATATCTTTTGTCATTAGCACGAAGATTAACTTAATTGCGTCTTATTTCAAGGAAATCGTAAATTTTTTATTCCTTTGTGGGGTTGTTTATATGTTTGCATGTATACAGGATGTCCAAAAAGTCTTTGTATGCGCAAATATATTTGCCATTATTACGAAGATAAACTTAATTGAGTCGGTTTTCAAGAAAATCGGAAATATTGAAATTACTGTGTCGTGTTGTGTTGTGTTTGTATGTCCCAGATACCAGACTGACGTCAGTTTCACGTCATTTTTTGGTAATATTTATGACCAGTATGACCTTTCGAATGACGTATATATGACGTACTAATGACGTATATATGTCACAGGTAAAATGACGTCAGCTGACGACGTCATTTTTACGTCTATATGTGACCTTTAATAAACCCTATTCTGACCCAATAATGACGTCTCTGTGACGTTTCATTTTGGGCTTTAACTGACCTAATATTGACCTCATTCGGATCTTTTTATATGAAGCCCCATATTCATAAATCGGTAAACTGCGCGTGTACAGTATATAATAAATCAAACTTTGGGTGCTCTTGCCAGTGTAAAGAAGTGAATAAGCAATGAGCTATTCTGATATCGAAGCAAGATAGATGAGACAGCATTGCTGCTTGGCCACGACGAAGTGTCGATGCAGCAGCAGAGAATAGCACATATACAGCACGTGTGCGGCCGGCAACGCAGTACATTCTTCGGTCTCTATTAGTGTTGTAAATATCCGTATTCATTAGATATCCGAATCATACGGAATCGGAATCAGCTAATATCCGTATCCATTATCCGAATACGAATCCATTTCTTGACCCGCGCGAAAGCGGTTACAGATCATGTATACGTATGCATGCAACAGACTAAAACATTTTCTATCCGGATACACGGCTAGGTAGGTCGATGCGGTATCGGTAATATCGGTATCATACCAGTCGAAGTCGAAGTTTAGGGATAAGAAGGCACCGCGTCGCGCCGTTCTCGTTTGAATTCGGTTCGGGTGAGGCGGGACTAGTTTAACCAATGGGTCTCATCTCATATGATACCCGTTACCCCGATAACTATGCCATCTTTTTTTAGGAAATGTCATTAGAAAGAGAAAGCACAATATCAAATATGCCAAATCGCAGACCGTGTTGTTCGCTTACACTCGATTCCGATTCCGTTTTCTCTTTGCACTTTGCATTAGTAACCACCCGATGCGAATTTATTTTGATTCCGAATCCGTATTAAAGTTCTCGGCCGGTTCCGGATAATCCGGATTCTTTTAATATTCGGATCCAACGGATTTTTGGATACGTATCCGTACATCACTAGTCTCTATGATATCCAATGAGCCCATTGCTTATTTACTTCTATACACTGGCAAGCGGCACCCAAAGTTTGTTTTATATACTGTACAGCGAGATTTTGGTAGGCGAAATTAAACATCCTAGTTTTTTGAGAGAACTATTCTTACCCTTATCGCAAGTAAATGTGTCGGTGATAAAATTGCAATAACTATGTGAAAAAGTAACAGGACCTACCAAAAGTTTACCCATACCTATAACAGTTGGATGTTGTGTAATTGCTATAATTTTATCGTGAATAAACTTAAGAATGTTCTTAAGTACCTATATATTATATTAAAAATAGAAATAGATATAAAATAAAACATTTAGAAAAGAAATACTGTTATTTATTAATAACAAACCTACACAAGAAAAAAAACTCGTCAAAAATAGGAACTAAATAAATAGTATTTTTCTTTACATGTATATCATACATATTTATTAATCTAAATTGTGAAGAAGTGGAAAACAAACAAATTTATTAGGTACAGAATCAGTATTATAGGGAAATAACATACATTTGGCAACAATATCTTCTAAATTATAGGTTTTAAGTTCTGTTAAATTACAAACTATACTTATTTGTAGTAGGGAAGTTGATTCAAATGGATATTAATATAATGATTCATATACTATATATTCTCTACCAACTAAACAACACTTAGGTATGTATAACTAAACAAGTACTAAGATTTTTTTTAAGTCACGGTGAATAGTTCATTTCAGTCACACTTCAATCAGTTATGGGGCCCCAAGACGCCTATAGCAATGGTCCTGCCTGGTGCACCACACGGTTTTGTTCCATGATAGTTACATCACTGAGCTAGGTGCCAAAAATATGAATTTTAAGTTTTATTTCTATGATGTGGCAAATGTGTTATCAACTTTAACAAATAACAAATCCAAAAAAAGGTAAAACCAAATATACAGAGCACTATCAAACTTTTTTGAAAACAATATAGTAATTGTGGTTATAATTTCGAATTAGAAATGTTAAGAAGCCCTGTCTTCAACTACAAGATTATGCACAAAATTACTTGTCAGCAAGATATTTACAAAAAAAATCGGTTTTTAATTAGGGGTGCAAGATAAATTAAAAAAAATTATTGTGCATATAAACCCAGCATTTGCTTTGCAATTTTGGGACTTTCATTTTACTTCGTGTTCATTTACACAGGCAATTAAAAAATCAAAAGGGGTTAATACAGGCAATAAAAACAATAGACATATTTTATTACATGGCAAAGCAACAAGATTTTGCACTATGGGTTCATTACACTTATTTGTCTAAAACACTCCTTTAATTTTCATGACGCCTTTAAAAAAATATACGTAAATCATAAACCGAATCATAAACAGAACTTACTGTACTTGTTTGGGAAGCACAATTCACTAAAATTTACTAACTAAACTAAAGTTTACTTTACAAAACGGAAAAGGGAACCGTCAACAGGCAAAGAAAATAAAAAGGTCTAACGACAGGCCGAGACGACGCCACGCCATATTTAAGTTTGACAAGTGACAAGCAAGCAAGGGAGGATCCGTTGCAGGGTTGCCAGCTTTTGTTCTTGTAATTCTTCGATCGTAAAAGTTCTAAATATTTTTTCGTAGATACGATATAAATAATTTTATTATTTGATTAAACACAAATTGATGTAATTAATAAACAGCAAGCACTTCTTCAAAATTGCCAAAAAAATATATCCATGGAAAAAACGAGAAAAAATGTTCTCAAATAAATAAAACAAATCAGTTCAAGTGTTTTTTTTTTCAAGAAAAAAGCTAAACAATTTTTAAAATTAGGATAAGAAAAATTTAAACCCTATTTATTGTTTCCTTAATTTTTTTTTTACATTGTGCCGAGCCATAATTTCTGAAAAGAACCGTGACGTGGCAACGCTGCTGCAGCGCGTTGGCGCGAATTTTGACCGTCAACAAGTACGGTGACTTGGCTTGGCTATGTTAGACTTATGTATTTACAATACTAGTACGAGAGAGATAAAGACAAAATCGGACAAAACGTCTAAAGTACGTCGTAGCTTGCGTCGAACTCCGCCAGTACCTAAGCCGTATCGGAAGGAACGCAGGAAGTCTTCCGTTTTAAATTCACATCCTCATGCTCTAAAACTACAGATAGCGGAGTTCTGCTATTTTTGGCGGACCCTATTGACCACAGTCATGCGTATATTCGATCTGTGCTTTAATCCTAAGGTAGGCAAGTAGCGGCGAAGGGTTAAACAATATCTGATATATTTAGCACAACATATCTCGGCTATTTTTGAACTAATTAGGCTTATTTTCCTTGAAGGCTGAAGTAAGCTAACTGTTTAGAGTTTTGTCTTATTATGACTTGTGACCATAAAATGACGTATATAAGACGTCATACACAGTACGTTATTACGACGTCCCAGCAAGGACGTACCAGGGGCGTTATTTTTTCGTCGAATGACGTCTAAGGTCACAAAATGACCTATTTTCGACGTCAAAAAGACGCCAGTCTGCTAGCTGGGAGGGTGTCCGAAAAGTCTTTGTATGGGCAAATACCTTTGCTATTTGTACAAAGATAAACTTAATTGTCGGATTTAAAGCTGATCGTATATATTTGCATTTCTATGTGTACGGATTTATATGTTTGTATACAAGCTGTCCCAAAAGTCTTGGTTTAAGCAAATACTCTAGTACCAAGATAAACTTAATTAAACCGGATTTCAAGCAAATCGAATATATTTGTTTTTATATGTGTTGTATATATGTATACAGGGTGTCCGAAAACTCATAGTATGGGCAAATACTTCTACTAGTACCAAGATAAACTTAATTAATTCGGATTTTAAGTAAATCGACTATATTCCTATTTAAACGTGTGGGTGTATGTAGCGATACGGTTACGAAGGGCGGTCTATTCTGCATCATCAGTCCGAAGGAGTGTGATATCGTCCTTAATACATGGCCTAGAAACACGAAATTTTCAGGGCATGACAATTGATTACTTCTGAAATTCTTGACGGTTTTTGAAAACTAAGGAGCTGTTCCTTAGTATACCCTGATATCAACTTTGCATTTTGTGCAACAGATGACAACAGCGCAAAGCGACATACTATGTCATTGGTGCAAAACGTGGCGGATTTTTTAATTCCTTGTTTGCTTTTCTCGTTGAATATATTTCCGTGGACGTGATTTAAAAAATCTTACTTTATTTTTATAAATTACAATCCGCTCACTGCCGTTCTGATTATAAATAATATATAAGTTCGATTGAGTCCAACAGATTCATTGGGTCGATTTTGTTTTTTCTTATCTTATTTTTTCTCTTTTTTTATTCCAGTTACAAGTAACTGAAACAGACCGTGATACAATATGTTTTTTTTTTAATTCCAAGTAATTTTAGTTTTCTCGAATTCCCAATTAGTTTAGTTGTCCGTGTTTTGCCGCTGACGTTTATTTAGCCGCGTGCTGTGCCCTATTTTGCTCCCGCCAGGACCAGCTCTGATTCTTATTGTCAAATTTAAAAAAAGGTGACAATAAAAGTTTTAAACGCCAGCAAATGTGTGTCATCTTCACCTGGTATGCAAAGCTAAAAACTAATAATTATGAGGGGTTTAAAAGTGAAAATTATGATTGAAAGTTACCTAGTTTTATCTCTATTCTCCTAATACAACAATGCCTAAATGGGGCAAAAAGTTTAACATGTAAAATCCTAAGGACCGCTTTTAAAATTTTTATTACCAAGATTTTTTTACTTTGTATATTTTACAGTAACTTGTTGGAACACGATGGTTATTGTGTATTTAAGCCATTTTTGGCCTGTAAACATTTTAAGAGTACCTATTTCTTTTTGAAAATTTCATATTTTGCCGGCGAAATGACATCATTACTGCATCCATTTTGAACCATCCCTCCGCGAATATTTGAAATATTTTTTAATACAAGATATCCGATTTGATTACTGTCCATTTGTTTTGATGTTTTTAAGCATTGACTTAGTTTACACGACATATTTAGTTTGTGAAGCAAATATCAAATTAGAACCAGATTGTTCATTTAGTTCATCTACTATAAACGAACTAGAATAGTTCGGTTCATACCAAGAACGCGAACCTAACCAAATTACTCTACTGTACTATACTGTATATCAAGTGTCACATTTGTTCCTGTAAACAGTTATTGAACTGAACAAAGTTGAACAAAGCAATAGTTAAAGTCATGTTAAGACATTTACAGTTAAGTATTAAAATATTGTTGTGTTTTTAAGGTAAATTGCTTAATGCCTTGTTTGGCTTTCACTGTAAACGCTAATCAAATACTAACCAAGAAGTGCAGTTAGTTCGAGTCCAAGATGTGATTTGATTCATAGCTATTTACCTAACAAGTGCGGGAAGTGATACTTTTTCGCAAACGATGCGAAGCGGAGTTCGGTCATCAGCCGAGTGCGGAAATGACACTTTCCGCACGTGTTGGGAACAATGATTTTTCTACGAGCGTCAGGAAAATTATCTAGTTTTGGAATTTTAAAAAAAATATTTTATTTCAGTATAGACGTCAAAATGAAAATATAGTTCAAAATTCAAACTTATATTCTTTTCATTTGACCATAACGTGAATGGTTTGCAAGTTTTTGAAATGTCGGAAAAGTATACTAGTATTACCTCTTCTTTCTTGAAATTGTTAATTTTCTTTTTGGCACACATTTACTAAATGTTTCCAGTTTTTGGCATAACGGTATTTCGATTTTTCTGGTAACAGTTCGACGTTCACATTCTTGGCTTCTTCGAGAATGTCTTCCGGTACTCCATCAATCATATTCTCTTCAGCTTCTTCCTCGATCTCCATTTTCTACTTAAAAGTTGGATAAAAGTCGAATAACCTTTGTATTTTCACTTTGACGTCTATACTGACAATCAACAAATAGGTAAATAGAAAGGCCCTTGGGAATTTTCGCGAACGACTAACAATTGTAAAATAATGAATAACGTATGAATAGATATATAAGTTCGTACAAATTAAAAACCGATGCACGTCATCAAACACGTGTTTAAGTTTTAGAGGACACTGTTGCCAGATTGTTAGAAATTTATCGAATATTGAGAAATAATTTACCTAGCACATGGATGGATTTTTTTTGAATTATTTACTCATTTATTTTTTGTTAAATGACTTATCTTTTAACATTAAAAAGATGTAGAATAATTTAAAAAGTTTATATCGTTGTAAAAGACATTGATTAGTGTATAAATATGCAAGCACAAGAAAGGAGTACGAAAAATGATATGTAAAACTGGTCACAGACGCAAGGACATGTAGGCGTGCATCAACGCACGTTCATCAATGCCCGTGTGTAAGTATGAAATGACAAACTTTTTTTATCGTGCGTGCAACATTCATACCATACACGGGCACTGGCGCAGCCACGGGGGGGGGGGGGGGTTGGTGTTTGGCGTCCCCCCCCCCCCAAAGGCCTAAAGATTATACAATACCCATCTAAATCTAACGAAAATAATGCAATATTTGTCAGAATTTTTTTGTCAAGCACCACCCCCCAGCGTATTCCTGGCTGCGCCACTGTACACGGGCGTTGATGCAAGCGCTTTGATGCACTCATACACCTCTCTGTGTGTATGGTCAGCTTAAGTAAAGATATCTTTTAATGGGAGAAAAAAATGGTAGGAAAAAAGTACACTGAATTTTATTAATTTTTTAAAATATATTAAAGAATAAAAAAATTTTTCACAAGCACCATTCAGTTTTTTTTATGTTCTGACAAGACCGAAGTCTAAGTACTATGTACCGTGGGTGTACTGGGGAAATTTGGGTAGTCGGGACTACCCAAACCTGAGATTTTGCATGGTGGGCAAATTTTGCTTTCTTAGTCTTTGTCAGTTGGTGGAATTTACTTTTATCAAGGAAAGTCTTGTTTTTGTAACGTCATGTCTCCGAGCCCCCTAAATCTAACTATGTACATGCATTGTATTAGGGCTAAAACTTTCTTAGTTCTATGGCCGTAACAAGAGCCGCTACATAAGGTACTTTCCTAAAGTAAATATTTCAACCTAAAAATGCAATGGTATGGGTGGAGACGTAAAACTCAGTGTCCATATTGTTCTGCTAAGTTACTTACTAAATATCTTCGTGCTGGTTTATTTCTAAAAAAATATCTAGTTAGCAAATATGTTAACATAATAAATTATGTGATACTTACTGTGCTACAGTTCTTAAAAGCTCGCTTTTAAGCATCGGGGCTGCAAATTCTATGTTATTATTTGTTAACCAGTCTTGAATGGCAGCTTTGGTCCATGAGCCGTTTGGTATTTTGGTTAATAACATGCTATGGTCAATAATAATTAAAGACGGTTCAGTCAATTTCTTTAATAATTGATTTTCGAACCATTTAATAAAACGTTGTTGGTTCATTTCACCATGGTAATCTGCAAGTTGGGTTTTTGAGGAAAATATAAGCTCTACACCCTCGATAAATCCATCTTCATTGCCAGCATAAAGTACGATGTATCTAAAATAATTCTGATTAAAAACATTTTCATACTACGCTACATTTTCACTACTACTATACTACATTTTCATCTATGACTTGTGTGAACACTATTTTTGTGTATTGGCGTAAATAAAGATATTAAAATATTGAAAATATTGAAATACATTTGCGTAATTAACCTTTTACCATCAACTTTAGTAGTTTTTACACGTTCTTATTAATATCTTGCCATGAATGATCTATGGTACCATTGTGAAAAATCCAGGTTTCATCTAAGAAAACAAATTTGTACACAGCTTCTTCTTTTTCTTTGATATGAGATCAGTAGAAACATTCAAGTTTAGGGCTGCTGCTACACGCTAAAACAATATATTTGACGGTAATTTTTCCTAAATTTTTTATCATTATATAGGTATAATATTAAAATTACCTCTCTAACAGTTAAGGGTAGCAATGGTCCATTATTGTCTCGTTCTTATTCAAAATAGCGTATCACAGATGCTACTACCTGTTGGCAACGGCTGTTTAACTGCTTCGGCATTTCGCAAACAGGACTCTGACAACTATAACACTATGATTGTTCTAAAAGAACAGTTTTTAAACGCAAGATTAAAATTTAAAGCTCCAAAAAGATACAAAACAAATAAAACCAATGGATAAACTGTCAACCACAGCTGTCAACAAACTAGAAATGTCAAGAAATTACACGGAACAACTCGGCAACTGCGCATATGCTGCCAACTGCCTAACAACGAATATCAGGCGCGAAATTTAAAATTCAATAAAACACTCCATTACAGTTTTCGTTTTATAATAATTATGCGGTGGTATGACTGCGCTCATTTAATAGCGTCATCTGTGACGTGCATCGGTTTTTATTTTGTATGAACTTATATAAACAAAATTGAACCAGGTTTAACGCAAACAGAACTTATTATTTATTTAATGACCTAACTATTGTGATGTATCGAACCTGCTTAAAATAACTAAAAAAGTGTAAAATAATACTGCATTAAAACGTGGGAAAAAAACTTAGTTTGCATATAATATATACTTAATAATAATTATCGCGTTAATTTCCATCGCCAAACGTTTACAAAAAAGTGAAGTTTTTAGTCACATATAATAAAACCCCCAACCCTACTTTTTGATTTGCGTTGACACCAAAAACCCCCAGCGTTAGAAATATTAAATCCTAGTTGTTTATGCTTATACACTAATAAATTTGTATGCTTTTTATATAATTTTGCCGTCCTAGGTGCACGAGTTTCAATGTGAAATTTGTAAAAAAAAATTATTTGGAAGGTCTAATCGTTTAGAGCAGCATATTATAATGGCACATTCGGATATAAAAAATTATGGCTGTAACAACTGTGATAAGAAATTTAAAAGTAAGCAGCAACTAGCAAATCACATGAGGGTTCATACAGGAGAAAAACCTTACTGCTGTGAAGTTTGTCAAGAATTATTTGCGTAAGTACACTCAGGTCAACTTTCGTTAACGCGTAATTTATTAATGAGCATGGTGAAAAAACATAAATTTGAAAAGCGGAGCAATCGGAACAACGCGACCAAGTAACAATGTAAAAAATGAAAAATAATAAAAGTGCTTTTCTTTACATAATGGGAAATGGTAATGATCGATTCATAGATTTGGCATAAGATTTCATCATTATTAAAAAGCCCTTCATGATGGTTTCGGTCCACCGCCACGCCGGTATGTGAAGATGTGTGAATATAGTGAATATTGAGATAACGACATTTCTGCACCGTAAGTAGTATTCGCAAATTTTAAATATTTTGTTTGTTATATCAAGTAATTTCTTGTAATTTGAGTTGCCAACCATATCACGTGCATGCTGTACCGGAATATCAGTGTGTTCTCAGATTGATAACTCTAACAAAGTTATATTCGGATTTTGTAAGTTTGTCAGAGTATGGCAAAACTGAATACTGTTTTAATATGACACCTAAATCTTCTTTCACTTGCGAATCTTGACAAAATTTATTGACTTTTGCGAACTGATTTTCCTTCTTTTGGATTCAATTTATAAATGATATATTTTAGTTGATTGTAATATTTGTAGTTTATCACTGCTGCTAGCCATGTGCCTCATCTTACCGATATTGGCTGGGGTGGTAGTATATTTTAAACCGGGATAGCAACTAACATCTTTATTGTTCCAAAAGTAACCCCTTGGTGACATTTTAAAGAGTGTTATTAAAATTTGATAACTGTTGTACCAATATAATTATACCTACATATGTGGTAAACAAGCTACATGGTTCTACACGTGGATTCCACACGGCGCTCCGGTCTAATCGAGGCTACTAAAAACACACTTTCAACTCTCGACTGGCAAAGGTCACGCAACCACCAGGTACCCATGCTGCCGTCCATGGATTTTAGAATATATCACACATTTATGAAACACGCGTCGAGGTTGTCACTAGACTGTAATTTATTAAGGAATTTGTTGGACCCACACTTCAAAAATACGTTTAACAGAAAACTTATTTTCAAAAAATGGATTAAAAAATATCTCTAAAAAATTTAGTGGGGTTGAAAATTGGTTCAAAGGTAAACTTAAGAACCTGACGAAATCGGTAGGCGACTGGGACGAGAGGCAAAAAAGCATTGGATATGATTAAATCCGACTTTTTTCAAACGTGGTCGTATTAAATTGCCTTGGACCGATGCTTTTTTAGTCTCCTGTCACAGTTGCAAGGTTCGAAAGATTACTTTCACAGCAACGAGATTTTGTGTATTAAATTCAAACCGTTGGAAACGGCGTCAAAAAGTCTATAAACAGATTCTTTTGCAGAGCTAAATAAATCCTATTTAAAATGATTCGAATCATTGATCTGGATCCTAGTAAGGATTCGAGTCACGAAATCAGTCCGTCTAAAAACGCCAACATCTTACTATTATTAATTTTTAATGAAGCAGGTTGTTACTGAAAAGTTCTTAAAACTCAATTATTTCGGTTCTTGCTGGTACTAAAAATAAAATGTACGAGTAGCTTGTTGGGAAAATATTTTATTTGTGAAGATGATCAAATAATTTGTCTTTTTTAATAAATGTAAAGAAAATCATATCCCATATCTGCGGATAGTTAAGCCGATCACAGTGCTGTTTATAAAGTTTTGCCACACATCAAAACTAAATGCAGTTAATACGCGTTTCGCTAACCATAAACATAACCGATTACAGTTTGGTAAAACGCCTAGAACTGTATATATGTCGGAGGCATATAGTTATTTTAGGCAAATAGCGTTTGTCTAGGCAAATGCTATCTGCCTGGGCAAATGACTTTAAAACGTAATTTATATTTAAAATACCTGGAAAATGCCATTTGCCATAATTGTTGTTAGACAAGTAACTATGAACTTATTAATGTATTATATTAGACAAATGCTATCTGCCTGGGCAAACGACTTGTTTTATTTTTTAATTGCTTATGGACTAGGCAAATGCTATTTGACTAGAAAGGTGGTATTTACCTAAACCCTTTTTAAGCAAATGGAAATAAAACTGTTTTTGAGCAAACCTGCGCAAAAACTATTAGGTAACAATAAAAAATTCCAAATATATACTTACATGGCTATAAAATTAGTAAACATTAGCTAATATAATACATTAATAAGTTTTTATTTACCTAACAACGATTATGGCAAAAGCCATTTTTCTAGGTAAATAACTTTTAAATAGAAATTACTTTTTGAAGTCATTTGCCCACGCAGATAGCATTTGCCTAGACAAAAGCCATTTGCTTAAAATATCAATATGCCTGCGACATGTAGGTACAGTTCGTTTTGCTTCTTAGATTGTTTATCAATTTTGTAGCCATGTAAGTAAATATTTAGAGCCTTTTATTGTTGCGTAATAGTCTTTGCTCAGGTTTCCTCAAAAATAGATTTATTTCCATTTTAGGCAAATTCCACCTTCCTAGTCAAATAGCATTTGCCTAGTCTTTAAGCAGTTAAAAAATAAAAAAAGTCATTTACCCAGGCAGATAGCATTTGCTCAGGCAGATAGCATTTGCCTAGACAAAAGCCATTTGTCTAAAATATCTATATACCTGCGACATATATATGCATGTTTTAAGATTTTGGATTTAAAATAAAACAAACTGTCAATTTGCTTTGCTTTTCTTGTCCGATGTGATTTATTTTAATGATTCAAATTCTTTTTGCAGATCATTTTCTAAAAAAGTATTTGAATCCAGCTTTCGGATCCTTAAAAATGGTTCGAATTCTCGGGATTCGAATCCCATCCAGCTATTTCTTTGACCCCCTTGTACTATTAACGAAGAATTTGCTATTGAAGGCATATTGTTTAATTTTTATAAATGGAAGACCTTCCCAGCCGTTTACGACAATAATTAGTTAACACCCAGTATGTCTAGGGGGGCGATGCTTCTTTGAATAACTAAAAATTTATCCGGCCTGGAAACGAAACTACTAACAGTCTAATCGGTTCAGTGGGGTTTGTGTCGTGAAGTAAGAAATAAACATACATAAATTCTAAATATTACTGTTTTAGCTTTTACGCACGTGAAATAACACCAACCCACCACGCTTTTTTTAACATTCTAATGTATCGACGGTCTCAATACTTTTATATAAGTATTGATAAAATATTGGCAATAAACTTCTAATATTGTTTTAGGTCTCCTCAAAATCTGTTTAACCATAAAAAGAAGCATACAGGGGCTTACAAAAGCTATAAATGTGATAGTTGCGAAAAAGGTTATGCAACACCTGGAGAGCTAGTAACCCATAAAAGGATAGTCCATACCGGAGAAAAGCCTTTTTTGTGCGAAATTTGTAGCCGATCATATAGTAGTATTAGAAATTTAGGTTTACACATAAGATCTGTTCATGAAAAGGTTGGTAATCCATGTGAACAAAACATTTGTGCTAGTAAATTTAATTAAATAGAAATGGATAATGTTATCATTTAAAGCCCGAATTATAGGTAACATAAAATTGCTAAAGGGTGCACGAAAACAGCAGAGTATATGCAGTAAAATGGCAAAAATATGCAACTATTTCTGTCAAATACATAATCGAAATAAATAAAAATATGAGCAATTTGTAGGTACTTTAACTTTATCTGGAAATATAACTGGCAGCTAAGAATTTATAGTAAGGATTTTCTTTTCATCAACTGAATCGATTTATTTAGCTGAAAATCTTTAGTTTAAAATTTTGTAATGCTCAGGTATATGTGGAATGTGTATACTAATCAGAGTAATATGCTTCTTAGTTGAAGGGCTTTCCCAGCCTTGATTATGTAAGCTGCATCAAACACAAAAGTTCATACTCTTTCATCTTTAGAAGAATCGAGAAAATTTCTTAATTGAATCATTCACAAATCTTGCAATTGGCGAGTGAATGTTTTTTTAAGTAATTTGCAAGCAAGTAATGGTAAGTGGGAAGAACGTTCGAAGTACAATTTGCTATGTAACGACCACAACTATCGGTGGTTTTATCGGCTGACACCCAGAACCAATTGTTGCCAATATCATCCCGTATTTCTGCGGGACCACTGGGAGACCCACTTTCGTGGCATTTGGTCAATGCATTAGGTTTCATCCTGGATTGTATATCCTAAAAGAACCTATCCGGTCAGAATAAAAAATATCCTGTATTTTCTGTAACGTTACAGTTTAAAAACTTCTGCGCCATCTATTGACAATATAGACACAGATTACACCTATCAGATGCAAATGTTTTAATAAATTTTCTATATCAAGATTCCGCGGTCTTGGCGATACGGAGTCGCTTCGAGCGTCGATACCGAGAATGGAATTTTCCACGCGTTTGGTAGGTTTTAATTTAGAGAAATTATGGATTATATTTTAAAATATTAAAACATGATATTGTGTGGCATTTTATATAAAATTATATCATTAACAAATACAAAAACGTATATCGTTTATTAAAATTACACTACAACCTAGTACAACCACAATTTAAACCATAAAATCAACGCAACAAAACTGATGTAATAACATTTGCTTGCTATCTATTCCACCAAGCGTTCGCACACGCTCGCACCGACAAATTCAACGTTTGGCACCAGATTAAATACGGAGGCGGTAGGCACCTTACAAGTTCTCTAAATCGGGTCACCGTCGAAAGCATAAGATTCGCATCTGGTAGGAGTAATCTGTGATATGGATATGCAGCGATCCTGCGCTATGTATCGACATAGGCATAAACCATATTATATCCCACGATATTAAACTCCGTTGATAGGTGATTTTTGACATACTATTTAATTGTGTATCCCGGTGGAGCTATCTATCCAGTCGGGATAAAAAGTAACCTCTATGCTTTTCTGTGACGTAAGCTTTCTTTATCCCAAGTTTAATCGCGATCTGTTGCCCCGTTGAGACGGACGCTTTTATAATATCGGCAAGGAGTTTAAGTTTTGTGTATTCTACAAATTATAAGCATTAAGATTACTATTTTGTGCAACAGTATTTGAATTTTGTTCATTTGTATGTACTTACTAAAATACATAGTATGAGATTGGCAAACATATATATATATATATATATATATATATATATATATATATATATATATATATATATATATATATATATATATATATATATATATATATATATATATACCGGGTGTCAACGAGATCATTTTCCGGCTGCCATTTATTTAGTATTTAATCGAACAAGATGAAACTTGGCAGGAGTCATAGGCTAATAGAAAGTCACTTTTCTAGGTACTTGTCAAATTTCGACGACTTCGGGTTTAGCCGGAAGTGAGACCAACTTTAGATTTTCAAATGAGACACCCTGTATATTTCTTGATTTTTGGAATCTAGAGATCATTTTACGTACAACTGTATTATTTTTATTGCTTTTTGAGTCAATTTACCATTTTTAAAACAAATTTTTTGTTTTAATCTAGAGTGCCATGACCCACCTTAAATCGTTCTAATAGACGTGTACATCTGCACAAAAATACCTACACAATTTTATCACCTTTCATTTGTCTTACCAGAGCGTTCAAAGTTGATTAAATCACTTGTTTGATAATAACTTTAAAAAATTAAATACAACTATAACACTTTCATAGTATAATTAGATGTAGATTTTTATTACGAATCCGATGGTGCATCACAACATCAAAATTCTCTTGGATTTTCTAAAGAAAACTACATTTCATTGCAATAGCCATTTTATATGGTTTGATCAAACATGCAACTGCACGACGATCAAATATTATATCCAGTTAGTCATGATAAATCTGAATAATAATAATGGGTGGCTGGAAACAATTCGCCACAAACCAGAAACAATATTAAATACCAGAAAAAATAATTGTTTACAAATTTGTAAAATTCTATCATTTATCCTGAATTCAATTGTTTTCCATGGCAAATTTAACAATATTTTGAGGCTTCATTCCGTTATTTTTTAAACAGCTCTAATAATTTAATTGTTTGTCATGGCTAACTGGATATAATATTTGATCATCGTGCAGTTACATGTTTGATCAAACCATAACAAATGGCTATGGCTATAAAATGCAGTTTTCTTTAGAAAATCCAAGAGAATTTTGATGTTTTGATACACCGTTGGATTCGTAATAAAAAACTACATCTAATTATACTATGAAAGTGTTATAGTTGTATTTAATTTTTTTAAGTTCTTATCAAAAAAGTGATTTAGTCAACTTTGAACGCTCTGGTAAGACAAATGAAAGGTGATAAAATTGTGTAGGTATTTTTGTGTAGATGTACACGTCTATTAGAACGATTTAAGGTGAGTCATGGCACTCTAGATTAAAACAAAAAATTTGTTTTAAAAATGGTAAATTGACACAAAAAGTAATAAAAATAATACAGTTGTACGTAAAATGATCTCTAGATTCCAAAAATCAAGAAATATACAGGGTGTCTCATTTGAAAATCTAAAGTTGGTGTCACTTCCGGCTAAACCGGAATTCGTCGAAATTTGACAAGTACCTAGAAAAGTGACTTTTTATTAGCCTATGACTCCTGCCAAGTTTCATCTTGTTCGATTAAATACTACAGAAATGGCAGCCGGAAAGTGATCTCGTTGACACCCGGTATATATATATATATATATATATATATATATATATATATATATATATATATAAACTAACTCTACAAACAGGCGGTAGTCGGTTGAGATTGCAATACCGGGATCTCGAAATATGTACAGTGATCTCGTACGTTATTCCGGCCCCGCTGGAACGGAATTATGTGAGCGGGACCACGGCTCTACACTGAAAAAATAATTCGGGAAAATTACAAGAAATTTAGCGCTTTTAGTGCGACCATTGAATTTCTTGTAAAGTTACAAAAATATTGTGACAGTCACGTATTTACACTTTTCTTGTGAAATTACATTACAAATGTTTTGTGAAATTAAGTTTATATAGTATTAATTTAGTAAGAACACATTGTGAAAGTACAGATTTCTTGTAAGAGAACATGGCATTTTCACAGCGTTTGTATAAAAGTACGTCCTAAATTTACTTAAATTTTTGGTATATTTACATACTTTTGTAGTATTACAACGGAAGGCTAGGGGAACGTATGAATTTTACAATGTACTATTACTTTTAATAATTAAGATATTGTGTAATATCGCATTGTAAAACTGCTGAAATATTATTATTTCAAATAAAATATTATTATTTCAAAATAAAAATCCATTTTAAATAAAAAACAGTTTATTACAGTTATTAGCATAAAACTTTAAATTAAAAGTTCTCCCGGATACTCTTAGGTATAACTAGCTTACAAAAGTATAAGAAAAAATAAGTTAGATCCATTTTTCTAAATTTTAGTATAAGTACAAAGTGTCCATTTTTGAATGGTTTTGCTTTAAATTTATTATAACTTTTACAAGAAAAAGGGCAATTACTATATTTACACACAAAGCGAATTCCGGGACAATGTCTGTGATAACTCATATCTATTTGGTACATAAACATACTTCTTAAAGTTTTAGTACAAATGTCACATGTAATCATAGTAAATACTTTTATTTTTCCAACCTGTTGTACTTTGTTGGCAAATTCAATACTGCCTTACACACTCACACCAAGAAGCAAGACGCTGTTAAATGGCGATCGACAAGCTCTCCGTGTTATCGTCGCACAAAGATGCGTCACATGATCAACTACTGGCGTTTTATTGGTCAGCATTTACAAGAAGCTTGTGAATTCACATTCTATAAGTAATTATACATACATTTTGTAATGTAACTAAATATTATTGTATTTCCACATGTTATATTCACAAACAGAATGGAATTTTACATTTTCTATATGGATTTATTAAAAACACCGTTTATTTTCACAAATAACAAAAATATACATGGGAATTTTACAAAAAGATTTATTTTTACATGTAGAATTGTGTAAAGTTAGTAAAGGGTCTCGCCGGGTTTCCATATGAAATCTGCACTGGCGTCTTTGTTGACATTGGTGCCATTATTATATTGCTAGGTGTTGAAAATAGCTTTTGGCCAATTATCAAACCCCTAACTTCATTCGTTTTTGAAAAATGGGGGTTGCCACCCCGAACTTCAAAATTATTTTTCTACGAAACTATGATAAATATTTGAATGAAACCAAAGCGGCATGAAAGCTCCTAATTAGCTTTACATTACATATTTTTTTTATAATTTTCCAAGTAATTATATGGTTGTAAAAAAAATATTGAAAAAAATTGGGGTAGTTTTTAGTGGCTATTTCTTGAGGTACACCCACCAAAATAAACACGTATATTCAGTGCGTATCCAACTAGAGTACGTAACAATTACATAGATGTGTGATGGGTGGAACATATTCAAAAAAAATTAAAATTATACCTATGTAAGTAGCCATAATATGGTAGACTGATAAAAATCAAATCAAATCAAAATATGCTCTATTGTCAAAAAGACTTAGATCTTTGTAGACAAAGCTAAAGACTAAATATATAAAACAGGTATATAAATCAATAACACTATAAATCTCATTATACTACAAAATTATTTAATTAAATAATTATGACAAAGTATTCTTAAAATACTCATTTAATGAGTAAAATGCCTTCTCCAATAATAATTTCTGAACAACTTTTCTAATTATTTTAAATACCAAAATAGTTTTTATTTTTTACTAGTTGAGACTCGTAATATACCGCGCTATCGACAAGTTATGACGAGTTCATGAAACTGTGTTATTTTTATTAGTTGAAGTATCGTATTACACTACTCTCGAATTTTATTATTCCACTCATCAAGTAATCATTTCGTTTTCTTTAAGAAAAAGTATGGCGTATTTATTGACTTTCAAATAAATAACGTGTTGTGTTTAGCACGTCCTCGGGGGTTCTAGCAAGTTTATTTATAATATACATATGTGAAATCATGTTTAAATTGTAATTAATGTAAATAAACTTTATTATTATTATTATTATTCGTTTGTGTATAATTTGAACATTTGTTATGTGGTTGAACCTTTGAAACCTGCAATACTGCAGAATGGAAGACAACAATGACAGACCAAGAATTAATTGTAATCGAAGTGAAAAAAAATCTGTGGAAAATATAAACGAATTCGAACAGACGAAGAAGTTCTAAAATACCAAGCTGTTTGCAAAAATACCGTCCAAATAGGCTAATAAAATCTGCACTTATTACAAAACAGAGCCTATTTGAACGGTATTTTTGAAACCAGCTTGGTATTTTAGAACTTCTTCGTCTGTTCGAATTCGTTTATATTTTCCACAGATTTTTTTCACTTCGATTACAATTAATTCTTGGTCTGTCATTGTTGCCTTCCATTCTGCAGTATTGCAGGTTTCAAAGGTTCAACCACATAACAAATGTTCAAATTATACACAAACGAATAAAAACGATTTCCTGCTAAACACAACACGTTATTTATTTGAAAGTCAATAAATACGCAATACTTTTTTTTTTAAGAAAACGAAATGATTACTTGATGAGTGGAATAATAAAATTCGAGAGTAGTGTAATACTGTACTTCAACTAACAAAAATAGCACAGTTTCATGAACTCGTCATAACTTGTCGATAGCGCGGTATATTACGAGTCTCAACTAGTAAAAAATAAAAAATAATTTTAATATTTAAAATATTTAGAAAAGTTGTTCAGAAATTATTATTGGAGAAGGCATTTTACTCATTAAATGAGTATTTTAAGGATACTTTGTCATAATTATTTAATTAAATAATTTTGTAGTATAATGAGATTTATAGTGTTATTGATTTATATACCTGTTTTATATATTTAGTTTTTAGCTTTGTCTACAAAGATCTAAGTCTTTTTGACAATAAAGCATATTTTGATTTGATTTGATTTTTATCAGTCTACCATATTATGGCTACTTACATATAATTTTTTTTTTTTTTTTGAATATGTTCCACCCATCACACATCTATGTAATTGTTACGTACTGTAGTTGGATACGTACTGAATATACGTGTTTATTTTGGTCGGTGTACCTCAAGAAATAGCCACTACAAACTACCCCTATT
Organism: Philopedon plagiatum; assembly: GCA_963971165.1. Lineage (NCBI taxonomy): Eukaryota > Metazoa > Arthropoda > Insecta > Coleoptera > Curculionidae > Philopedon > Philopedon plagiatum. Next base: position 57,281,307 of record OZ020194.1, on the reverse strand, counting down.
TTTTCAAAAATTTTTTTACAGCCTTATAATTACATACTTGGAAAATTATAAAAAAAATATGTAATGTAAAGCTCATTAGGAGCTTTCATGTCGCTTTGGTTTCATTCAAATATTTATCATAGTTTCGTAGAAAAATAATTTTGAAGTTAGGGGTTGCAACCCCCATTTTTCAAAAACGAATGAAGTTAGGGGTTTGATAATCGGCCAAAAGCTATTTTCAACACCTAGCAATATAGTAATGGCACCAATGTCAACAAAGACGCCAGTGCAGATTTCATATGGAAACCCGGGGAGACCCTTTAGGAAAAATCACAAAAATATAAAATTTACTTGAAAATGTGTGTATATTTCCCTCATTTTTCTTGTAAATACTTTGTGATTTTACAATCACTTTTTTCAGTGTACAGCATACACGTGTCATTTGACGCTGAAAATCAAGTATGAAATTTACCGAAATATGTATTTGCATATAATCAGGGCTTAACAAGACATTTTAAAGCGATCTATGCTACGTGAGTGAATTGGAAAAACGTTTCATTTTCTCTTTATTAAAATAAGCTACTTAAAGTGCTTATTTAACACATTATAAGTTCTTCATACCCATACTTTAATTTCCATTGTTTTTATTTTGGAATTGGCAAGCGTAAACTAAGAATAGCCCTACGGTTAACGACATAACATAACAGTAGTAGAAATTAGCTTTTACTTGAAACCGTGTTAAATACAAAATAAATATAATCTATATCCGAGGAATTAATAATATAATTAATCCTGTGAATATTCTACATTGTCGCTACTTACAAACGATGAAATTTTAGTAAAAATAATACTTTTTAGAATGAGACATGTCCGACTTGTGGTCTAATGTTAAGCATTAAAAGAATAAAACAACATATTCAAAAACACCAAGACAGAGAAGAAGGCATAAGAAGGTACACCTGTGAAAAATGTGGAAAAGGTTTCTATTCTTCTCATGCATTGAAGAAACATCAAGTGGTGCATACTGGTGAACGTCCTTTTTCTTGTGAGGTAATAAATCTTACTTAATAGTATATTCTTAAACATTTTTTTTATTACTTTATACTGTTATAATTTATACATTTATTTTTATGGTATAATAAATCCTATTGAAAGATTGAACACAAATGTTGAGGTTAGATTTACCTCTGTCAAAGTAGATAAGTAACAAAGTAAGATAAATGAAAAGAAAAACTTATTTGATCTTATTAGCACATAACAGTTAATACATCTTGAGGCTTTTACTTCTTTAATTTCTGCAGATGGAGGTAAAGTCAGGATTTGTAAAAAATAAGGAGTCATCATAAATGCATCAACTGTCGGCAGCAAAGAAAATAGAATAGGTTTGTTAGTCGGCAAATTATCCGATTGTCCTTGTGGAACAATCTTTTTAATCAAATTTAATTTCTTATTATTTACGAACTCCCCTAATCTTCGGGTTTGATAGGGAGGTACAACAATTGCAAATTACATTATACGTAAGACCCAAAGCTTTTATGAGAACTTATTATCGTTTTCGCCATTTTGTTTGGGATATCTAATATGCAAATACAAGCCTGTTGTATATCAACATGACACCGCGAAGTTTGGATGACATTTCCATCCCCTCGTTCTTCCATGATTTCCTCTATCTTTTCAGCGTGTCAAGTGTATAGGCATAAGTTAGATAGCAGCAGGTAAGCTTTGTCTATGGTGAAAGTCACGCCAGCGATACAACCCATTGTATCTTACAGTTATGTTTCGTTAGTACGGCATTAAATACTTTCTTCGTTTACTTTCCTTGTGCGGGTCATAGCTTTGCCGATGAGCCGTGATACGACGAAACACGTCCAAGGATGGACCAGTGTAGCGAAACACTATACGGGGTGACGATTTTAAAGTGTATAATGTGATATCTCAGAAACGGTTTGGAATATTTCAATGAAAAGGCAACAAGGAGGCAGGGAGACATTTTAAAATATGTCTCCACATTTTGAAGGGCAGGTGACAAATTTGAAATGTCATTTTTTTCGAAAATTCAATTCTCCGTCAAAAACTATGTGTGTACGCAGAAAATTGTTGTATTTGCTTTTTGGAGGAGTGGCGCACACGATTTAGCATTACGGAAGTTACTAATATATTGAATATGAAGCGTGTCGAATACGGTGTTTCACATATGGCGTGATTGGTGCTGTTGCCATAACTTTTTCTTTTATAAATCCCCACAGGAAAAAATCTACGGGAGTCAGATCAGAGGACCTTGCAGGCCAGTTTACAGGGTCACCACGACCAATCCATTTATCTCCCATTTAGGGTGTCTCGGACTCGCGTAAAATGTGGCGGGCACCATCTTGCTGAACCCACCTCTTGCTGATTTCCGTCGTTATTCCGAAGTTGGTATAAGTCGTTTCTTAAAAAAATCATTGTACTTTTCCCCAAATAGGGGAGCTTCAAAAAAATGTGACCCAATGACTGCCCCCTACTATAGCACACCAGGTATTAACTGACTAAGAATGCTGATTGGCCGCACCTCTAATCCATTGTGTATTATCAGGTGCCCAATAGTGCATACTTAGCACCTTTTCATATATATTTGGAATCGATTTTAGTACATTTACAGTTTTGATTACCTTACAACCTGTTGCTCAAAACTTTTAATTAAGTAATATATTTAATTCACGTTTAGAGTCACTTTTGGCAATGCCATTAACATGAGTGCTGTTACGTTACAGTGCCCAATTAGTTTAATTCTTGATTAAATTTTTTGTGCAACTGGACGCAAGTGTTTTTATGCACAGGTTTCAGTTCGATTTAAAAACATATTTGAAAATGTTGCTCTTTCATGGCCTTTAAGATTAACTGCCCTTTAACAAAAAAAAGTACCAAAAGATGTCAAAAAAGCAGTTTCAAATTAAAATAACTATTTTTCCATTAATAGGAGGCTTTTAAAATGTGTAGGTTACCAAAACACAAAAAGCGGTTGTTAACCTGACGCGAGTTCAATTTTCAGTTCGACAGTGTGTTTTCATAATACTCGATACGATTCCAAAATATACGAGTTTTCATGCGATATCCATAAGTCCGTGTATATTCAAATCGATTTGAAGTCTTCATGAAAACGTACTAATTGTGTCGGTTTGAATTAAATTAAAAACAAAAAATGGGCCACGAACAGTACAAAAAACTAAGTAAACTAATCCAAGTAGAATAAAATAAATTATTACCATTTATTATTTCATCAGAAAAAAAATGCTTCTTAAAAAGCATTGTTCTTGAATTTTATGTCTTAACTAGTTGCAAAATGTTATTAGATTTTGAAAATCTTGACCGTAAATTTCTGATGCAGAGTGAAGTGATAAGGTCGAAAATTGTATGAATGTAAAAGTTAGTGCCAATTTTTAACACATTTCCGTATGATTAGCAAGTTTTCTGGAACCAATGTGTAGATTTAAAGTAACTGCACCCCAAAATTCCAACGGCCACCTCATCATTGGTTTTTGTTTGTCTTCGAGCTCTCTTTGTGGCACGAACGTTTCCGGTATTGGGCCTTGGTCTTCTAATCGCTTGAATACCATATGAGACTTTAGAATGCCAGGAAACGTAATGGCCCACGATTGCGCAGCTCCTTTTAATTCTTTCTACATTCTTCCAGAATTAATAACATGTCGATCTCAATATTGTAATTTTGCTCCATAGTTGTAATGATTCGAGACTGGAACTCATTGTGGACCTATCTGTTGATACGGTATATGAAACTGCTTCAGTGGAAATCTTGGATTATAACTTAATTATCATGAATACCTATAGATCGCCTTCTGCGAGTTTTGAAGATTTCCTACACTGCATAAACAACATTCTCAACAAAGGTTTTAAGCTTAATTGTTGTCAAAACAATGGTAAATCTATTTCATACTTTGACAGTTAACCTTAAAGTTACATTTACAGAAATGTCAAAAATTTGAGTTGGTAGTTTTTTAGTATTCTGATTAGAAGGTTGGTAATACTGAAATAAGTTATCGTAGTAGTCGTTGTTTAAAAAAAAATTGTTGTAGTTACAATAGTAATATATTTTATTTATACATGTTTTATACAAGAAGAGTTGTGAGTCAATAAAATAGTAACGTGCATGAGTGGAGCCTTTTTTTATGCCTTAAAATTTGGGGTATCAATCAATAGGTTATGGGCCCAGTCCCGCAGATACCGTGTTAAAAGTGGAAGAACAGAAAATTCAAATTTGAGGTTAGAACCTGTACGCGGTAAAGAATAGAAGAATGCTGAATTTTTTTAAAAAAAGTGAGTTTAAATACCCAAGCTAGGGAACAGAGAAGAGTACCCGAAAAAAGTAGGGGAACATAGAGAAGAATTAAAATACCTAGGCGAGGGAAACAAGATCACAACTTCAAAGCTGAAGTTTTTTTTTGTAAAAAGTGAGTTTAAATACCCAAGCTAGGGAACAGAGAAGAATACCCGAAAAAGTAGGGGAACATAGAGAAGAATTAAAATACCTAGGCGAGGGAAACAAGATCACAACTTCAAAGCTGAATTTTTTTTTAAAAGTGAGTTTAAATACCCAAGCTAGGGAACAGAGAAGAATACCCGAAAAAGTAGGGGAACATAGAGAAGAATTATAATACCTAGGCGAGGGAAACAAGATCACAACTTCAAAATGGAAATACAACTACCACAAACTGCCAAATTAAGTGGTGAAAACTGGACCTTGTGGAAGTTCCAGACTGAGATAATGTTTAAAGCAAAAGGGCTAATTGAAATAGTTGATGGTACAAAAGAAAGAACATCATCGAATGCTGAAGAGTGGGACAGGAAAGACGCAAAGGCACAAGAAATTACAATTATGAGAATGGAAGAAAAGATTTTAACACATATCATAGCATGTAAGACTGCCAAAGAGATGTGGACCAAACTAAAAACAATTTATGAACATAAAAGTCAAATAAGTGTGCATCTTTTACAACAAAGATTTTTTAGCCTTGAGTTTAAAGAAGGTGGAATTGCCGAATTTATATCTAAGGTAGAATAAATTCAAGGAAATCTAAAACAGATGGGTGAAGAGTTAAGTGACAAGATGGTCATAACAAAGATTTTGATGGCTTTACCAGAAAATATGAAACATTTTGTTTCTGCATGGGAATCTGTATCGGCTGACAAGCAAACAGTAAGTGAATTGGTGTCAAGGTTGATGATTGAAGAAGAGAGAACAAAACAGTATGAACAAGTAACTGCATTGGCAATTAGAAGCAAAGGGATGAAACCAAATAGAGAAATTAAATGTTTTGAATGCGATAAGGCTGGTCATGTAAAGAAGCATTGCCCACAATTAAAGTCAAGAGAATATAAAAAGTCATGTAATTATGTGACAGTCTAGTTTCGGCCCGAGTATCAGAGTTTGTTTTAAGGGTTAGTTTTGTTCGCGAGGGCCTGTTTAGTTGTATTTTATAGTTTACCTTAATGAAATAGTTGTGTCTCCACACGTACACGTTTGACCTGCCCTGTTCCCAGGCTAGTTTCTACGGTTTCTGTTCTGGCTAATTGCTGCTAGCTGCCCTCAAGTCAGCTGTCCTTCGTTTGAAGCTTGTAGATTTAACATCTTTCTCTCTGGTTTGGGCCCTGAATTTTCGCCTGGCAAGTTCACCCTGTGTGTATAGACAAGTTGCCCTTAGTCTATTAAGCTAACATGTTTAAATAGTAAATTTTGAAGACCAACCTACCTTTTAGAAATCAGCTGGTTACATTCTCTGACAACATTGGGACACCCTTGATTTGTGGGTTACTGATCGCATTGCCTTTACTGCCTGGGGTTCCTGGATTTAGCATTCTCTATTATTTAGATTCGGTTTAAAGACATTTTCTTTGCTCAAATATTAATTTTTAGAAATTCGGGTTTAATTCTTGTGAACTTTGTGGGGGTTGGATAAAGTCAAAGTCAAAGTCAAAATAAGCTTTATTGTATAAGAATAAGAATTCTCGTTAACAAAGCAACCTTAAATAACTTATAACTAATAAATAAATACAATTCACTTCATAAAATTAAAAATTCAAAACGAGGTACTATGGATATTGTAATATCTCCTTGTCATTGACAAGGCCTTCCAGCGTTGCCGCTTAGTAAGTTTAAAATTTGTTCTATAGCAACTGAGGTATTTTCGCGTGGGTTTGGCAGGCTTTCGTTGCTATTTTGTTCAAGCCACCGGCGTAGGTATAACTTTCTGTATTTCCGTGACTTTATTGTTTCACGCCAGGGGTCTCTGTGCAATTGTAGTGTCTTTGTTTGGTGGCGTGGCGACAATTGGAGTAGTCAGTGCAGGACGGAAATTCTTCGGAACCATCTTGGATATGTGTCTGTGGTGGGAGGAAGTGTCATATGATTCTTCCGACACGAAGCATAGGCCGGTCACTTCCACTCTGCCTTTCGACAGTTGTTCTACGGTCCTTGATTTAAAGTTTCAGTTTTTGAAATTCAAGTTTTTTTTGGATTAAAAAGTCAGGGACCGTGTTTAAATTCTTGAAGAATTTGTTTCTGCAAGACGCAGGATATTTTTGGGCGACTTCGTTCGATGATAGGCCATCAACAACGGCCTGACGCCTTGAAAGCCGCTGGTAGCTGCCTCTTTTGGGTGTTTTATCCGTGGAGTTTGGAATATCGAACCCTCCTTGTTTAAGGGGGTCTTTGGTAGGGGCCACGAACCTCCCTATTTTCTTCGGTAGGGGCTCCAAAGCATCCCTAGATATTTCCGGCGGGCGCTAAGCAGCCTTCCTACCTTTTCCGGTGGATGCGAAGAAGCCACCCTATTGTTTGGTAGGGGCTAAGGAGCCTCCCTATTTATGTCTTAAGCTATTTGTATGGGTATAATTTATTTATTTGGCGGGGCAAAAATCGCCCAATTTTCAACCTTTTTTTTTGTGTACAGCATCTGTCAACAACAATTTGTACAAATAAATGTATATAGGGTTATATGTAATCACGTTGTTTTATTCAGCTCACTACGTCCTAGGTTTTGAATTCTAAATTATGAATAGCGGGATTGTTGTGTGAGAAGCAGGTCCCTAGACCAACTAGGCGACTTCCAGTTTGCGTCGGTGTAAAAACTGGTGGCGTCCAATAGAACCTACCCAGCCTAACTGAGCTGAGGGCTAATTTGCAACGCGCTCTACTACACCTGCGTCACGCAGGACACCCTGTTGTTCCTGTGTTTTTCTCTAGAGTACCTTTAAGAGTTATTTTAATGTTTTCAAGTTAAGCGGTAAGTACTTGGTCAATGATACTCATCATAGTGTCTTTGACAGTTTAAAATTAAACACTTTTTCTTTTAAGAAAGTGCGTCGCAAATTTTTGGCGCCCAACGTGGGGCCTATTTAAAAAAAATTACCGCTTTTTTTTCTTCTAATTTTACTCTTGTGCGTCTAGTGAGCTGGATGGAACTTTGGAAGTTTCCATCAAATTTAACTAACTGTACTAGCCCTGTATTACTGCATTTGATTTGGCGATTTATTACCGATTTTAATTGACTTGTTTGCGTAACTTTGATTGTCTTTGAATTTGTGGTTTATTACCGATTTTATTTTGCTTTTTACGTAACTTTGATTGTCTTTGAATTTGTGGTTTATTACCGATTTTATTTTACTTATTACGTAACTTTGATTTTTTTTTTGATATTGCGATTTCTTATCGATTGTATTTTATTCATTTACGTGACCTTGATTATCTTTGCGTACTGTATTTTTGCTGATTTAATTACCTTTGTTTGCTATATTTGACTACACCATTGGTGTAGTTTTGGTGAATTTATTCGAGTTACGCGTTTATATCTAGATTTGACTTTTCTTTTTTTACTTCGACTTGCTATTGTTTTTGTTCACTCCAAAATGGATTATAATATGCAGGTTAACCATCTTAGGAAAGAAATGCTAATTTATGAACTTACGATTCGTGGAGTACCGGCTACTTATGCCAATACGGTAAAAGAACTTATAGTAGCGTTACGCCCAATTTTAGATATGGAAATGAAGGGTAAAATCTTTACCCGTCTGGCCTATACTTGTGTTTTTGTCGATGAATGTAACTATATAACTAGAACCTTGCAAAATATTGATAGCGCGATTAAAAATGTCACCGGTGAATCCGCTAAAGAAAAATTTGAACGTTTACAATCTCAACTTGTTCACTTATTTACCCGCGTTCATCGTATTCCGGTTGCGAACCTTAGTGCCGCGGAATCGCAAACCCGTTCTGACTTGTTGCTCAAAATTTTAGGCAAATTAAACTGTTTGGACAGTCTCTTAAAACAAGATCCGAATTTAAGCACCTTGCTCGCTCGAGTTCATTCGGACGGTTCGGATTCGGATGCGTCGGATTCGGATGCGTCGAGAAATAGCAATGCGTCCAACAGTCGACCGCGTCACACACGCTCGTCGCCCAAAGTCACTCCAACCGTGGTTAGTCTCAATGTAACAGCTGCTGCCGCTTCCGTTTGCCATCATTCGTTTAGCAAAGCGCATCATGTTGAAAAGTGGGGTATTAAATTTACCGGTGAGGCTGGACAGATGTCCGTGCATAATTTCTTGGAGCGAGTTTCGGAACTACGCGAAGCTCGAGGTTTTTCTGAACGCGAACTATTTGTATCCGCTATCGATTTATTTACTGGTAAAGCACTAAATTGGTTTCGTGCAAATCGTCATCGCTTTTCTGACTGGTCTGGTTTGTCTGACCTTCTCTGTAAACATTTCGAACCGCCAGATTATCGTCATCGGTTATTTAAGGAAATTCTGGATAGGACTCAGGATTCGACTGAGAGTATAGTCGATTACCTTTCTAATATGAGTGCGTTGTTTAGACGACATGGCTCCATCTCAGAGGACGTTCAACTTGACATCATTATACGAAACTTGTCACCTTTTTATACCACCCAACTTCCGGTAGTCAGCAAGTTGGAAGAACTGGAAGGAGAATGTCTCAAGTTGGAGTTAAAGAAATATCGTGCAGAGAACTATGTACCACCTCCTCGGAGAAGCCATAATTTGGTAGAACCAGACTTCGCTTTCATGACTGCTGAAGCATCAAGTTCGAGAGACGACGAACAGTTACCGGTCGTTAACGTAGTGACCGAATCATCCCCAGCATCATCAACTTCTCGAGACGTGAGACAGATACCCAGAGAGACACGCCCAACATCTTCAAAAATAGTTAGATCGCTCTTGTGCTGGAACTGTAATAGGCCAGGTCATCGAAATAATCAGTGCCCTGAACAGCGCATAATCCATTGTTACCGCTGCGGTGCACCAAATGTGACCAGTAAAAACTGCCCTAATTGTTTATTGTCAGAGAAACGATTCTCGGGAGAGCCGATAGGTCGTAAGACTACTCCCGTTGTTCTCGCTTTACCGACCAACAACTGTCCTTCCAATGAAAACGCTTCGCTGAACAACATGTGATTGGTGAGGCCATAGATGTATTTTTTCCATTGAGAAGGTGTAGGCGGAATGCAATGAAGCCCTGGTTAAACGTTAACTGAGCTGAGGGCTAATTTGCAACGCGCTCTACTACACCTGCGTCACGCAGGACACCCTGTTGTTCCTGTGTTTTTCTCTAGAGTACCTTTAAGAGTTATTTTAATGTTTTCAAGTTAAGCGGTAAGTACTTGGTCAATGATACTCATCATAGTGTCTTTGACAGTTTAAAATTAAACACTTTTTCTTTTAAGAAAGTGCGTCGCAAATTTTTGGCGCCCAACGTGGGGCCTATTTAAAAAAAATTACCGCTTTTTTTTCTTCTAATTTTACTCTTGTGCGTCTAGTGAGCTGGATGGAACTTTGGAAGTTTCCATCAAATTTAACTAACTGTACTAGCCCTGTATTACTGCATTTGATTTGGCGATTTATTACCGATTTTAATTGACTTGTTTGCGTAACTTTGATTGTCTTTGAATTTGTGGTTTATTACCGATTTTATTTTGCTTTTTACGTAACTTTGATTGTCTTTGAATTTGTGGTTTATTACCGATTTTATTTTACTTATTACGTAACTTTGATTTTTTTTTTGATATTGCGATTTCTTATCGATTGTATTTTATTCATTTACGTGACCTTGATTATCTTTGCGTACTGTATTTTTGCTGATTTAATTACCTTTGTTTGCTATATTTGACTACACCATTGGTGTAGTTTTGGTGAATTTATTCGAGTTACGCGTTTATATCTAGATTTGACTTTTCTTTTTTTACTTCGACTTGCTATTGTTTTTGTTCACTCCAAAATGGATTATAATATGCAGGTTAACCATCTTAGGAAAGAAATGCTAATTTATGAACTTACGATTCGTGGAGTACCGGCTACTTATGCCAATACGGTAAAAGAACTTATAGTAGCGTTACGCCCAATTTTAGATATGGAAATGAAGGGTAAAATCTTTACCCGTCTGGCCTATACTTGTGTTTTTGTCGATGAATGTAACTATATAACTAGAACCTTGCAAAATATTGATAGCGCGATTAAAAATGTCACCGGTGAATCCGCTAAAGAAAAATTTGAACGTTTACAATCTCAACTTGTTCACTTATTTACCCGCGTTCATCGTATTCCGGTTGCGAACCTTAGTGCCGCGGAATCGCAAACCCGTTCTGACTTGTTGCTCAAAATTTTAGGCAAATTAAACTGTTTGGACAGTCTCTTAAAACAAGATCCGAATTTAAGCACCTTGCTCGCTCGAGTTCATTCGGACGGTTCGGATTCGGATGCGTCGGATTCGGATGCGTCGAGAAATAGCAATGCGTCCAACAGTCGACCGCGTCACACACGCTCGTCGCCCAAAGTCACTCCAACCGTGGTTAGTCTCAATGTAACAGCTGCTGCCGCTTCCGTTTGCCATCATTCGTTTAGCAAAGCGCATCATGTTGAAAAGTGGGGTATTAAATTTACCGGTGAGGCTGGACAGATGTCCGTGCATAATTTCTTGGAGCGAGTTTCGGAACTACGCGAAGCTCGAGGTTTTTCTGAACGCGAACTATTTGTATCCGCTATCGATTTATTTACTGGTAAAGCACTAAATTGGTTTCGTGCAAATCGTCATCGCTTTTCTGACTGGTCTGGTTTGTCTGACCTTCTCTGTAAACATTTCGAACCGCCAGATTATCGTCATCGGTTATTTAAGGAAATTCTGGATAGGACTCAGGATTCGACTGAGAGTATAGTCGATTACCTTTCTAATATGAGTGCGTTGTTTAGACGACATGGCTCCATCTCAGAGGACGTTCAACTTGACATCATTATACGAAACTTGTCACCTTTTTATACCACCCAACTTCCGGTAGTCAGCAAGTTGGAAGAACTGGAAGGAGAATGTCTCAAGTTGGAGTTAAAGAAATATCGTGCAGAGAACTATGTACCACCTCCTCGGAGAAGCCATAATTTGGTAGAACCAGACTTCGCTTTCATGACTGCTGAAGCATCAAGTTCGAGAGACGACGAACAGTTACCGGTCGTTAACGTAGTGACCGAATCATCCCCAGCATCATCAACTTCTCGAGACGTGAGACAGATACCCAGAGAGACACGCCCAACATCTTCAAAAATAGTTAGATCGCTCTTGTGCTGGAACTGTAATAGGCCAGGTCATCGAAATAATCAGTGCCCTGAACAGCGCATAATCCATTGTTACCGCTGCGGTGCACCAAATGTGACCAGTAAAAACTGCCCTAATTGTTTATTGTCAGAGAAACGATTCTCGGGAGAGCCGATAGGTCGTAAGACTACTCCCGTTGTTCTCGCTTTACCGACCAACAACTGTCCTTCCAATGAAAACGCTTCGCTGAACAACATGTGATTGGTGAGGCCATAGATGTATTTTTTCCATTGAGAAGGTGTAGGCGGAATGCAATGAAGCCCTGGTTAAACGAAAGCATTTTTAGAGAAATTGACCTAAAGAGAAACCTGTGGCACAGATACAGGGCTTCACCGACAGCTGAAAATTATGAGCTATATAGGCAGCAGAACAATAGATTAGGGCGAATGGTGCGAGATGCTAAAATACATTTTGAGGAAGGTCTCTTGGAAAGAGAGGAAAAACATTTTTATAACTATGTCAAAAGGAGTTTTAACAGTAACATGACAGAGATAGTCTTGAAAGATCCTGGAAACAATGAAATAATAAGCAGTAGTGAGAGAGTAGTCGAGGCACTCGCCAACCAGTTTTGTAAAGTCTTTACTGTAGAGGACTTATCTAACATGCCGCAGCTCCCCCCTCAGACTAGGGTTGTTAGTGAGCTCTCACACGTGCAGGTCACAGAAGAAAAGGTTCTCGAAGCAATTAACACACTCAAAAATGATTCAAGTCCAGGACCTGATAATATACCATCAGTATTTTTAAAGCAGTGTGGTAAAAGTTTGGCACCATTCTTGGTGAAAGCCTTCCAGGACATTCTTGACAGAGGTTACGTCCCTGACAGCTGGAGAAGGGCATACATAATTCCCATCTTTAAAAAAGGGAGCAAATATGACCCTGCTAACTACAGACCAATTAGTCTTACTTGCCATTTATGCAAGGTACTGGAGAAGATTATTGTTCCGGAAATAACACACTTCCTCATATCCAATCAAGTTATTCCTCCTATACAACATGGATTCCTACCACAAAGGTCGACCACAACTAACTTAATAGAATGCCTAAACTTGTGGACTAAGGATTATGATGAAGGAAGACCAACTGATGTCCTATACCTGGACCAGGAAAAAGCCTTTGACAAAGTTCCGTTTCAAAGGCTCATCTATAAACTCAAACACTTCGGTATTCGAGCAAACCTTGTAGTGTTTCTGGAGAGTCTGCTTACGGAAAGATCTTTTCAGGTTAGAGCTAATGGTGTCTGCTCCAGCTCTTATCCAGTAGTGAGTGGTGTCCCGCAAGGTTCAGTTATTGGACCACTATTATTTATAACTTATTTGAGTGATCTTAGTCAGGTTATTAACACCAACATATCGTGTTTTGCAGATGACACCAAACTCTATTGCAATCCAATTCTGCAATCGGATCTCTTCAGAGAGGATATTGAGGCTATAGAATCTTGGACACAGACATGGCTCCTTAAACTTAATCAAGACAAATGCACACTCTTACACATAGGCCCTAACAATCCCTGTCTGACATATACTTTGGGGAATGCACAGCTCAGAGTAGTCGAGGAACAAAGAGATCTTGGTGTCATAATAAGAAAAGACCTGAAGTGGGAGGCACATATTTCACAAATAGTCAAAAAAGCAAACTCATTGACATATCTTATAAAGAAGACTTTTACAAATAAATCTGTTGATTTCATGAAAAAGCTTTATACTACGTATGTTAGACCTAAACTCGAATATGCGCACATGGTCTGGAATCCCTACTATATAAAGGATATTGAAATTCTAGAGAGAGTACAGCGAAGATTTACTAAGATTCCCCACACCCTTAGTGATACTCCATGCGGTGAACGTTTGGAGATATTTGGGCTTACCACTCTGAAAGAAAGAAGAGACAGAGGTGACCTAATTGAAACTTACAAAATCTTGAACAACCACTACTCGACAGTACTAAATCTTCAAATTTACACCCGAAACACCAACGAACAGCTCAGGGGTCATTCTATGAAACTTAGAAAGGAAAAATGTTCAGGACTTGTAAGGAAGAACTTTCTCTCGAATCGTGTAGTGTATGGATGGAACGCGTTGAGTGAAGACACCATCAGTGCGTCAAATAAAAATATATTTAAGAACAGGCTTGATAAAAACCTTCAAACCATAAACTCCGGATTTGTGCACTATCTCTGACGATCTGTGGTGTTACTCGGAATTAAACCGATTGTAAGGCGACTGTGATGGACTAATTGTGACAATGAACAGCAGGAAATTAACTGTGATAGATTGTGATAGCCGAGGTGATAGCATACTTGTGAACATAGCATATGGCAGCATCTCATCGGTTTCCACCGCTTATTGCTGCTAGCAGTAATAATAATAATAATAATAATAACAACTCCGTTCCCAATAAAACCCTTCTACCAACCAACAACATTCTTTCCGATGAAAACCTTTCACCAACCAACCTTTCCCAACCCAACCGTTCACTCCCTAACAATTCTGCCCCCAACAAAAATCTTTCGCCAACCAACAACTCTCGTTCTGATGAAAACCTTTCGTCAACCGATGTCTCTAAAAATCATTCACCCGTTAATAACTCTTTTCCAAATAAAAAATTATTAGACTTTATCATAGCTCATGCGCATGGCGACCAGCGCCCGTATTTAGAAATTTCAATTTTAGGTTACAAAATTTTAGGTTTATTAGATTCTGGGGCATCACGCACTATTGTGGGTCAACCGGGTCTCCGAATTTTAGGAAGTTTGGGACTAAAACTTATTAAGCATCAAACGGACTGTACCGTCGCGAACGGCCAAACTTGCTCTAGTTTAGGTTATTTTCAGGCTCCTGTAACGTTATTAAATAGAACTCGGGTGATCGATATTTTAGTTCTTCCAGAACTGTCCCACCAACTTATTTTAGGTATCGACTTTTGGAGATCAATGGAAGTGATCCCCGACTTGAAGCAGGATGTCTGGCATTTTTCTAATGATGACCAACCTACAGAAATTTATAGCATTATAGATGGCTACTCTTTAACTGAAACCGACAGAGCTACTTTAAATGCACTGGTTAAGGAGAAATTATCAGAAATGGGTACTGGTCTTAGATGCTGTAAAGTAGCAGAACATGTAATAGAACTTGAACCTGGCACCAAGCCGATTAAACAACGATATTACCCAGTTTCTCCATTTAAGCAGCGTATTATGGACAAGGAAATCGATGAAATGTTGGAACTTGGCGTGATTGAGCCCTCTAAAAGTCCTTGGTCCAGTCCAGCGTGTTTGGAACGCAAGAGCGATGATAGCTATAAGTTTTCCATAGATTTCCGAAAACTTAATAGTAAGACTAAGAAGTCTTATAACATTCCATATTTTTCAGTCATTTTAGATCGCCTCAGAGACGCCCGCTATATTAGCTCCATCGACATAAAATCAGCCTTCTGGCAGTTCCTCTTAGTGAGTCCTCACGTGAATTGACTGCTTTCACCGTTCCAGGTAGGAATCTCTATCATTTTCTGCGCATGCCCTTCGGCTTAACCAATGCGCCGATCACCTGGCAACGTATTGTAGACCGTGTACTGGGTGTCGACTTGGAAAAGCATGTAATGGTGTATCTGGATGATATAATTATCATCTCCAGAACCTTTCCCGAACACCTTAAGATCCTAGGCCTCGTTTTTGATCGCCTCAATGATGCAGGATTCATAGTTCCGGAGGAGAAATGTCACTTCTGTAAGCCTGAGTTGAAGTACCTTGGTTACGTCGTAGATGCCAATGGTTTGAGACCTGATCCAGAGAGAATACAGGCAATTGTAAATATACCACCCCCACGAAACATCGTAGAAATTCGTCGTTTTATTGGCACTGCTTCTTGGTACCGGCGTTTTGTGCCGAACTTTTCAGCTATTATAGCCCCAATTACTCGGCTTACCAGGAAAAATGTCAAGTGGGAATGGACTTCGGAGTGCCATCAATCATTCAATTTGATTAAAGAGGCTCTTATCACTGCTTACATGTCCAGATTTCAACCGCACATTTACCTTGCAGACGGATGCGTCATGTTATGGCTTAGGAGCAGTTCTGACTCAGCAATTTGATGACGGAGAAAAAGTTATTTCCTATCTTTCACGTTCTCTCACCAAACAAGAGATGAAATTAACCGTCACAGAAAAGGAGTGCCTTGCCGTAATTTGGAGTGTGGAAAATCTTCGTCACTATCTGGAGGGGGTACACTTTAAAGTTATAACCGATCACCATTCTTTGTTATGGCTTCATAACCTAAAAGATTCACAAGGACGCCTCGCTCGATGGGCTCTTCGTTTACAACCTTACGACCTTGAATTGATCCACCGTAAAGGCCGAGATCATGTAGTGCCAGATTTTCTTTCCAGGTCAGTGCCAGTGACTGCTGATTCTATCGCAGCTGTTGACGAACCACCGTCGCCATCATTTTCTGACACCTCCGACAAATGGTACAAAGGTATGATACAGAAGCTGGAAGAACGTCCTGATAAATATCCTTGCTGGCGAATCGAGAATGGCAATCTCTTTAAATATGTTAAGACCAACAATCCTAATTTTCCTGATCATTCTACTTACTGGAAAATAGTAGCACCTAAGGATAAGCGAAAAGAGATATTTCTTCGATGCCATGATAATCCAGCAGCAGGGCACGTGGGTGTTTTTAAAACATTTTGGAAGGTCGCCGAGAGGTATTATTGGCCAAAAATGAGATCTGACGTTGCTAGTTATGTCCGTGCTTGTAGAACTTGTGCTCAGAATAAAGTAGAGCAGAAACGTCCAGTTGGTTTAATGGGTAACCGCCCAGACATAAAGGAACCTTGGCAAGCCATCAGCCTAGACTACATAGGACCTTTACCTCGTTCTAAACAAGGTAACACTCATATTTTGGTGGTCACAGATTATTTTAGCAAGTACGTCGTCTTATTCCCGTGTCGATCGGCCACAGCAAAATCGTTGGTTAAGTTTGTCGAAGAAGGCATCTTCTTAGTCTACGGAGCTCCTCAATTCTTAACATGCGACAACGGAACTCAAATGAAATCCAAAGAATTTCAAGCCCTTTGCGATAAATATAAAGTTAGAATATTTTACACTGCTAATTACTATCCTAGAACAGATCATACTGAACGCGTTAATAGAGTTATTAAAACGATGTTACGTTCTTACGTTCAACAAAATAACCATCGAACTTGGGAAGATAATTTATCCGCTATCGGTTGCGCCATTCGCACTTCGCGACACGAAACTACGGGCTTCACCCCATACTGCGTTAATTTTGGCAGGGAACATAAGCTATTCGGTTCGGACTATGCTGAGGGTGTCCCTCTAGTAGAAACTGAGCGACAAAATTACACTCGGGAACGAATAGAAGCTTTCAAACAATTATTTAGAAAAGTCCACACTAAAATCGAAGCTTCTCGTGTTAAAAATCGACATAACTATAATTTACGTCGACGCCCAGTAAGCTTTGTTCCTGGTCAAGAAGTCTGGCGTAAGAATAAAAGTATATCCGATGCGGCGAAATATTATAGCGCAAAGTTGGCTCCGGAATTTGTAGGTCCGTTTAAGATCGTAGAAAAAACCGGCACGTGTACTTATGAACTTGAAGATGAACACGGTGTTAGTAAGGGCATTTGGCATGTACAAGACCTTAAACCGGTATATGCCGAAACTGCGTGTGATGGTCCGTAGGAGTGAATAAATTGTTAGGCAACTCAAAGTCATTATTTACTTTATTACCTTCCGTTAATTTTACTGTCATTAATTTAATATTACGGTTTACTTGTCATTTTGCTTCAATTTACTTATCAATCTATCGATTTCTGAATTTATTAACTTTTGAGTCCATAGCTTCAATTTGATTAATTACTACTATTTAATTTTTTTCTCTCGTTCGGTAATAATGACTTTAGTGAGTTTTCTTTTATCGTTGCGTTAATTTTGACTTTTGGCCCAGTTTTAATTCTCTTTTCCTTTACTTTTCTTGCTCAGTCGTGAGCAATTTTGATGCTCTGCAGTGTGGGCGTGATGGTGTTTGGATCCATCTGGGCGCGAGACTTGATGGATTTGGACACTGTCACTTAGAATAGCGCTGCACTGGGTTCACTAGGTGGAGTAGGAGTCCCCTGAAAGCCGTGGCAAGGTAAGCCTTCAGCTGCCTTGCTTCTATTGTTTGTAGTAGGTGGGCCCTCAGCTGCCTTACTACTTTCACTTGCCAACACCGCCTTACTCCTCGTTATCTTTTATCTGTCATTACCTGATTTATATTTACCTTATCGTCACTTGGTTTATTGTATAGTAACGTATAGTAACGTGTATTGTCATTTAACGTAGCTTACATTTTTCCATTTGCCAGTCTCACGCAGACACCCATCTCGGCGCGAGACGGGATGGGCGACGGTGTGTCACATGGTAATTTAAGTTTGATTACTTGGTTAGAAGGCGGTGATTAATTAATTTTGGACCTAATTTTCTTTATCGTTTTTTTAAATCTGCATTCACTATTAATCGTTTTTTTTTTACTATAGACTAGGGCCAAAAGTCTTTATTTATTATCTTGATTGGACCTTTTTTTTATTACCTTGATTTGACGTATTTACCTTGATGTGACCTTTTACTTTGATTTGGCTTAATTTTCTCTACCTTGACTTGATTTTATTGTTATTCCTTACTTGTGTCTGGAAATTTCGGTTATTTGAACTAGTATGTGTTTTTGCTCGAGTACGACTTTGTCTTTCCTTTGGGGATTTAGAGTAGAAACACAATTTTCTTTCTCTCCTTTTGCTGATTTTGTGAAGTTGAGAATACCACTTATGGTGGGATTCACTGCTAGTTGTTGGCAAGTAACCCAATTTTCTTTATTTCGATTTGCGAACATTTAGTTTGATTTACTTGATTCATTTACTTTTGATTGAGTACCTTTTTTTCTTACATTTGCGTTAATTTACTTGTCTTTACGATAATTTACTTACCTTTGCGATACATTTACTTACTTTTGCGATACATTTTCTGAGCTTTGCCACAATTTGCTTACCTTTCCGTTAATTTACTTCCCTTTGTGTTTATTTGCTTACCTTTGCGTAATTTCGATTACATTTACTTTGGTTTATTTCGATTACCTTTGCGTCCATTCCGTTACCTTTTTTTCCCTCCTTGATTTACTTACCTTATCCTGATTGGCTTTAATTTACTTTGATACCTCTGGTATTTTATCTATTATTTGGATTTGTCTTAGGTCTAGGTCTTGGTAGGACTATATGTTAGTCTCCGGCCATTTCAGTATTTACTGGTTTTGCGCCTAGATCCTTACTGATATATTTTGTCTATTCACCTTTTAGACAAAATAAAACTATCCCGATTGCGACTTTACTTTATCTTGACTTTGTATCGATTTAGACACTTGTCCCTATCTCGTTTTACAGGCTGCACGGTGTTGGGTGCTACCGGATGTCGCTTCGACGCTCTTTGTTAGATCATGGATCCTTCGGAGAGCAGACCGACTGGAAGGGCTGTTCAGGGGGGGCGGAAGTCTGACCCCTGGGGTAACAGTTTGCCCATCGAACTTGTTCGGCGGGCCAGGGGAGGACCAAGCTACTTTGTTCGGCCTGAGCTCAAGTCGGCCTATTAGGTTGCGACAGGCCGGTGGCAGTGCCACCGCTCAGAACACCCTGATTAATTTTTTTTTTGTTGTATACAGGGACCGATGTGCTTCCCATCTTTTAGCTTGGTGGGTGCTACAATCCACTCCCTTTTGTATGGTGGATCATCTGGGCTATCCCTCTTTTCTTCTCATTTTACTTATGTTGTATTATATTTATCTTTTCCTTTTTAGTTGTCCACCCTTTGGTTGGTTTGACGCATGCCACTTGGTGATTTAATTCGGGACGATTCTACAGTGTGAGGCTAGTAAACGAGGTTCCCCACCGTATTTTTGGGTGTTACGCAATGCTAGCTCCCTTACCAACCTAGGGTTTACGTTCCCCACTGAATCTTCCTGGAGGAGGTCGCCGGGTGACTAATGGCAAAGGAACCCAAGATTGCTTTGAGTATTTAGTTATTTTAAGATTGAGTTATCAGTCTTGTTGGTTAGTATTAGTTATATGGTACTACCTTGGGTTCCCACGTATCTTCACTTATGCTTTTTTATTGGCGCCAGCATAGCGCAGGTAATTTATTTTCTTTTTCAATTTTCTTGTATCTACAGAGAGCCTCTGATCCTTATCGTCGGTTAATTTTTAGTGGAAAATTTCCCTCCTTTCGTAGGAGAGGGGGAGTTGTGACAGTCTAGTTTTTGGCCCGAGTATCAGAGTTTGTTTTAAGGGTTAGTTTTGTTCGCGAGGGCCTGTTTAGTTGTATTTTATAGTTTACCTTAATGAAATAGTTGTGTCTCCACACGTACACGTTTGACCTGCCCTGTTCCCAGGCTAGTTTCTACGGTTTCTGTTCTGGCTAATTGCTGCTAGCTGCCCTCAAGTCAGCTGTCCTTCGTTTGAAGCTTGTAGATTTAACATCTTTCTCTCTGGTTTGGGCCCTGAATTTTCGCCTGGCTTAAAGTTCACCCTGTGTGTATAGACAAGTTGCCCTTAGTCTATTAAGCTAACATGTTTAAATAGTAAATTTTGAAGACCAACCTACCTTTTAGAAATCAGCTGGTTACATTCTCTGACAACATTGGGACACCCTTGATTTGTGGGTTACTGATCGCATTGCCTTTACTGCCTGGGGTTCCTGGATTTAGCATTCTCTATTATTTAGATTCGTTTTAAAGACATTTTCTTTGCTCAAATATTAATTTTTAGAAATTCGGGTTTAATTCTTGTGAACTTTGTGGGGGTTGGATAACCGCTGTCATTGACAAGGCCTTCCAGCGTTGCCGTTTAGTAAGTTTAAAATTTGTTCTATAGCAACTGAGGTATTTTCGCGTGGGTTTGGCAGGCTTTCGTTACTATTTTGTTCAAGCCACCGGCGTAGGTATAACTTTCTGTATTTCCGTGACTTTATTGTTTCACGCCAGGGGTCTCAGTACAATTGTAGTGTCTTTGTTTGGTGGCGTGGCGACAATTGGAGCAGTCAGTGCAGGACGGAAATTCTTCGGAACCATCTTGGATATGTGTCTGTGGTGGGAGGAAGTGTCATATGATTCTTCCGACACGAGGCATAGGCCGGTCACTTCCACTCTGCCTTTCGACAGTTGTTCTACGGTCCCTGATTTAAAGTTTCAGTTTTTGAAATTCAAGTTTTTTTTTGGATTAAAAAGTCAGGGACCGTCTTTAAATTCTTGAAGAATTTGTTTCTGCAAGACGCAGGATATTTTTGGGCGACTTCGTTCGATGATAGGCCATCAACAACGGCCTGACGCCTTGGAAGCCGCTGGTAGCTGTCTCTTTTGGGTGTTTTATCCGTGGAGTTTGGAATATCGAACCCTCCTTGTTTAAGGGGGTCTTTGGTAGGGGCCACGAACCTCCCTATTTTCTTCGGTAGGGGCTCCAAAGCATCCCTAGATATTTCCGGCGGGCGCTAAGCAGCCTTCCTACCTTTTCCGGTGGGTGCGAAGAAGCCACCCTATTGTGTTTGGTAGGGGCTAAGGAGCCTCCCTATTTATGTCAAGCTATTTGTATGGGTATAATTTATTTATTTGGCGGGGCAAAAATCGCCCAATTTTCAACCTTTTTTTTGTGTACAGCATCTGTCAACAACAATTTGTACAAATGTATATAGGGTTATATGTAATCACGTTGTTTTATTCAGCTCACTACGTCCTAGGTTTTGAATTCTAAATTATGAATAGCGGGATTGTTGTGTGAGAAGCAGGTCCCTAGACCAACTAGGCGACTTCCAGTTTGCGTCGGTGTAAAAACTGGTGGCGTCCAATAGAACCTACCCAGCCTAACTGAGCTGAGGGCTAATTTGCAACGCGCTCTACTATACCTGCTTCACGCAGGACACCCTGTTGTTCCTGTGTTTTTCTCTAGAGTACCTTTAAGAGTTATTTTAATGTTTTCAAGTTAAGCGGTAAGTACTTGGTCAATGATACTCATCATAGTGTCTTTGACAGTTTAAAACTAAACACTTTTTCTTTTAAGAAAGTGCGTCGCAATTACTGTAAGAAGAATGGTCATTTAATACAAGAATGTTGGTTTAGGAAAAAGAAAAATGAATTAGGTCTGTCTTATGTAAAAAGTTAAAGGTTGAAAGGTGATTTGCCATTGAGGGGGAATGTTGTCAAAACAATGGTAAATCTATTTCATACTTTGACAGTTAACCTTAAAGTTACATTTACAGAAATGTCAAAAATTTAAGTTGGTAGTTTTTTAGTATTCTGATTAGAAGGTTGGTAATACTGAAGTAAGTTATCGTAGTAGTCGTTGTTTAAAAAAATTGTTGTAGTTACAATAGTAATATATTTTATTTATACATGTTTTATACAAGAAGAGTTGTGAGTCAATAAAATAGTAACGTGCATGAGTGGAGCCTTTTTTTAAGCCTTCAAATTTGGGGTATCAATCAATATTAATAAATTGAGTATTGTCTCTGGCGATTTCAATATACAGTTGTGATGATTCAAGTCTGGAACTCAAATTACGCCTTTTATTACTGTCACAAGTTGACCACTAGACTTGAGTAACTATCAACGAAACCAGATATTTTTATTCCGGTGTACCTTTACCATTTAATAGCTCTTTGAATCCCATTATTCACTTAAAGTGCGAGCGTCGTTACATTCAAGGTATGTATAGAATGATGTATACTCTTCTTTTGTATTATCAAAATGTGGACGGGGGTAAATGTCAAACATATTTTAAATGTCCCCCTGCCTCCTTATCACCTTGCAACATTTTTTAAAAATATTCCAAACCGTTTTTTAAATATTACACCACTTTAAAATCCTCAATTCTCAAGAAATTTGGCTTTAGTCCAATTTTCGAGATTATTTTAGTTATACCTTGTCGGGGATTTCTTTAGCGCTGCCTAGTTATGACTCTTGCAATTGGAACAGTCGTTATAAAGTGTAAAGGTCTAAAGGTGGGTACTGACTTGAGCAAATTTACTCACACGAATTGCGTACGCACAAAAAAAAGATGTACGCGCAAATATGTTTCTTCGCGAAACTTATTTGTTTCACTACATGCGTGCGCGCAAATTGTTGTTCCAGTGATTTTGTTGAAATGTCGCTTAAAAGACGTAATATAATTATTGAAAGTGTTTAGACGCACAACAATAAATAAATACAACTGCGTCCAGACTGAGCGTTTTACGCACATGAAAACTCTTTGATCTTAGCAGAAGACCGACTGCCGCCGGAACGTATTTGTGCGGTGAAAAAATTTACGCGCACATACATTCGTGGCAGTTGGCGCCGTACTCATCTGATCATTTTTACGCGCAAACCGTTCGTGCGCGTAAATTTGCTCAAGTCAGTACCCACCTTAAGATTTATTACAGCAGGTAAGCTTTGTGTATGGTGACAATCACGAGATACAACTTATTGTCGTAAAACAAAATAATTTGAAAACATGGAAGTACAGTCAAATTTGATTCAAGATTTAATTTACTCTTTGATTAAATTGGACTGTATTTCAAAGTTTTCAAATTATTTTATTTTACTTGTTACATAATTATAAAGATTTTATTTAAAAAGTTATTTTTTTTTCGACCTCAATAACAACTGTTTTATTTTCTTTACAACGGCAATCTGTTCGTTTCTACGTTATAAAAATGGGAGCACATTTTGAAATTTATGGGAACTAACAAAAAAATTTAACATTGTGTTTAATTTTAGATATGCCACAAATCTTTCAGTCAAAAATCAGCGGTAGATACTCATATGAGGACACACAGTGACGTCAGAAGTTTTTGTTGTGAATTATGTGCAAAGACTTTTAAATATAAACAACATTTACATTTACATTTGGCCAAGAATCATAAGGACGACGAAGGAAAAAATATATTAACGAGTATGGCTAGTGATAAGTTAATTATTAAAGGCCATGAAACGTAAAAAAGTGCCCCAGAAAACAATGTTTCATAAGTAGTTAAAAATCTGCAATAAGCCTTACACGAAATTTCCTTCGCGTAATGAAGTTATTAAAATTTTTATTTGCTCGGCTGTATCTTTATAAATCCAAGTAGGTACACCTGAACACATAACTTTTTTTGTATACCTGCTGCTTGGTTTTAATTGAAGGGTTTTTATCAAAAACAACCAATGTCATTATTTTTAAAATTTTAGATGTTGCCACTACCCGATCCAAAAATGACGTTATCATCTGAAAGCAAAGGGGTTTAGCATAAACAGCCTATGTCAGAACACTCAGAACGAATAATATCAAAAACAACCAATGTCACTGGTCTTGGCAGTTTTTTCCGAGATTATTTTCAGTTGACCCTGCAACCTAGTGACTTCATCTTATTTTGCAGTCATTCATCCTTAATGTTGTTTTGTTGAGTTTAATAGTTTTCAAAAGAGCTTGGACTTCCATAAAGGAGTTTTACTCACATTAACTTAAAAAGAGAATAAACGAAATGATATCGGCTTGGTCAAGATTTCTTCATATTCTCGAAATATAATATTTTTGACATTGGCTGTTTTTGATAAAAACCCTTCAATTGTACATACGGCTGCACTTAACGTGGAAATATCTAAATATCTCTTGTATTGGTTGAGTTTTGATTCGTTATTTGATATAATATTATGTAAACCAACTACAAAAGAAATTTTTATACACCAAAGATATATTTTGTTAGGGGATTTTCTACTATGTAAAAGCATTAGGTGGAATTTTTTTGTAGAAAGTAAAGTTATATTTGGACTTTTGATCCTCCAAAACTAATCTATTTATTCTATCTATAACATTTTATTAAAATAATATTGGAGTTTTAAATCTTTACTGTCAAAAATGGCATTTTGGTAATAAACCAACTCAGGTTCCAAAGAAAAAATATATCACCAATAATGCAATGCAATAAAACCCAAGCAAACCTAAACGAACACATTTTAATAACGTTTTATATAGGAGGTTTGTGGAGAGTGAAAAATCTAAATGTAATAATTATCAAAAATAAAAATTACAAATATTTGACTAGTTACATGAAAGGCAATATTAAAACCAACTAGTACTAGTAAAAATTCAAATTCTAACGTTTTAAAGGAAAATACAAATTCCTTTGCCACCCCTCCCCTTAGCAAAGCACGCATATGGTTTATAAATAATTTCATCACATAACAACACCCTAGTGAGTCTCCTTAACGTGTCGGAAAATTGATAAAATGCATTCAAATACTAAAGGAGTATAACGTTCTAGTTCGTCGTTACAAGGATAAATATCTTTTTAGACAATAGAGGGTAATGAAATGTTCGTGTAAATAAACAACCGAATTTTACTAATAGCTTTTTTTTGGAGGAAATCCATAAGAGCAAATCAAATTAGACAACGGTATTCTGTTTCATTTTAAACTTCACTCACCGACAAGTATTGGAAGGACCCCAAAAATATCAGTTAGAACTTTGTTGACATGACCACTACTAGGTATAAACATTTATTTATTCGGCAGCATCCTTTAATAATTCGAGTCACAAATACTGTCTACACTTAAATTGACGTTGGAGTTTATAATCGTGTAAGTTTTGTTTCATTAAGTTGGACAGCCACTGCAAAATTTAGTAACTTTCATTGAAACTGCCAATATTATTGTTTTGGTTAGCCGTTTTCGAGATTACCTGTCATTTCGCCCTGCTAGACATTGCGCTGTCCAGGTGTGCACACGAAGGTCGGTGATCAGACAACAGGTTGCCAAGATTCCGGGTTTATTATCGCGGAAGTGATTCCCCTGGTTGTGTTAAACATTTTAACTTTGAAATACAGGGATCTTGAAGGGAAAGATAGATGGACGATTATTTTGTAATCTCCCGGAGCTGTTTTGCAAATTTTGGGTTGTGCATGTTTTATTAAGGTGGGTAATTGATTATGGACAAATAGGAGGTGGACTGGAGGCGTCAGCATTGTTGTTAAAATTGCACTAATTGGCAAGGGTGGCTGAAAATTTTCATTTTGTTGAGTTGCGTGCCTGAATCTAGAAATGGAGTTCTTAAGCAACTACTCTAAATAACGGTTGACGTGGGAGATCTTTTAAAAGGCCCTAGGGGTGTTAAATATAGTGTAAATGGTTAAATTGGCTACAACCAGTGTTTGTAGGTAAGCGGCCATTGACAGCATCACTAAAGTTGTCTGTTTTAAAGGAATATGTTTAAATAATTTGTGTGTTGTTCATATAACGTTCACGGTAGGATATCTACTTGGCGGAAGCTCTCTTGTGATCCTTCCAGATAATTTTGGCCGGAGGTTTTGTTCCTTGTCCGGAGCTGGGGATGGTGCTTTTCAAGTGGGACGATGTAAAACTACGACAATAGTAATCCGCTTTTTTGTGAGAGTTGAAGTCCTATTTTGTGTTTTCTTAAATTTGGAAGTTGTGTTGGAGTGGTTTAAGCAAACCTAAGATTTACTTTCTTGTACGAAAACACAGCCATTTGTCAGGGATACATATTCGTCTCAACCGAGAGCCGCCATTTTACACCAATCGGCGTGATTTTACAGACCGAGAGATAGTCCACACGTAGGTTTTCTAAGTGTATTTGTCTATTAGATTAGCAATGTAAATATTTCCTCACTGGAATTTCATGGAATTTATTGGGTATTACGTTCTTTTAAGGGATTCTCTGGTACCGGCCATTTTCTTTGCGAGACCTCTGGATGTTATCATGGCGACATCAACAATTGATCCTAGGAGCCCTCAACTAATCTAAGGAGGTTTGAATTAGAATGATTAAGTCCGTTCCTTTTTTTTAATATTTCAGGGTGCCAATCCTGGATTAAAATTTACGATCTCTACACCGTCCAACAGTTGCATTGCGAAGATTATCATCGCGTTTGGGGATTAACCACTTAGGGCTATCATGGTTCTCTTTTATACCTTTTTACATTAAAAAAATAATAAACAAAAAAAAACATGGGTGATGTAAATAGCCTAGCGTGAAGGTTGTCTATTCTCGAACATTAACGGGGTTACGTTAGGAAAGAGTATTTTCGCCCCCTACACTACGCTTACGTAAGCAGCGGACGGTGACTATTTCGCCTGATAACACTTCGTCGTTTCATTTCAGTGATTCGTTTTTTTTGTACCTAATACTTTCAAGAGTGTGCTGTACCTTATGGGTGATGATGTATATTATAGTTGATATTGTCTTTCCCTCCCCGTTTATTTTTTTTGGTGAAAATAAAAGAACAAAAAGATAAACACATGCCTAGTGACCGTTACTTATAACTGGCAGTAATTAATAATTATTGAATAAATTAATCCTTAAGTGGATACCTAAATCATTAATAACTAATATAATTAATATCTTCAGAAAACGCGTCTTAATTATTACCCTCATTTTTTTTGTGTCTAAAAAGGAAGAACAAAAATGGAAAAAAATATTGTAGGACTATCAACCTAGACGGCTTAGTTGAAGTCCTACGCTACTTCATAGTACGCGTTTCTGTTGGGAGTTACGAGGAAGAAATTATCATTTTCATGGTTTTGGTTGATAGATAGGTAAGTGTACTGGTGGACTATATAAAACCATGTGGCGCCCTGTATAATTTTTGAGTATATAGTACAATTAAATCCTTTTATGAACCTGGCCCTTCTCTACTGTTTAAAGGTTAGCGGCAACCATACAGTACATAAAACGTTTGAAAATCTTGCAACCGGGAACTAGCAAAATACCTCTCTATATAATTACCTTCGTAACGTGCTAGGAGAAATAAAGGCGGTCACAAGAGGTATTAAGCTGTGTATCAAAATCAAAAAATATCAAAAATTTGTTTATATTTTACATCAAATCTCGTATTTTTCACTTTTGTGTTTTTATAAATAAAATCAGTATTCAATTTTTAACGCCTTATGTATATCCTGATAATCATTTTGGGGTCCAAAAACGTATACTTGAGTTTTTTTGTATGTTTTGAATGGTCATTTTTATGTTGAATGTGCGTCTTCTCTGGTTTTACAATAAAGCGCCTATTTAAATAAATTTGTGGCTCTTAATCAACTGTTAAATATTGACTTGTAAAAATTTGTATCGTGCAGATTTAGTTCTTTTTATTTTTATACAATGACAATAATAACTGTATTGTTATATGTATTGTGTAACAATGACAATATTTATTATTGTCATTCGATAATAATAAAAACCCTGTCAATAACATGAATAAATTATAAAAAAATTGTAAAATTTAACTGGTTCTTTTTCGTAAATATTTTATATTTTAATTAAAATAAATGATGGAGGAAGGAGGAAAAAAAGAAAACAAAAGAAGACGAGAGGAAGATGAGTTCTACCGATTGCGCCCTGCTAGAAGATGAAGAATGTGTTGCTTAAACTTGATATTAGACGTTCCGATATTTTCTGAAAATTCACTTAAATGCTTTGCAATAAGATATGAGAAGGGCCGTTCAAACTACTGTGAGCTGGAATTGTAAGTTTCCCTTTAAACCTAATATTAATATTGTGAATGTCGGTGAGAAAACGTATCTTATGGTACAAGTAATGAGGGGACTTACTCAGTAAGATGTTGTGATGCAAGCAGAGCAAATGGAGGTGGCGGCGATCGCGCATAATTATCCAACCGGACCGCCCGTAAGTATGTCTGACACTCTCATACTTATGTATTCCGAAAATAACACGAATGCAAGAGTTCTGCAGTTTTTGAATGCGATATGCCACGCGTGCGGTAATACAAGGACCATATACAACACAATAATTTAAATGCGACAGTACTACATAATGTAGACTTAAGGTCTCTATTTAATACATTTCGATGTTGAAATAAAAATTTTAAGGTCATGTAAGCTTTCTATAAGCATAATTTAATCAAAATCAAAAATCCATGTAAAGTCCCAAGTTTTTTGCCACCGTCTTAATTTTCAGAGGAGTACTGTTAATTTTTACAGAGTCGGACAAATCGCTCAAGAAATAGTTTTTATCATTATTGCCTCCAAAGAGTAGTACGACAGACTTCTCCGAATTTAGCACAAGATTATGTTTTGTTGCAGTGTTAAAAAATGTTTGTAAGTCCAAGTTTGAAGCTATGACGGCCTGAGCGCTCTTCTCCCTATAAAACGACAAATAAACTCACGTGTCGTCGAAATGTAGTAGGAAACCTCGACGTATACAAACTAAGCAGCCAGTATGGAGCCCTTTGAACACTTCTAAAGGAAGACCTTTTACCTTTATAGGAGAGAGTCTGAATTCTTCCCGACAAATATTTTGCCATTAGTTGAAGAGCCTGGTCAGACAATGCAACATAATGAAACATAGAGTTAATAACATCATGACTAAGCGTATCAAACGTTTTACTAAAATCGAACAGGACTAGCAATGTTAGTTTACCCTTGTTCCATGCTCCCAAAATGTCATCCGTAATGTTTAATAACGCAATACTACAGCCATGACCCTTTTCAAACCCGGACTGATTAACAAGACTGATCTTTCATTTATTAAGGAATTCTGCTAGCTGATTATGTAATATCCTCTCCAGTACCTTGGAGAGTATGGGTAAGATACTGGTTGGTCGTAGCTGCCCCAGAGATGGAGGATGCTTTTGGGAGCGGAATTATCAGTGCCTCCTTCCATATTCTTGGGTATACCGATTTGCTAAATTGCTAATACAAAAATTTATAATGTGTGTAACCTAGGGCAGAAGAAAGGAATGCACAAGTTCAGCGACAAGATGTCGCTACCATCAATACCCGTAGCTGTTGTTTTAATGTAGGAGATCGCCCTAAGGACATCCGTCTCAGTCACACCCCAAAATTTAAAGGATAACACTGAAAGTTGGCTGTGCTGATAAAATGTTACCATATATTTGTTAACTGTAAGTCTGGGCAATAGATTCAACATTGGCAAGTTGCTCAGGTATATGATTATTGTTTTTTGATTTTAAATTGAGTAGTTTTAGGCTTGACCAAAGTGTCTGTGGATTTTGATCAATCTATTTATGTGTATAAAAGTTCTTTTTCTCCCGTTTAACAGCCACGGTTGTAGTTATTGTAGTTATTTCAATCGGTTTGAAGTTTAGTTCTCTTATACCTGCTAAGCGCCTTGTCTCTATCTTTTTTCATCTCGCAATGTATCTGTAAACTATGGAGCATATTTCTTAGTAATACGATATGTCATGACAAATGGGGCGTGTAAATCTAGTAGTATATTCATATTTTCAACAAGAAATTTAACTTTGCCATCTGCACTTTCTATAAAATATATCTTATTCCAGGGAATTTGCCTCAAATCCGATTTGAAATGTTCATAATTCAATGATTTAAAATCCCTAACCGTTTTGTTATCCGGTCGCGGTTTTGATAAATTAATTTTAATAACACAGTAAATTAAATGGTGATAGCTAAAATCCACAGACAACACTCCCTTCTAAGTTACTATATTTTTTATTTATTTATCCACGGTATAAACCATTTTACAAATAATTATGTTACATTAAGTATACACATGAATTACAAGATGGCAGCACTAACATAAATAAACAATACACCAGATTTGTACCCAACAATGGACAATCAATGTCAACTTCATTATTCTATGCTCATTTTTTTTTACTTATCGTTTAAAGCAAGCAAATGAGCCAACAAATGGATCAAGATTATGTTAATAAAATAATCTAGACATTCTTGATAATGGTGAGAAATATGCATAATTAGTGCGATGAAACGGAATGCTGAGCATTTCATGATTACGTGTAACCGAATATGTCCTGAAATGAATTTCACCAATCAGTGCAGGTGACGCAATAATCCCATTTATAATCTGATACAAAGCAAAGACATCAGCTTGTGTCCTCCGAATTCTCAACATAACATAAAGTTCTTAAAAACATTTTCTGGACAGATTCAATATCATCAATACGACACCGGTAAGATGGTGCCCACACCATAGAGGCATACTCAAATTTCGGGCGCACAAAGGAATTATACAGCATTTTAAAACAAAATACCGATAGGTCCACACTATTTGTCGATACAAATCCCAAATTTCTGTTAGCTGTATGGAAAATGTCAATTATATTTCGTATTGCCGTTCTCGAATTACAATATTACTTGTAGTTGCAATTTTTTCCAGCTCGGCCTGCACGAATTTTAAAGCAAATTCCCCTAGTACGGTTCTTAATTCTCAGCTCGCTCACATTCACCTACCCGCTGTCACCATTCCTCACTGCAATTTTTTCGTGTGCTCGGTGTGGACGCGTAATAGTTTGGAGGTGATTTCTGGTTAAATTAAAATGGGAAAAGTTTCAAAGAAAGTGTCCCATAAACAAAAGAAGAAACTCAAGAAGTTACTTCAGTTATTAGACAGCTCAAGTAAGTGGGGATATTGTTATTTTCTTTTCTTTTAGGCCATCTCAAGAATATTTCCAGACAAATGTCATCAAATAGTTTGGCATATTTGTCAGTCAAATAGTTTGTCATATTTCCAGTCAAATTGTCGTCAATAGTTTTACATATGTAATACGCTCAAATTAAGCATTTCGCACAGGATTCATATGAATTCTTGAAAAGCGATATTGCTTTATTGTTTAGCACCTTCAAATGAAGTGCAATAACAAAGAATACATTATAATTTTTTTTTCATTATAGTATTCACATGCATACTATATTGAAAATATTGAAGTTATTTCTTGTTAAGCATCTCGCACAGGATTCACATGAATTCCTGGTAAATCGAGACTGCTTTTCTATTGTTGAGCATCTTCACATGAAGTGCAATAACATAGAATACCTTATAATTATTTATCACATGCATACTGAATTGGAAATTATTCCAGTTGGTTTTGACTATTTGACTATTTCTTACATCGAGAACGGCCGAGGTCGAGGTTTTTCAATTGGTATATTTATCTTGGAAATGTTTTGTAAACATTGACGCGGGGAGTCACGGATTGTTATTCTTATGCTTACTGGTTTTCTTCTTAAAGGAGTTGAAAAAGAAATTCGTAATGCTACTATAGATTCTTATCCATGTATTGCCAACTGCCCGGCGCTCCAGCCACCTGAAATTAATCCGGAAGTTAAGTCTTGCCTGGAGGCAAATGCTTTAAAACAGGATAGTTTCCTACGGAAATTACAATCTCAGTTGGCGGCTGGTATAAGCGCGTTAGCCATTCCGCTGAATGAACAATATGAAATAAAACGGACTGCTACGGAAGAATCAAAGAAGGAGCTGGAAAAGCAGTGTGATTCGTTGAAAATATTCTCGGATGTTTTTCACGCCCTATCTCTGCATCGTCGTCACTGTATTCTTCCGTTTTTGGACAATGGGATAAAGAAAATAGTAGATTCTTGCCCGATAGATGATTTTTTGTTCGGAAAATCTTTTGCCGACCAGTTAAAAAGTTCCAAAGAGGCACAACGTCTGGGGTCTACCATTAAAAAGAAGGTTACACAATTGATTTCTTCGAAACCTCTGGTTTCCCAGAAGAACAGTCAACCTAGAGCTGGCCCTTCGGGAATTTTCCAATCTTTAAACTCCAGACGCTCCCAGTCCCGGATCCGCATGAAAAAGGAGAGGAGATCTCGTTCCAGCAGGGGCGCATATGCTCGCCGCTAACAGAACGTCCAGAGGATCCAGACCAGTCGTTAGTAAGCCAGGTAAATACAAGTTACGCAGGCCGACTTTCTAATTATTTAGATAAATGGGCTCTCATCACTAATGATCCTATTGTTCTCTCTTGGATTTCTGGGTATAAGATTCCTTTTAGCAAAAAACCAGTACAATTTTATCTACCAAAACAATCCTTTAATTTACATGAATTGTCTAAATTAGAGGATGCTATAAATATATTGTTACAGATAGGGGCAGTGTCAAAAATGCACCAAAAATTTGGTCAGTTTTTTTCACCAATTTTCCTGGTTCCAAAACCTGATGGTTCATCCAGATTTATTTTGAATCTGAAGGCTTTAAACCACTTCCTACATCCTCCTCATTTTAAATTAGAGGATCATAGGACGGCCTTTAAGTTAATATATCCAAATTGTTTCTTTACGTCACTGGATATTAAAGATGCATATTTTTTAATTCCTATTGACACTAAGTTTAGAAAATATTTATCTTTCTCCTTTAAACGTTCATATTATGTTTTCAATTGCTTACCTTTTGGTCTTTGTACGGCTCCTTTTGTCTTTACAAAGATCATGAAGCCAGTGGTCAAATTTTTAAGGTCTAATGGCATTGTCTGTGTTATTTATCTGGATGACATTCTCATTATCAGCAAAACTATAGAAGCCGCTAAGATAGACTGTCAAACCACAAAATGTCTTTTGCAGTCCTTAGGTTTCATACTGAATTTAAAGAAAAGCGTTTTAGTGCCTTCTCAAATATGTACTTTTTTGGGTTTTGTATATAACTCTATCTCGCTTAAAGTGTTCTTACCACCGGGAAAAAAGGCTCTTCTTCTAGTTCAAATTACAAAATTGTTATCCAAAGATAGGTGCTCCATTATGTCCCTGGCTCAACTTATAGGAAACTTCGTAGCTGCTTGCCCCACTGTTAAATACGGTTGGGTTCACATTAAAATCTTAGAACGGAAAAAATATTTAGCGTTATGTTCTAGTAACCATGATTATCAGTCAACTATAATGCTTTCAGACCGAATAAAATCTGAGTTAAATTGGTGGTACCAGGCCATATGTCAGAATAAAGGTATTTCTATAGCAACAAATGCTGTCTTTGCTCTTGAAATATTTTCAGACGCCTCTCTAACAGGTTGGGGTGCCAGTTGTCAAAATAAAGTCACGCATGGTTTTTGGAATATAAACGACAGTGTAAAACATATCAATTATTTATCGCACTACGATCATTTGCGTCAAATTTTTCGAATTGCTCCATTTTGCTTAGAGTAGATAATGTGACAGCCATAGCGTGCATCAATCGTATGGGTAGTGTCAGATTTAAAAGTCTTAATGATGTCACAAGAAAAATTTGGCTGTGGTGTGAGAATAGAAATATTTTCCTAGTTGCCTCATATATCAATACTAAGGAAAATATCCTCGCAGATAGGGAATCCCGTTCGACATTAATTAATACGGAATACGAATTAGCGTCGTCTGCTTTCCACGAGATATGTTGTTTCTTTGGTACACCTACGATTGACCTGTTTGCTACACAATTGAATGCAAAGTGTATTAGATATATCTCATGGAAACCAGATCCTACTTCTCTAACTGTAGATGCCTTTACAGTTCCTTGGAGAGGTGAATTTTTATACGCTTTTCCACCATTTAATCTTATATTAAGATGTTTACAAAAGATCATTGCTGAAAAGGCTCAAGGAATAGTAGTAGTTCCACGCTGGAATACCCAGCCATGGTACTCTGTTTTTTGCAAACTTCTCGTATCAAAACCGTTAGTTTTCACACCAAACCAAACTCTCCTTTCTTCACCTTTTAGGAACTGTCACCCACTTTGGCAAGGCCTTTCCCTGGAGGCTGGAATTTTATCCGGGAGGCTTTTCACAGAAGAGGTGTCCCAGCAATAGGACTTCAATCTATTAAATCATCACTCAGCCCATCTACTTTAAAACAGTATACTGCATATTTAAGAAAATGGTGGGATTTTTGTAATACAAAGAAGCATAACCCCTTTCAGTACTCCCTAAATTTAGTACTGACCTTTTTAAGCACCCAATTTCAAAAGGGTGCCTCATATTCAACAATTAACTCGCAACATGCAGCCATAGTTCTGCTTTTTTCAGTGGAAAACTCAGATAAACTTATTTTAAAACGGTTTTTAAAAGGTATAATCAAAAACCATCTAGGCCAAAGTATCAGACTACCTGGGATCCACACCCTGTTCTGTTATATCTGGCCAGTTTATTTCCTTTGTCCGACATTTCTAGGCTTCAAATAACGATGAAGCTGGCTACTTTATTAGCGTTAATTACAGGCCATAGGCTCCAAACTCTGACCAGTATCCCTTTACGGAATATCGTTCGATTTTCAGATCGAATAGAAATTAGAATTTCAGATAGGTTTAAAACTTCATCTTCAAAAAATTTACAACCATTATTGGTAATTCCATATTTCAAGGAAAACGCACCTCTTTGCTTGGCTTCTGTAATTGATCATTATGAACTTATTAGTAAAGATCTTCGTCCCTCTGATACTGATCTCTTAATCCTAACCGTTAATAAGCCCTTTCGTCCAGTGTCAGCGCAAAGATTAAGCAAGTGGATTAAGCTTACTCTTGCAGCTAGTGGCATTGATACCACTCTTTTTTCGGGTTATAGTACTCGACATGCTGCCACTTCGGCAGCCTTTAGGGCAGGAATTTCCATTGAAGCAATTAGAAATACTGCAGGCTGGACGCAAAAGTCCAACATGTTTGCGAGATTTTACAATCGACCGTTGTCAGGTGATCCTACAGCATTTGCTAAAGGAATCTTGAGCTCTGTGAATTCGACCTGTATTTAGTTTTCAGATCCTTTCTTTTTATAATGTATTATTTTACTTATAGCTAACTTGTTACATTTTTAACATCACTTTTTGTTATAATACAATTAGGTTATTTGTTTTTGGTTGGTTCCTCTGTACTTTCCTTTTACAAATATATTCGTTGAGGAAATTCTAGATCTTTCTGTTTAAAGATCTACAAGTAATATTGTAATTCGAGAACGGCAATACGAAATATAATTAAATGATCAATTGACTTACCTTAAGGAAAATTGATCCATATTATATGAGTATTGCCGTTCGAAGAATTACAAACCCATCCCATTATCCCACCCCAGGTTGATCTAGAATTTTTAGCCAAATTGCAGTGAGGAATGGTGACAGCGGGTAGGTGAATGTGAGCGAGCTGAGAATTAAGAACCGTACTAGGGGAATTTGCTTTAAAATTCGTGCAGGCCGAGCTGGAAAAAATTGCAACTACAAGTAATATTGTAATTCTTCGAACGGCAATACTCATATAATATGGATCATTTTTCCTTAAGGTAAGTCAATTGATCATTTAATTATGTGGGTATAAAATGTTAGCTTACTGTCCAAAACAACACAAATCCCTAATTGACGTAACAGACTCAAGCACCACATTATTTATTGAATATCTATTGCGAGAAACATTCGGGGATGGTCCAAACGAAATGCAAAAACATTTCTTTACATTAAGTTGGAGGCCATTGGCCCGCGACCACTCAAACACACTGTCAATGTCACTCTGAAGTAATTACTTGCCCAAATCAGATGAGATTTCTGTATATTTTCAAATCATCGGCAAACAAAAGGAAAGAAGAATGCTTGATCACATCACCAATGTCATTAATGAACAAATTGAAAAGGATTGGACCACAATGAGAACATTGTGGTACCCCTGAAAAAACTTTAATCTCTTCTGAAATATAATTATTTATACGAAATAACTGAACACGATTACAGATAGTTCTTGAACCATTGTATGAGATCAGAACCAAAGCCCATAGTCCCAAGCTTGCTAATAAGAATATCACGACTCACCCTTTCAAACGCCTTCGAGAAGTCTGTGTAGACGCTGCCCACTTGGACCCTCCTCCCGAAGGCTCCCAACAGAGAGTGCTGATACAGCAACAAGTTTGACACCGGAGACCTACCCTCAGAAAACCCATGTTACTGTTCAATTATGACACTCCTACAATTCCAGGAAAGTCTCTTTGCGACTAACCTATCAAAAAGCTTTGGTATTTCTGACTGAATTGAAACTCCCCGATAGTTTTTGACATCACTTTTATCACCACTTTTATGAAAAGAGTTAAAAACTGGTCTTCCAGAAGTCTGGAAAAGTGGATGTTGTTAAAGAAAGGTTAAATATATGGTGCAGAGTTCTCGTCAAGACAAATACACATCTTTTCAGGACCCCAGACGGAACCCCATCCGGACCATGAGAAAATTTAGTCTTTAGACTGGAAACTTCCTTGAAAATTTCTCCCACTCCAAAACCAACACTCACAATACTTCCCTCATACCTTGCATATGCCCTGGAGAAATGCCCATCAAAGAGATCAACAATATCCTGACCATTGTCAGAGCCATTCTATCATCCAAAGTTACAGTGTTCGGATATGAACTTCACTTCCTTAAGTTATTTACATGCTTCCAAAAATAGTCTGAATTCCTACTAACTTCATTATTAATCTTATCAATATAGGTATTATAATTTATAACAAGTATTCCGTAAATTTTTACATGTATCTCTTAGCAAAGAATAATCTCTATAATCCCTATGCAAGTTAGAGTCCTTGTACTTTTTAGGTGCAAGCTTTTTCTGGACCATTGCCAGTCTCAGATCAAACCTGAACCAAGCAGGAAAGTTTGATGATCTACATCGTTTTAAAGGAACATAAATATGTTTCAATTGCCATATACAATGCATCATATAAATATTCAAGGCATTTTTTTTTATCTCATTACAATTAATCAAACCCTCGCAGAAAAAGTCTGCCAAATAATTATTTACACCTTCAGAATCATAGCTTTTATAGTCATAATACCAAACATCAAAACTAAGGTCATTGTCATTCTCACCAGCAGGAACCGACAAAAAGGCCTCCAAGGCCGGATGATAATTATCACAGAGAGTTAGGGGATCAGTCTCAGACACATTCAAAAATTTATTTGAGAAGCAAAGGTCCAACAAAGAGTTGGTGCTATTAAGTATACAATTCAATTGAGATAAACCCAAATATGAGAATTCATTACATAGGACAATTTCTGATTTATTAGATATATTAGCAGCCGACAGAGTACTGCAGCTCTATGACAGATCTGGAAGGTTGTAATCTATTTGTATCAAACATGGTATTTGTATCAGATACTAAGATATAGTCAGTCAAAGAAGACAAGGAATCCGTCACCCTCGTAAGACGATCAATCAGCTGATAGAGACCAAGACCCTCGAGAAACTCAAAAGCTGTGCGGGTCTATATATAAGTTGTCAGTATTTAATAGATTTATATTAAAATCTCCCAGACAGAATATATGATCAACGACAGGGATAATTTTCAGAAATTGTTATTTCTAGACAATTAAAAAAATCCTAGTTGTAACAAAAACAAGTCTATTTAATGTCTTTTTCCGAAGTAATAAGGACTTTCCTACCATTAGTTATAGCATCAAATTTGGATAGGTAAAGAACAACCAATAGCCTATTTTCATCTAATTACCAAACGACGTCGCAGGTGGGCGCAGCTTGTCTACAATCGGTCGAAAAATGTAATATTTTAAATTGGTGGCCAACAAGCTGCGTGATTAAAAGGCTAGCACAGCGACGAATTTGAAATAGTGTTGCTAAATTTCCTCTGCAATAAATTCCTAGGACCAAACAGCTGCCAACGACGCGAAGCGACGGGAAATTCGTCCATTTGAGAGTTAATATATTTTATTTTACCTGTATATTATGTGAGTTATTCAGCGCTATTCGATTATGACTGGTAACAAAAAATAAAATGTTATTTAAACTGCCTGCGGCAAGTCTTCACGGCTTGGTCAGATTTGCGATTATTTCGTTTTCCCGTGGAAGAAAATAGACAGATGGAGTGGATTATAATAACTAACTAGCCATTTGCGTTCTACAACTTTGTTAATAAAAAACTCAATTTTAGTATGTATACAGCGTGTCCCAAAACGTTGTAGATAGAAATAATGTTCGTCTTACGAAAAAACGAAAAAAATTCCAAACTTTCAATTTTTAGCATTTTAATTTAAAAAAAGAACAAGATAGATTACATAGGTCTGGATGAAACGAATAGCCAAAAACAGTCAATAAAACACAAGTTAGCACAATATCAGACTATATACTGAATGTTTCTCCGTCAATAAACTCTTATCTCTGTTTTGTCTATATGCAGAAAAAGTAAATGACGCAAAAAAAACCTTTAAAAACTTGGAATGACTGGAATTTAATACTTAAATTGTTAATATTTTTTAAGATTCAGAACGCAGTTTCTTAGGAATTGCTGGATCACATTTAAAAAGTTAGGCAGAAAGAGCTTTTAAATGGCGTGCTATAGACCCACATTGCCATTTAAAATGTTAGCCAATAAAGGTGTTTACTTTAAAGCCAAAATTCACGGGTCCAAGCCAGGTGCGTACCGAGAGCACTATGGGGGGGGGGGGGGGGGGGATATTCAAATTTGGGAAGATAAAAATCCAGGATTGTTAACTTTTTCTTGCAAATTCTCTACGAGCCAAACTGTCGTCGTTTTTTTATAACTGGTCGAATTTATTTACGTCTGTTGCAATTAAACAGTTGGAGCTTTTTGCGAATTTTCCGAAAATTCAACTGTCGACGTTTTTTTTTACAAGGTTCTAATAGCCAACTCCAGCATCCACGGGTGGACGCTGTTTGAGCTATACTTTGTAATTTTCACCTGTAAAAAATTGTGATACAAATCTGTATTTCAATTTTTATTCACCTAACATTACAGTGACACAGAATTCCGATATACTAGAATTTTAGTTATCTATAACAACAAAATAAAATTCACTAGCGTGATCGCGAAAAATCTATAAAAAAGATCAGCTGCAAACCATATCCCACATGCCATGCCGACGCAGACGACAGTGGAAATCGAACTACTAAAATTCATAGGAAAAAGAGGTTTGCTTTCTAAACGTAAAATAGACGAGACTTTAACAGGGTTCCATAAAAGAAGAGTAACTGGGCCACCATTAAGAAAAAGTTTACTATAAAAATAAAACAATAGCCTGGGTCGGCCAGTGCGACGCGGGCCTAACAGACCGCAGTAAACCGCTGGTATAAATCAATAAATCATAAGCTCGGCCGGCTGACGGACGGCACGCGCTTTTTCTATGGCGCTCTTATGTGAACGGGTTCGGCCGGTTAGATTCGGGCCTACTTAAGGGATTTTTAAAATCGTAGGCCTATGTTTAAAATGCGGTGCTTTCTGTGAAAATTTATTACAAAGTAATCTTTCCGGGCATTGTTATATTAAATGATTTAGAAGATATTTATATTCATTGGCATCATTTTTCAATAAAATTGTGCGATTTTGTGTTTCCAAAATTACACTGCCTACCCTCAAAAGCCGCCACTACCCATATTTCATTTCTCCATATGAATCGTCCTGTACACGCTACACGATACAAAAAATTAAATTTTAATTAAACTTACTTTCGGTATAAGTAAATTCAATTAGGCTTAATATTGAAAGCGAAAGGACAACAATTTGTTTTAGTCTCTTTAAAAAAATCTATAAAGAAATAATAATTATTACAGCATTTTTTCATGGAAATAATGACTAAGTAAAAGCTGCGGCAACATTGTCAGGCAGTTAGCGACCTCTGAAATTGAAAGCATCTATAAGAATATATAGATTTATACTTTTTTCAGACCAAAGTGAATCTCATAAATCATAAATATAAATTCTTAGGATTTAAATGCTATAAAAAGCGAGACAAAGGCCTGCCGCTAATACCGGGATCGCTCGATACCGCATAGCAAATAACTTACATTTCATGCAAATTTCTTAGTGATAGGTTCGGTATATAATTCAAACAGCAGCTGCCTGTCTCGTGAAGGGACACCTGCCGCGACGATGCGTTTTGTCTCTTTTCCACTAAGGGTAATATTATATTATCGCATGCAGTGGGCGGAGTCATTTCCAGATAATTGAGGCATTACGTCTAGACAGATGCTCTTTTAAAATATGATTTATTTAAAACAGTTACAGCCAGATTCTCCAACGCTAGTCCGGTCTAATTTGACAACCAAAAGCTTTAAACTGACAAGTGTAAGAATAAGACAACTAAATTTTAGACTGTGAATTTATTTTTGAGCTTTTTCGCAAATTTTTATAAAGAAAAGGGCAATTTTAGTACGTACTCTCGACAATAATAGAACTAAGTTCATTACAGCAGCTCGTTCCAAGATGAAAATCATTTGGAAATCAAGCAAATCGCTGAAATATTAGAATAATTGATAAGCTTTTAATGGCGACTTATTAACAAAGACAGGACAAAAACCTGTCAAAACGTAACTGATCAACTATAATATCTTAATTTAAACCAGTACTAAATTTTAAACCTTAGTGAATCTGAACGTTAAGTTTTAGGTTTTGACCAGTGAAGTGCGTATTATAAGTGTTTTTGTTTTTAGATACGTGATTTATGTAAGTAAATTTTTATTATAATAATGGCTTTTTGGCGACCTTTTGAGGTAGATGAAAGGGAATTATTACATGTTGAATTACCTTCGGTACCGACCGGGGCATCGCCAGTCGAAACATGTCCGGAGTTGAATAAAGATTTACATGTTCAAAGTCAACGAATAATTCTAAATTTTTACGGCTATTTCGGTGATGTAAAATACCTGGGAATCCTTCATGATTCCTAGTGGGCTGTCGATCATCCAGGGTACCGGTCAAGTGTGCAGCTAGCCTCGACTCTGTACATGTCGAGTGAAAAGCAGAAAAAACAAAGAAACAAGAAGAGATAAATTCTCGGTCGCGTTTCAGGCTAGGCTACGCACCCAAAACGCTCGTAAAGCCGTCAACCCGGGTTGTGGAAGGCTAGGTAAGGGTTGCTAGCCAAAATAGCCATAGTTCGCCCAATACCAAAGCAGCATTGTCCTCGAACTGGAGGCGGTGTGTCGGCTGCGGTGGGATTAAAAAATTCTTTTTCTATAAAAAATCGTTGTCAAAAAATTCTTTGCGCAACAATTCAGTCAAATCCTTTGACAAGATAAATTTCGTGTCTTCACTAAGAACGGGATTCTTGCGCGGTACATTGACAAACCATGTGCTCCCAGAGACCATTCGGGACCTGGAAAGCTAACAAAAAATAAATATTGCAGTTAAAGGACCTATACGGACCTTGCAAAATAAAATTCAACTTGTAATTGGAATTAGTGTTGTAAATATCCGTATTCTTTAGATATCCAAATAATACGGAATCGGAATCAGCTAATATCCGTATCCATTATCTGAATACATATCCATTTGTTGACCCGCGCGAAAGCGGTTACAAATCATATATACTTACGTATGCAACTCTAAAACATTTTCTATCCGTATACGGCTAGGTAGGTCGATGCGGTATCATATCATTCGAAGTCGAAGGTGAGGGATAAGAAGGCACCGTCCGTCGTTCGTTCTCGTTTGAATTCGGTTCGGGTGAGGTGGGCCAAGTTTAACCAATGGGTCTCATCCCATATGATACCCGTTACCCCGATAACTATGCTATCTTTTTTTAGGAAATGTCATTAGAAAGAAAAAGCATAAGATCAAATATGCCAAATCGCAGACCGTGTTGTTCGCTTACACTGGATTCCGATTCCGTTTTCTCTTTGCACTTTGCATTACTAACCACCCGATGCGAATTTATTTTGATTCCGAATCAAGTTCTCGGCCGGTTACGGATAATCCGGATTCTTTTAATATTCGGATCCAACGGATTTTTGGATACGTATTTACATCACTAATTGGAATAGATTAACTTCGTCGCACAACTCAGCGATTTGGCCGAGCGGCTGGTCCTTGCTACGCGCATCTTGGGAGCGGACGACCATCCTCCTCCCGCCTTAGCAACAACACTTACGTCCAGCGGTGCCACGGTTTTTGTCTACAGGAAATCTAAACTCCGTCAAAAAATTACAACGTTGAAATGGAAGGTTGTGAGTGGGATTCACGAAACGTTCGTGGTAGTTAAGGACTAAGCAACTGTCCTTAATCAGTTATTAGTTATAATAACTCGACATCCTCAGTGAGGAGCGTCACTCCGCTAAGTAAATTTTGAAAAAAAGACGTGTCAGGTAAGAAGACGTCCTTTGTTTATAAAATTCGCGTCTTGGGGCGGGACGCACTTGATCCCTCCGACACTAGTAAAGGGACAGGCCGAATGGCTTTACCTTGCTAGCTGTAACGCGAAAGGAGATTCAACCTGGATGCATGTCTTGGGGAAGATGGTTTGACGGAGGAAAATTATTCCAAAATGCTGCTGAGAAATGGACAACTTTAATCGGACAATTAAGCGAATTGGGCCGAGCGGCGGGTTTTTTGCTATGAGTGCCTGGCAGGACAATCCATGATCTACATATATACAGGAAAGAGAACGAAAGTCTTCCGCCTTAGTAATTAAATTCAGTGTGGCGGTCTCCGCGGTTTTCGTTACGATTGAGTGAAACGCATGAAAGACATGCACTCCGCGTCTCGAAATTAGACGCAGGCTTTTATACTCAGATGTAGGAAGTCTATACTTGGTACTTGTTCATTTGGGATAAATCAACGTTCTTGGTCAAGGGATTCTTGCACCGACTAGAGGGACCAGAACGGT
Organism: Philopedon plagiatum; assembly: GCA_963971165.1. Lineage (NCBI taxonomy): Eukaryota > Metazoa > Arthropoda > Insecta > Coleoptera > Curculionidae > Philopedon > Philopedon plagiatum. The sequence goes on along the minus strand of OZ020194.1, from coordinate 57,238,299 downwards.
ATTCACAAAACGGTAAAAATGGTTTCTTAGACAGATAGTGGTCTAAGTTATAATTCCAGGAAAAAACTTAGGAAAAATAATTATAGTCAAGGGCCGTGGCCCTGGCTAATAACGACAAGAAAGTGACATGCATAACGCATCCGAGCCATTATGTATGTCCTTGGTTCTCAGTTGAATACCTGATCTCGATCATGACAAACCGCACATCGTAAAGGTACGCCCATACGTGCGCGCCTGGGGCGCGGACGACTGTGTAAATATAATATAGTTATACTTACTACAAAACGATCATAAAAATAACAACGTATTTATGCCATTAATTTAAAGTCTTAATTATCGGTCGATTCTCGATATATGATATGTATATGAATACAATTATTTCTATGGTTAAACATCGTTTTTGCAGATTCAGTTCGGTTTTGATATACTTATAAATAATATTTGGTTAAAACGTTAAATCTTTTTATTGTGCCCCATCTTAAATTGGTTAGAATATTTTGGGACGCCTATGGCTAGACCTTATCGGCACTGTTGCGCCAAAGGTGTCGACTGCGTTACTTTTTTTTGCAGTTTCACTTTCCATTGGAAGCACTTTTTTTTATACGTTCATCTCCTAATGGCGGCCAAATCAATTTCACGCGGGGTTGTCAATTTTGCTTCCTTATTGAGCGTTCTTTACCTTAGTCCAAATTCAATGGTTATAGTAAAAATATTACCACGGTAGAATTATTAGACGGTAGCGACACTCGCCACTTATTCCTGTTTTTGCCGACTCTTCGCTAAACTAGTTTTATCCGGTTGCTGGCAACTCGTGGCGTCTTTACGGAGACAGTCAGAAAATTAGTCTGATTGAATACAGTCGAGATCGCGATGGTGTGTTATTGCCACGTAGAAAATTGTCCATACCTCGGGATTAAATAAATTTTGGAAATATATACAGATTGGTACATAGAATTAAAATTTAAAGTAGGTATTTCAGTCGTGTCTCGTCGATTTTTAGTATATATGAGCATAATGGCAGTATCTTAAAACTATTTGTGCTAAAGAAACGAAATTTAGAGAATGGGATTTATAGAAATAATGTATAAGAATACGTATTTGATATACATATTCTGCTTACAACAAGGCGAAAACGGAGGTATTAAAATAACTGGATACAGATATTTGCTATTTTATTTCTACAACACCTTAAAATAAGCGTCAGTGTGTGTATATATTTATATTTTCATTTTGGTTTAACCAAAATCTGGAAAGATTTTATTTTGATATCCTTGTATGTCCCTGTGTATTTTCCCTCAATAAATAAATAATAATAAATAAAGGATTGTGGTAAAGGGGGCTACACTTATTCAGTCTTTGTACTCTTTAAGTTGATAGGTGTACCTAGCTTTTATATTCAACCATTTTAAATATTAGTTTTATTTCATGTAGGCTAGGGGCAGGGGGGTTAAAAAGGGGGTAAATTTACTCGATTATGTTGTAAGTCGTATTTATTTGATATTGTAGATATGTCCGTGTCGAAAAGAGGCAGGGGTGGTGTTTAGTGCAGCCATAATTCAACAGATATTTTAGTTCAAAACATAAAATTTTTAAATATTGCTAGTAGGGTGGTTCTTTAGCTATGTTATACCAGAAACTTAAAACTGTTTAAGTTAATGGCAGCAACCTCCGTTCTGTCGAATTACTGGTAAAAATTGCCGAATTTATTATGCTACATTTTCTGTCGACTACTGTTAGACTAATCTTTTAAAATAAAGAAGCTAGAGCCCTTTAAAGGCACTGCGACGCGCCGGAGCATGCTAAAAAGGTGGTGTAGCGTACGATTGCCCTTAAACCCAAAATTTAAACAACTGTCAAAAATATATTTTTAGCTCAGACTGTTGCAAACCACTTAAACAGATGCGAAGTAAATATGTTTCATTCAGACTGTTATGTGCTTTATTTAGCATGTTTAGGAAACAACGCAAGGCTTCGTTAACTGCCTAGAAAAATATCTCTTGTTATTTATTATAACTTTATAAGGCAGTTTCATGCCGAGGGAGCAAACCACTGATCCTTCAAGAATACAGAGGTCTCCAAGATATCGTCAAGACTTCCTACTAATAACCTGAAGTATCCATGAGATGTCCTTGGGAAGTGTATGAACGAGAATATCCATGGATATCTCGCAGTGGTTTAGTCCTCGTTTCATGCCCTCGGAATAAGTGTCTAATAAAGCCATTAATACTAATGAATCGAAATACTAAAGAGTTACGTACCGCCTTTTAAATTTGTATGTATCAAATAACCGACCAAATATTTTTTCGACTAATACTTATCGAACGTCCCCGTAATACGCTGCCCGGAGAACGCAGTGTGCATCGGCGTTTTGCTTTGATGCAGAAACTTCAAACGATTTTTGCTGAGTGTCGCTACTCCCCCATTTCTCTACTCTGATATTACTATTCCATGTCCAACAATTTTTTATACCATACTTTAGAACTGCATTTTTAAACAAATTTAATTTTTCGGCAATGGGGAACTCACTAAACACTGTGCCACTGCCCTTAAGCCCCTTTTTGGCACTAAATACTTCATCTCTCTTCCAGCGATTCGAGTGTGCCAAATGTACGTTTATTTAATAAAATGTTAAATGAGTATCTAGTGTGTATATAAGTTGTAGTTGTATGTCACAAGATTTTCAAGATTTTCTTTTGTTGTAATAATTTGATGTACCTATTAGCAAATTGCTAAATAAATGTCTATTATTATTATTATTATTATTATTATTATTATTATTAATCCTAGTATTCTAGTTATTTAAATCAATAGACATTTAATTCTTGTTTTATTTAGGTTACTCGCTTACAATAGCCATTTAGTTTGGAATTAAATAAACATAGTAAGATTGATCAGGACTCTGCAAAATTAGCAAAACGGAACACTTATGGCATCACTTCGGTGTCCGTTAATCCGTCCGTCACAGGAGACCATTTTTTCTAAAACTATTCGACGCAAAAATTTGAAATATAGCACAGAGATAGAGTGTGGTGGCCCAATTATAGACGTGAAGTATAAAATGTTAAATTTTAATTTTGGGGGTTAATTTCAGGTGGTAAATTTTGAAATGAAAAAATTTTTCAAGGGCATCTTGTGGGTGTCAAATGAAAGCTTATTGAAGCACGAATTTAATTATATGATGTATTTTTTTATGCATTTTTATAAACATTTTTCGAGATAATCGCTTAGAAATTGCTGCCCCCCACCCTTATCACCAAAAGGATTGCTCATAAAAATCTGAAAAAAATCACGAACATTGAGAATTAGGTGTAAACTGAGACAAAATTATCAGGATTGAAAAATTCTAGCGCTATCAATTGCTACAAACAATTCAATTGTTTATTTCCTTCTAACTGCTGAACCATTATTGGTTTATGAGAAAAAGTTTTTCGACATAAAAATACGTCTCACGATGTAAGGAACAACTTTTGTCCTTACACGGTTTTGAAAATTTAATTTGGCTCAGTCGAAACGCTCCGCACGCAGCTCCGCGCATACGCGATGTGATACGACGTTGGTACCGTCGGCGGCGGGTAGCGCGGCAGATGAGCGGAGATTGGGCGGCCGAGGTTTGCTCAGGTTAAGTGGGGGGGCTGATGGCACCGAGCACTAACATTTGTGCATGTATAGCATGCACATGACCGATTTTTTTAAAAGAAATAAACTAATAACGATGCTAGAAGTCACTAGTAAAGACAAGCTAAATATTGAATCACAATGATTTGGAAATATAAAAGGTGAACTAAAAAAATTTTAAAATTTGGCAAGTATCTATAAACATAAAAAATGAACAATTATTACTTCTTCACTACTTAGTAGTATCCACTCTCCACTACAAAGTAAAGTACAGACAGCAAACTCAAAACACAAATTTTGAGAATAACTTCAAAATTTTCAACACAACACTCTTCCTAACCAACAAAACAAAACGACCGATATCACGAAAGAAAGCGCGCGCCCGAACGAAAAGCCAAAAACGCATACACCGGGAAAGCGGCAACATCGCATCTAAATTGTATTCGCGCTGCCGCCGAGTAGAGTCGAATTCTTGAATGGTATCGCAAGATCGTTGACAAATCATAGGCCATCAACATCATTCTGGTTTGTCATAGTTAGGTTTCTTGAACTCGTACCGGGTACTCGCGGGTACCACAAAATTTTGTCTTGTTTGAACATTAATTTAAAGACAAGTTTGAAAAGAAATATTAAGTTGTGTAATCTCAAGCTACTTGGAAGGTGGTAGAGGATTCCTTCCTCGACCGAGGTGGTACCACCCCTCACATCCTCTTAAAGGGCTGGTGAACTCCCTACGGATGTTTCCAGCCTTGGATGTGTGAGTCGGATTTCCCCAGTACACCCACGGTACATAGTACTTAGACTTCGGTCTTCGTGGGCTGTCAGAACATAAAAAAAAGAAGCCACCATGTTCATATTTGAGAAAAACGGCTTTTAATGGAAAATATGGTTTCTTAATTTTTGAATGCATTAAATGACAAAGGAATAAGTGCAAAAGTAAAATTGTATTTTTCCCAAGCTTCTGAACCAAAAAATTTTAATAATTCGCACTGCCCTAGATTAAGAAATTAGGTATTGTTGTATTTATTTTGTTGTATTTAAAATGACAATGTCAAGCTAAATTAAGGGTATGCATGGTCCGAAAATAACCAACCGTAACCATGGTTAGCATGTGACGTGTTTTTTTTTAATTATAATTCGTAGTGGTATTGACATGATATCTGTCATTAATGGCACTAAAATGACAGTGGTTGATTACTGTCGGACCATACCCTAAAGTAAGCGTGTACCGTTGTCAACTTCGGTTACGGTTTTGTGTCCCGTAAGTATCGGTAATCTGAAAAGTTGACAGATTGTAAACGCAATATCTGTCATTAATGTCACCGAAGAAACCGATGCGGTTAACCAGGTTTGACAACGGTACACAGCCTAAATATACATAGGTACATGGTGTCCCATTTAAAGATCAAGACTTGATACCCACAATTCCGGAATTATACAAGATTTGACAACAGTGTCATAATAAAAAGACTACTCCATTTGCTCTCTAAAATGTTGTTCTAACACCTTGTGTAGGAAATAAGTTATAAGGGCGAGCCACTATTTTGTGGCACCCGGTATATGATATTTTCACGAGATCTTGTTGATCCACCGGGAAATGTCGGGAAATACAGGACACGTGATATCTGCTTTGATATATTCAGTGACATACACGTGACATCCTGTTCGCGGTAGATCAACTGGATCTTGTACAATTACCCTATTTTTAGAGGTTGACAAAAATTTTATCGTTCAGATTCACTAAGAAGGTTTAAAATTTAGTACTGGTTTAAATTAAGATCTTATAGTTGATCAGTGATGTTTTGACAGGTTTTTGTCATATCACTGTTAACAAGTCGTCATTAAAAAGTTATTATTCTGATATTTCAGCGATTTGCTTGATTTCCAAGTGATTTTCATCTTGGAACCAGTTGCTGAGATGAATTTAGTTCTATTATTGTCGAAAATACGTACTAAAATTGCCCTTTTCTTTATAAATTTGCGAAAAAGCTCAGAAGTAAATTCATAGTGCAAAACTAAGTTGTCTTATTTTTACACTTGTCAGTTTAAAACTTTTGGTTGTCAAATTAGACCGGACTAGCGTTGAAGAATTTGGCTGTTAATATTTTCTCATCCTAAAACAAAAGACTACAACACCAAAGTTCAAAATTAGAGTACCCAAAGATGGTCTTATAAAACGCTACACTAAAACGCTACACTAAAACGAATAGCAAAACCCGCTAAAAACATTGAAATCACAGAATAAACATAAGACCGAAGTTTAAAACTACGGAAGTTCCCAAGTTTCCATAACTCTGTTTTAATAAGTAGTCCGTGAACATTTCTAACCGTTACAAAAAATCAGTTAGTTACATAGGGCCAAACATCTGTCCCTGCAACATGTGGTATACACCTGGACAACTCTGTTTCTGATCAAAAACCATTCACAGACTCCTTGTCGGAATAAATCTCATATTACCCAATACTTGCCATTCTGTCAATTCTGTCATCTTCCAAAGAACGATATCTCTGGTGATTACTAGATTGCAACTAATGATGTAACGGATTTCCGGTGCTTCTTCCGAAAATTCGGAAGTTCTGCATTATTTTGGACTTCTCTGTTTCCACTTTTGCACTTTTTCGACGGAAGTTAAGAACTTTTTAAATTTTTGCAAGTACCTACTTAGTGTTGCCAGTGAGCGACAACTATTTAGTGGAGCAGCTTTAATACATGATGAGAAACAAAATATACTACCTACGTGGAGGAAATGATTCTAACTTTGTGTTTTTAAAATTCAGGTTGCCTCTATTAAATTTTGATTATTAGGTAATCTCAGACTTGTTTAAAAATAAAGATACAGCTTTTGTTATAAAAAGCAATCAAAAAGCATATTTTTTTAATAACAACTTAAACTCCCTTTTCCACTTCTGTTACCTATATAATAATTTGAACATCCATTTCCATTTTTGTTATAACTAACACTTCTGTTACATCACTAATTACAAGAGCAAAGTAAGATTTTTTGCATACTATCCAAGTTTCACTAATCACATTAGCATCACACAGGACCTAGGGGAGGATGAGGGAATAAGAAACATGGGTAATAAGATACATTTTTTGTTCTTCTTTTTTTGTATGTGAAAAAATTTTGAAAAAAAACATAAGAGACTTATAACCTTCAACTACACGCCCTAAAAAGTTTTCCGAGCTATTTCACTACTTTCGATAATTTCTTTGCTAAACAAGTTGGGCCTGTATAAAACTTAATCAGTGCAAAGTAGTGCTTTTTGGGAAATATTTTTTTTTCTAATCTTAGGATAAATTTTTAAACCAAGTTTTTGGTATGGGCTTGTAGATAATGAACAGGGATTTCAAGTGTTTTTTTATATTTTTTTTTACGAAAACAGAGACGCCCACAAGTATGTGTTTCTTATAATTCCAATTTTTCATTCATATGGGGTAATAATTAAGAAACTAATCTTCTTTTTTTGTTTCAGACTGATTTATTTGCGCAAAAATGCAAAATTAAGCATTTGTTCTTATTGTAACATGTTATCATAACTTTTGTTTTTTTATTATTTGAGAAGGTATAAATATATGTTAACAGACTTTTTTACAAGGATATACACTTTCGGTTTTTTTACTTTTTGTTAAATGCATTCGAATATCTTCTAAATGATATTTGGATTCAAGAATTCAGATTGTTTTTGATGACTAATAAATCTGCTTTCAAACATTGAATACAACCTTTGTTCCTTCATTTTTTTTGTTGCTGCTGAAAAAAAACATTTAAGTACAAACATATCTGAAGAAAATCAGGGTTATAAAATACTCCTCAAGAATGTATCTTATTACATCCATTCAATTTTAACTGTTGGTATATCAGAAATTCCGTTGTTGTATCTTATTGCGCCTATGGGAACAATAAGAAACTTTTTGTAGGGGTAATAAGAAACAATGCTTGCAATGATTTTTGGTGTTTCAATTCAAATGATTCATTACCCATACATGAGTATCCTCAGGTAAGACATATGCCAGAAAAAGAAAACCGAGGTATACTTAAAACTATCACCTGTACACAAGTTCTTGGTTTCTTATTCCTCCATGTATTCCCCCATCCTCCCCTAATAGATCTAAGTATTTAGTTTATTTTGTTTTTATTTTTAATAATTAGAATTAGGTAGCTAAGTATAATCAGTTCGAATTTATAGGTGTCCTTAATAAGGACACTAGAAATTAGGTCCCAATATGAAAGGTTTTTGTTCTTTGATCAGATTGATAAGATGAGCATCCATATTTTTTATTATTATTATAGAAGAAGAATAGATTTCACAAAGATAAAAGTACAATTTGGAAAAAAAAACAATAATAAATTATTATAAGAACTTAGGTAGGTAACACCGGAGAAATAGATTTCATAAAATTGGCTGTAATAAAATCAGAAATTTTGTTTCATTATCTACCATGCAGATGCAAGAATGCATAGTGGTGACACTTTTTGATTAACTGTTTCAGAAATGTCAGTGTCTGAGCAAAAGTAACAGCAACATATACACCTTTTCTTATAGAAGGTCTATAGAATATTCTTATAGAAGGTAGATAGTCTATGTTAAAGTAAGAAGAGTAATGAGGACAGTTAGATAAATTTCTTTTTGGAAATATTCATTTATACAATTTGTATAATACACAATCTTATGATCTACTAGTCCTATTAGCAATTATGGTGACAATAACTAAAACAAAACTAACACGCAAAAAAAATTATAATTGGTAATAGTTAATATTTAATAGCAGTATAAAGCTAGTACCTAGATATTATAACATACTGTATAGGTATTATGGTATTATGCATAATCTAAGGTTATATTTATTTTAATCCTAGATATGACTTGAATATCCTAATAAACTAAGAGAGTTTTTCAACTTTGTTAATTTTTTCAGGAATTTTGGTCTATACCTCAAATGCTAAGAATAGTGGATTGTTTAAACTCCGATTGATTAAAATACAAATAAATACAGTGACTCACAGCTTAAATGATGCAGTCGCTATAACAAAAACTAACAGGTCTCAGTGCCTCTTTATAATTATTAAAACAAAAACTTATTGAAATTATGTTAGTAGAGTCTTCTAAAAATTATGAATTACTTTTTGTCTTAAATATGCCTTACTTAATTAACAATAAACAATTAATTAAATCATATGCAATTCAAACGTCACAGCAACGAACATATAACACGTCATACACACATATAACACGTTGGTCACAGCTTAAATGATGCAAAAATAATCACAGGGGTCAAAACTTATCAGTTTGAAATTTACGAAGGCGGCGTTGCTTTGATTTCTTAATGCAATTGTTTTTTATTTAGGTTGACACACGGTTTGACATTTGAAAACAGGTTTTCACTCAATAAAACGAAGTTGTTTAAGAATGGGCCGTCGAACTACAATTTCTGATAGAAATCTAATTATTACTCATCACAGAAATGGATACAGCCAAAGAGACAAACTTAGCCAAAATGGTAAATAAATGTTCGTCAACGGTTCAGCATATCATTGAACGTTACCAGAATGAGAACAGAGTCGAAAATAGGTCAAGATTGGCTCCAAATAAGATCTTCAATGAACGTGAGGAAAGATGGATTGTAAGAGAGCTATCAAATAATCCAAAAAAAAGTGCGCCAAAGATGTGCGTCGAGGTGGAAAGACAGTTTGAAAAAAGGTGTAAGGTAGAGGCACCAGTAGCTGACAGGTTAAGAATTTTTTTTCCATTAATTAATTTATGTCTATGATTTACAGAAGTATGCATAACATATTTGGCAAATAAAACAATGCCACATTAGCAAATACATTTTTACTATTAGAATGTTCAAAAACGGCTCCGTGAATTTTTCAAATAATGTTTTGAAAAAAACTGCACCTGCACCTGAAGCTGAATTGTCAATATGAGGAGTGAACCTTTACCTGACACAAAGTGAACCTACATATGCCTGACAGGCATGTATTTTGGATTAAACAAGTTGTTTTTAGTATTTTTGAATTAGAAACATTTTCAAAAATCAACAAAAGGGTAGGGACACAAACAAAAAGATCTTTGGATTTTTGGATATTAAGTATTCTTCAACTTCTAGGAACCAGCTTCTAATCTGCCCTTCAGTAACATTTTTACGGCTTTTCGTGAGGTTTTGGCTAACTCTTTAACTAATATAGGGATGTCGTTTCATAAATCCCAAAAACCATTTTTTTCCTAGGCTTAATGCGACCATTCTTAGTATCTTTTTTTTAGCTCTATCGCTAGTCTTCTGGCACATAAGATCAAATTATTCTTTGTTATTGGAAACCTTTTACGAGCCATTAATTTGATTCAATTGACAAGAGTAGACTCTTCTTCTGGTGAAAAAAATGATGATGGACCCATTTTTCTTTGCTCTGGATATTTTCCATGAACCTTACACCAGAGTTGTTTTGGGAACGGAGTATCGTCTTGCAGCTGTAGCAACTGCTAAACCATTATGTACTTCAGTTAGTGCCTGAGTCATATTTTCTTCCTTATTTTGAAGAATTTTTTTTGTTGGAGGCATCAGGAAAATAATATTTCAAATTAATTTTACCATCAAAATAGGATTCAGGTTTAGGTTTCGTAATTTTTCGATAGAATCCTGTGCCTGACACCTAATGTCAGGTACTGGTTCACTGTCAAAAAAATGAAACCTAAAGCTTACAAATGTTGATTATTTTACAAGGTCAATGAATCATAATCTAAAAACAATTTAGACTAATCATCTATGAGCCTACATATATGACAAAAAACTGATAAAATAATTAATGTAAAATATTTAATTTACATCACTTTTTACTTGCCGCTATTGAAATCTTATTAGAAAACGCGTAAAATTTGAAAAACAAACGACTTCAACGCATTTCAGCTGGAGTAGCCATCTTAAGTTGCTGAACTGAACACTGCATGCGCAAACAACCAATAGAGGGCGCATCTAGTTATAGATCTAGCACAGAGGAATGGAATTTTATAAGTAGACAGTAGGTATTTTTAATATTTAAAAAACTATGTGTCAGGTAAAGGTGCACTGTCAGCTACTGGTGCCTCTACCTTAACCCCGAAACAATTCGACGGATCTTGCGAAAAAATAATTTACATGGTCGAACTGCGAGAAATAAACCTTTCATTAGCCGAAGAAATAAACGCGTGAAATTGGAATTCGCTAGAGAGTAGGTATATTAATAAAGACTTGAACTTCTGGAATTCAGTAATATTTGCTGACGAGATCAAAATAAACTTATTTGGGTTCGATGGGAAAATATCAGTGTGGAGGAACGAAGAATTAAAACTGAAAAATATGAAAGCTACGATAAAGCACGGTGGAGGTGGAGTAATGTTATGGGGCTGTATGTCATCTGCAGGAGTGGGTAATATGCATTTCATTGAATTAAATATGAATCAATATGTGTAGATATTTGGATATATTAAGGCAGCATCTCGTTGATAGTGCCCACAAATTAAATATTGATAACAATTATCGGTTCTATCATGACAATGATCCAAAACACACGTCATTTCGCGTCCGCAGTTGGTTGCTTTATAACTGCCCAAATGCTATTAAAACACCAGCCCAGTCACCAGACTTAAATGTTATTGAGAATTTGTGGTTGACATTAAAAAATAAAGTAAATAGTACCTCAATATCTAACAAAAATGAATTAAAAGTAAAAATTACTGAAGTATGGAATACAATTTCCCCGAAGTATATTAGAAAATTAGTTGAATCAATGCCCAGAAGGTTCTACAAGCCGTTATAATGAGGGAGGCCCGGCCAAATATTAGCAGGCGTATTTCATATCGTGTAGTTTTTCTTCTCTATTTATTTTGTTATATTTTGTTTTTGCATCATTTAAGCTGTGACGTTAATATTCGATATAATTTAATTAATTTATTTATTGTTAACTAAGTAAGGCATATTTGAGACAAAGAGTAATTCATAATTTGCTCGAAGACTCTACTAACTTAATTTCAATAACTTGTTTTTTTCCAACTAAATAAAGAAGCACCGAGATCAGTTTGTTTTTGTTATAACAACTGCGTCATTTAAGCTGTGAGTCACTGTAGGCTGTAGGTATTATAATTCTAATGTTGCCCTGGTGATCTAGTATTATATATGTTTGTGAGTGTTTCTTTCCCTAGTAAATATAATTTTTGTATTGCACTATTGTGTTTTATAAAATCCTATGTCCCCTAAATTAGGTATTTACATTCTTCGTTGCGAAGTTTGCACTGTTTAAACTTCAATAGGTACACTTTGCCAAACTTTGACCAAAAAGGCAGGAATAACATGTCTGTTGTCTTTTGGTTTTATTCAGTAATGTTGAAAGTAATGAAACGCATCCAAAATAAAATTTTGCCATTTTAAACAGAGGTAAATACGGGATTTTGAATTTAGCCACCGTTTTTAGGTCGAGTCTACTACATACTTTACTTACGCAGCGCAATCGATAATTATTTGCAAAACAGTTTTTTCTTTAAACTTGTTAATAATGCTTACAAATTTGTCTTTTTCCTTTTTTATTAAACAAACTCTACAGTTTTCATTCATGGTTGTATAAAATAAATAATAAATATGCGACAAGCTAGAAACCTTTCTTGAGAGATTGCAACATTTTTATTATAGCACCAGTAAAAACGTAATTTTGTAGGGGAACGTGTGAACTGCGCCTAACTGTAGGTATTATCTGCCCAGTATTGGGCATTGAGTTTTATATATAGACCCCTACAACTGACAGCGCGCGCAAACAAAAGTTAAGTTAGCAGGGTGAAATATTGTGTTTGTACGCACGGCCACCGGTCATATTTCTCGAGCCTGATCGGCGAGGGGCATGCGCACAACTCGCTTGTGGTCATCTGCAACACGTGTTACATAACCAGCTGGAAAACAATCAGAGTCGGATCGACATACGCGTCCTGTCCATCACAGATGATAAATCTGCAGTGCGCATGCCCATGGCCGATCAGCTTTGTTTACATGCGCAAGGCCAGAAATTTGCCACTTTCGCGATTATTGTTTGCGGATCCAGTAGTACAAATCAATGGTATGGGGCCGTCGCAAATTATACATTTGCTACGCAATTTACGACGGTCGCAAATGTAATTTGCGACATGGTCATATAATCTCTCTTTCCACGTCTAATAAGTTCATAACTTTATAATTTGTTACATTTGCTACATAATTAATCAGACTTTTTTCAATAAACGAACTAAAATAAACTCCCCGGCAAAAAAAAACGCCATCCCAAAATTTCGGTTAATGTGTGATGATTTATAACTTTTTTATTTTTAATCCGATTTTTACAATATTTTCAGCAGTTTGTGAATTAATTAATTGAAATTTGTTTAATTATATACTTTTTTTGTTTAGGTCATGTTATACAGGTCTAAACAAAATTTTTGTTTTTTGTCGTAAGTTCACAACACCTGTGGAAAAATGGAAGCACCAATTTTTTTCAATATAGGTTCTTGGTTATAAACATGATACAAATAAACGAAGGTATGATACCAAACCGTGTCAAATTCGTCCGGGTTCGCGCATGACGTGACGCTGTGTCCTATTTTTGAAATTCATAACGCGCAATATACACTGAAAAAAAGCTATACTAGAGTCAAGAGTAATAGTCTTCAGTGAAGGATAGCTTAGTCTTGTATATCCGCAAGAGCAAGTATAGTCCTTCCAAAAGGCATGTTATTCTTAAAACAATACGCACATCTATACTTCTTTCAATTCTAAATAAGAGTAAAATAAGTATTGTAATTTTTGAAACAAGAACTTTCTTAGCTTGAGAGAAAAGCAACTAAACTTGAAATAAGTATAACAATTCTTAAACAAACTGCAATACGGTCGTAATGTAAAAGTAGGTAACCTCAACCTAAGTATTGTAATCCTTATTTCAACTTTTTCTTAACTTAAAAGAAAAGTAAGTAAATTTAAAACAAAAACAGCAATCCTTAAGGAACTTGCTAGTTAAACTTGAGTCACCCGAAACTAAACTTGAAATAAGTATAGTAATCCTCAAATCAACCGTTTCTTGCCCTTGACTTAAGAGGAAGTAAACTTAAAATAAGGATAGCAATTCTTTGAAACAATATAGTAGGTATCTGTAAGATAAGCCAAGAATAAAAGACATTTATTATTAAAAAATAAAGTACAATTTCACAACAGCTTACAAAAGATACATAAGTACAAGTATAAGGTACAAAATACAAATATATGACAAAAAAAGTGCACGCAAAGCGTAGATACAAGTATCCTCCTCTGCGTGGAAAAGCCGGCAGTGCCGGGGTGGGGGCCTTGGGAAAGCCTTTGCAAATGCAGCTTCTGAAAAAAAATTAAATCTGAAAAAACATCATGAACATTGAGAATTAGGTGTAGATTGAACGAAAATTATCAGGATTAAAAAATTCTAGCGTGATCAATTGTTATAATAATAATACTAATAATAATAATAATAATAATAATATCGTTTTGGTGGTAAGTATACAATAAGTATTTACCAACGTCAACACAAAATAGAATAAACTAAAATAAAATAAAATCTTTACTACAAAATATATGTTAGATTAAAGAAAATATAAAACAAACTTTTTTAACATTCGAACAAACAACATATTAAAAATGACAGACTACAACCCTAGTCGTGATGTGTCACATTTTAGGAAATAGTCCACTGTGTAAAAGGATTCCCCCACTAGAAACCTCCTCACTCGATCTTTACAATTTTTTATTAAAAACAATCTTATTGCAATCGGTATTTTGTGTATTTTTGTGCCTATGATAGATGGACATGCAGATAATATTGTGAAATGAATCACTATGTTGATAAAAGAAAGTGTAAACTGGGACAAAGCCCTACCACTTCCTTTAAGGTCGCGATACTGCAAGGTTAAATAACCTAAACCTGTATCCCTCATCTCGAAAGTTCTAGGTATATTGAAATTACAAATCTAATATAAATACTTACGATTAAATACAGTAATTAATTCTTCAAGTTTCCATGTCTTGAGTAACTCTTCCATACTTCAGCCCGATTTTGCCACAAAAATTCAGCTATAACAAAGCTTCTAGCCAAATTACACGCGTCAGTCACGAGTTACACACTACAAAGGCTGGCGGCGTTGGCAAATAGAAGAGAAGTGAGTAAGGAGTATAGGTAGGTGACGGACCGATTGCAGCTATACTGCGTTCGATGATTTTATCACCTTGATCTAACATAAGTAGTAGTATGTTGCAAATACAGTTCAAATTACAACAATATGTATGTCTATTTGTTCCGAGCGGAATTTAAATACACTTAAAAGTAGCTATTCTTTAGCTAAGTATAGTTAGTATTTGTTTAAATTTATAGTATTTCCACGAAGAATAACTTCTTTTGCTAGAAAAGTGTATCTCTTTGTTCAAGATTAAGCAATATTTATGTCAATGTATAGAAACTGTTTGCCATAACTTTAGTTATTCTTGAGATAATATAAATTACCAATTAAACTAACTGTACTCCTATTCTTCATCTTAAACTAACCCTTCTTCTTGACTGAACAGTAGCAGTCCTTAAACCAATATTACTATTGTCTTGGATGCCAAGAATAGAACGTTTGTAGATTGAAGATTAGCCTTTACTTGCATTAAGAATTTTCGCTTCACACAAGAATAGTAGCGCTTCATGTAAGGCTAATTTTCCAAGAATACTCTAATCTTCAAATTAGATCAAGATTTTTTTCAGTGTAGAGGTTACGTTAGTTATAGGCGATTTTATATAA
This sequence comes from Philopedon plagiatum, assembly GCA_963971165.1. NCBI lineage: Eukaryota > Metazoa > Arthropoda > Insecta > Coleoptera > Curculionidae > Philopedon > Philopedon plagiatum. The sequence continues at coordinate 57,222,888 of OZ020194.1, read as the reverse complement.
ATTCTATTGGCAATATACTTTGCCTCCTGCTTATAATACAAATTTTATAGTATTTGATTTAAAATAATCATATAAATAAAGGGATAAATACATACATTGATTACTAGGGTAAGGAATTTGGTTTTTTCCACTCACTTAATCGTGTGAAATACCACCAATAAAAATAACAAGAATCAGTAATAAATGCCTTGCTATTTAAAAATAATCTTAGTATTCTTATTCTAGGATAGCTATACCTACACGTTTGTTGCACCAATAAAAGTGTAAACTACAATTTTTTTATATTCCTCTTCCATTAGTTTAATAAACCAAAAATTTACTTAAACTTCATATATATTTAGAAACATTTAATTTATGTAATTGTACTGTTACTGGAGTTCTTATTTGCCGTAATTAAGAATAATTACCTACATAAATACAATGCTTTGGTGCAACTAACTTTCTCTGATGTATATTTTTGCATAAAATATTATTTTATGTGCAAATGCTGCATAATTAATAATCAATTATTTGACAATGTTTTTCCAAAAGAAAATAAATTGTAGTAGACATGTGGACCCATAAACGTCACGGGGTAGCGGGTAAATGATTATTTATTATATCGGAGAAAATTGGTTATGGTTGCGGCGTTTGTAATGATAAAAAACTCTACTTTTAAAGTAAATCATTTTACTGGCCTTACAACTTTTTAGTCAAGCTTATATATATTTGGATCACTTATCGCAAAAATATTAGTAAATTTACAAAAATGCAGGTAATAATAGATTAAACAATAAAATAGTACATGGTAAATACGTAATAAAAATTGGAAAATGAATTTAACGTGTCGTCGTAACGGTGCAAATACTGAGAAAAGCTCGTAGCGGGTTTAAAAGTATTGTCACAAGTGGAAAAACCAATAATATTTCATAGATCAATATTTGGAAGTTCAATACGTAAACTATAATCCTATTTTACTTAATCATAAGTTATTGCCCTCTACATTGGCAGGATGTAGCTTATTTATTGAATATACATTAAAAGTGCAACTATGAAATATTATAGTTCCTTTATAAAATCAAATAATTACTCGAAATAATTTATTGAAACGACGTCTAATTATCTAGTCAGCATTATCGAGGTTTTCGACCTAAAGTCAACGCTCCAAATAAAGGAGGGAATTGCTGACGAGGTAATAGGGCGATCGCAAAGACAAGAGTCGGAAAGGACACTAGTGCACGATCCTCGGTCCGATACGTTGGTGATTGTGATAGATTGTAGAAGAGATGATCTTCAAATATTTAATGTAAGTAATATAAAGTTAAGTTGTCTTTCGAGAGTAATAACATAAATCTGTATTTTGTATGTCATTTGATGTTCCTATTTAATTATAAATAAATGATTTAAGTTTGTTTTTAAAATCACGTTTAGTTTGCGATACGTGCAAAGTGCTGCTCTGTGTAAATTGCTCCACACTCTCGGCCTCCGAGCACAAGGGCGTAACAGTAAAAAAGCGATCCCCTTGTGTGATGTACAATTGCAAGGAGTGCCTTCAATCAAAAACCACGGACGATCCTGAAAAGAATGTACTGGCCGCCCTGACAAGGCTTGTCCAGAGGGGATTCGATGACATAAAAATGCAAATGGCAAGAACTGAAAAATCTACTGACAAGCTAGCAAAATCTCTAGAATACACTAACAAAAACCAAGCCTCAATAAGGTCTGAACAAGCATCACTATCGCTAAAAATGGAAGAAGTGGCTAAATCTGTTAGCGACTTGAAAAAGGTCACAGCAGATAACCAGCTGAGTACCAGTGCCTCAACTATACCTACAGCGTTTGAGGACGATGCAACGCAGTTGCGGTCTCTGAAGGAGGCCTATGGAGACCTAAAGAGCAAATATGAGGCCCAACAAGTATGCCTTAAAAGTGACCTGGCGAAGATAAACTCCAGTCTACGCGATAGGAATGTCCATCCAATCGCTTTCAGCTCCTCCGAACATCAATTCCATCACCAAGATAACACTCAACATCCAACAAAGAGAAATGGACTAATTGGCCTAAAGAAAACTGACGAGAAACTTACAGCGGCAAAGACGATCCCACAGACTTCCATTTTTATCACCAAAATTTCGAAAGAGGTGTCGGAAGAAACAGTAACTGAATATCTGAAAAATAATTTCGGCACTAACGAAAGCTTTTCCATCGAAAGCGTGGCTGTCAAATCAGGCGATTACAAAGCTTTCAAAATAAGCGCCAGAAAAGAGCTGGATGACCAACTACTAAACCCCCAAAACTGGCCGGAAGACATCATTATACAGAGATATCAAACTTTTCGTCCCCTACACTTCGCAAAGAATCGAAACAACCAGCGAAGCGACTACAACAGACACTTTAACGGATTCAATCGCAACAACCACCTTCAAGGTTGGAGACGATAAGTCTCTTTCACATTTTTGGAAAACTATCCATATAAACGTACAAGGCCTTTCCAACAAAATACCGCAACTGGAATTGCTATTAGAAGCAGAAAACCCCGATTTCCTATGTAGGGTAATTGAGGTAGTAATGGACACCCAAGAGGAAATATCGTATTGAACAGCGTTGCAAAATGTTACGATTTGAGATAAGGAACTATTCTAAATATCAATACATAAAATGAACACTTTTCTAAAAGTATATTTAGAAGGATATAGGCTATATTGGATATTTTTCTGAAAATCATTACTTAAGCAAAAATTGGTTGAATGTATTAGTAATGGTCATACTTTCATAGGTATTGGACATGTTTGGATGCAGTAATGGACACCTTTGATTTTTATTAATTTATTCGTATTTTAGCATTTTTGGTACAGAATAGTGTCCTCTGTTATTCTTCAGTTTGGGCTCCGGTATCATAGTTATTATGTTTTCTTTGAAGTAATATAAAATATCTTCCTTTGGGGGCCATTTCCATGAACCAAAGCCAGCACGGACCATTGCTCGTATTTGTGCTCCATCATGATCTTTCTTTAGAATGAGTCCTGCAACAATACTTAGCTGATAAATCAAAAAAGGTAAGTAAACGCTCAAGCTTATAACATTTATACATATTACCATTATAACTTTCTTTTTGTAGGTAAGACAGATAAAATTTAGCAACCTGAGATTAATGTAATTTGAACACAAGTAAGGTAAGTAGGTAAATGTCTAATTAATTTATATGTGTGTATGTATTTCTGTATGTACCTATCTATGTATATGTGTGTACGCATGCATGTATGAGTATGTCTGCAGCCTTACCAGGATAATATTTATCTTCATATTTCACAATCGCATACTTTTCTTCTTCCAAATTAAAGTCGTCAGTATCACTTAAGTCCATATCTTCGTCCTCATATGGAACATCAATTTCGGATTCGGAAGAGCTCTCATCTATCTTTTGGCTTAGAATCGTTTTTTTCTTCCGAGTTGGTGTCATCTTTTTCTTTTTTTCTTTATCATAAAATTCTCTATATTTACCACTGGAGACAACCGCGGGGAAAATTACTTTTCTTCTTTTCGGTGGAGCACTCTTATCTGGGGTCTTGGGTAATGGCAAGCATTTTTTAAAAGGTGTCGGAATTTTTAATCCTTCTCTTTCTTTACTCTCATATGTGTAAATATGATCCCGGTCAGGTGTAGACCATTTTGTAAAAGAGGTACTTGGTTCAGGCGAGGCTGCTGTATTCCTGGCGATATTTGCTAGTGAACTGGATGTAGACGGTAGACTTGGGCTGGATCTGGAAGGATGATCGACACTTGTTAATATATCGGATTTTGCAGGATTATTAATAGATTTGTCAACAAGCTCGTCTTCAGCTGTAACTGGTGTTTCCGGTAAATAACACTCATCCTTAATAGAACTCCACACTTTAAACAGGTTTAGTGATTCTACGTTTCCCGCCCATTCAGATTTCTCTGCGTAGATCTGATAAAATCGTTCAAGCTCTTCTTTATTAATTGTGCTTTCAATTAGATCAAGCGATTTTACCTTTAGTTCAGTTGCTTTCTTAACACGAGCTTGTTCACGTGAAACCAGCAATCTGTTTGGTACACATTTAGAATAATCCACATTATTTTTGTCAAAAGGGTACAACCCACACCTTCTGAAGCCATTTTGTATTGTAGAAGCTGTGGCATAGTGTTCAAAGACGTGGCTGATTATAGATCCAAATGTATACCTAGTAACATCTTTTGGGAAATTCTCAAATTTCCAATCCCTCACAGCGGATTTCCACTCTGATTTCAAGGGCTTGAAAACAGAAACATCAGCTGGTTGTGTGATATGAGTGGTGTTTGGGAAGAGGGAAATTAAAATAATTCCATTATCATCACAAAGCTTACTTACTTGCTGAGTAAGGTGTGACCTGTGTCCGTCAACAAAAAGAGCTACGGGCCGCGGAATGTTATTATCCTTTAAATATACCAAGAAATGATTGGCTATATATTCAAAAAAAAACTTCAGAATTAATCCAGCCACTCTCCGATCTTCCAATTCCCCAATTTTCCGGCACAGATTCAGCTATAACTTTGGGTATTTTTTTATAGGGTAGTATCATCATTGGTGGTACAACTTTTCCATCGGCTGAAAAACATCCCATAACTGTAATTTGTTCTTTTTCACAATGAACCCTCTCGTAAAAATCTTCGTCACTTTTTGCGGGTCCTAAAACTTTCCCGCTTTTCGGACATAGCGCAAACCCAGATTCGGCTGCATTAAATATTCTTTCAGGATTTAAAAGCACTTCTTCAAGATTTTCTTCTTTAAAAAATGCCTCTATTTCGTCAAACCAGTTATGAATACGATCCTTTGTTACAGCTGCGCGCGCCTTGCTTACAGATTCGGCATGTTTTTCTTTTATGTTGGGATGTCTTCTAAGAAATCCTTCAAACCATGCTCTTCCTGGAGTCATTGATTTGTTAAAATGGCGAACATCCTTTTTATTTTCAATTAAGTATTTTTTACAGTTTGCATCATGTTTACTCTGTGGACTGGAAACCCCTTTTTAGCCATAGCAAGTATCCAATTAACTAATACGCTTTCTTCGTTTTCAGATAACTCAGAGGCAGGACCCATTTTTCGCCGAAGAGGAGCATTCCCAGACACTTTCCTAACAAGAGTGGTGCGAGGGACATTGAATTCTACAGCCGCTTTTTTTTTACTTAAGCCGTTTTTGACAGCCTCGGTGGCTTTTTGCATGTTTTCTTCAGAATAATCAAAAAACCTTCGTTTCTTTTGCTTTGCCTTATTTTTTTCCATACTGAAAAAAAAGAAAACTATTTCTAGAGAAAACAACTTATAATTGTAAAATCAAACGATTATTACCTCCACAGAAGTAGATGTCCACTACTGAATATGCCATGTTTAGTAATGGTCACCCATACTGTCCATTACTAATGCATATGGCATTTTTCTAATTCAATAATGGTAACCCCCCCAAAAAACTAAAACTATTGTAAAATATACAGTTTTTCAGCAAAACAGTATTTTATCTACTCACCTTATATAGTCACCAAATCTATTTTTAATATTAAAAATTCACCAGATAGAATAGAAAACGACAAAAATGCGACAAACTTCGACGAAACTTTTTCGCGCGTTTTATACCGGTTGTTACTTAAAACTGTTTGATAACTGTCATTTGGCGTAAAGTTAGGCTGTGTACCGTTGTCAAACCTGGTTAACCGCTCGGTTTCTTCGGTGACATTAATGACAGATATTGCGTTTCCAATCTGTCAACTTTTCAGATTACCGATACTTACGGGACACAAAACCGTAACCGAAGTTGACAACGGTACACGCCCTTAGTAACACAAATCTTCTTTTGGCGTTAGGAAATCAGTAACTTGACTAGACAAATGTAAAATAGATGAAGTTAAGCCTTTCATTGAAAAGTTAATTGAATTAAAGTGCCCATTACTGCCACAGTGTCCATTATTGCCTCAATTACCCTATATCCGAACACTGGATGGGAAAAGAACAAGCACAAGTAACTACCATACCAGGGTACCAGCTCGCAGCAAACTTCTCACGTAAGGATCATATTCATGGCGGCGTCGCCATTTTTAGCAAATCCGATGATTTTCAAAGACTAGACCTGTCACAGTTCTCGCTGGAATTTGTTTTTGAATGCGTGGGCATTTCGTGTAGGTTAAACAATACAAAGGTGGCTCTTTTAGCTATTTATCACTCCTGCAACAATGTAGTTCAAAATAACTTTAATAGATTTATAACAGCTTTTAATTCAATTTTATCTTATATAACACTGCAACATCAACATATTCTAATATGCGGCGACTTAAATGTAAATAATTTGGAGGATTCATCCGAGAAGAAAATCCTCTTTGACCTGCTGGAAGGTTTTAACTTAATATCCATACTCCCACGTGAACCCACTAGAGAATTTCTCAATCAAACCCCATCTGCATTAGATTATGTCATCACAAACCACCCCAGTTTTAAAGCAACAAACCTTATGGTAAATATTGCAGACCACAAAGCACAACTTATTACATTTCATAAAGATTGCTCTCAGAACGAGATCACAATATCTAACACACATTTTTTCAAAAGATTCTTTGATGAGCAAAACATTTTTCAATTAAACTACCATCTCTCAAGAACCGATCTAAGTCACTTGTACTCCTTGAATGAGGTGGATGAGGCTTGGTCCTATTTCTCAGATAATTTTGTGTATTGCCTAGATATAGCATGTCCAATAAAAAAAGTAACCGTGAGAAGTACATCCCAGGGTAAATCGTGGATAAACTCGGACCTGGTTAAACAGAGCGAGCATTTAAGGGACTTGTATTGGCTTTCCAGATCTCTAGGGACGCCGGATGCCAAAGAATTATATTCGCAAACAAAAAAAGTTTTTCATGAAAGATTAGCATTGGAAAAAAAAAATTTTAAACACAAACTCATTGACTCTTCATACAACACAAAAATTATCTGGCACATAATAAATACTAATTTGGGGAGAGTAAAAAAATGCTCAGATCCTAAAAAACTAACAAATAAGGAGGGTCACGCGACTAACCCGAAAGATATAAGCAATGACTTTTGCAATTTCTTCGCTACCAGCGCGAACTCCTTGATATCGACAATTTTGGGTAGCACCTCTAATGTTTCGGAATGCACAACACGTACTCCACATCTTGCGTCAATATTTATCTTACCATTAAGTGCAGATGGCCTATTCCTAGCTTTAAAGAATCTGAAAAACAAATCGGCCTGCTCTGGTCTGCTAGACATCCCAATTTCAGTTTTGGAAAAAATATGGAAATATATTAAATATCCTTTATGCCACATTTTTAATTTGTCTTTAGATAAGGGGAAATTTCCTAGTAAACTTAAAATAGGGGAAATAATTCCGCTTTTTAAAAAGGGGGACAGAGAAAAAATAGAAAATTATAGAGCGATAACAGGTTTGCCTAGCTTCTCAAAACTTTTTGAAAAAGCTATCTTGATTCGCTTGGAAAACTACTTGAATGGTGCAGACTTAATCAGTAACGCGCAACACGGTTTTAGAAAAGATTTCTCAACCTCGACAGCTATATTTGAATTAATGAACTTTGTCTATAAGGGTCTGGATGCATCACGACTCATTCTCGTGCTATTTTTTGATTTAACACGCGCGTTTGACTGCCTAAACAGTTTATACCTAAAAAAGAAACTGCACGCACTGGGAATAAGGGGCGCTATCAACAATTGGGTAATTTCTTATATGGAAAACCGGAAGATTAGAGTTAGAATTGGGAATGTCACTTCAAATGAGCAAACAGTCAATTGTGGGGTACCACAGGGAAGCATAATTTCTCCTTTGCTGTTCACTTTGTTCATAAACGACTTAGAAGAGTACATTGCACAACCAAATAGCAAACAAATACTTTATGCTGATGACTGCACGGTGGCTATCTCGGCCAGCAACCTGGAGGACTTAGAGAGCGGAGCCAACAATATCTTACACAAATTTTCTAGATGGTGTTCAAATAACAGACTTATCGTAAGCGAATCTAAAACTTGCTACATGACCTTCTCACTCCGTAAAGAATTACATCGAGATGCAAATCTTACATTAAATAACAAACCGGTAAACAAAACAGATAATTTCAAATTCCTTGGCATTTATTTGGATCCTCATATTAAAGGGTGCAATCACATAGATTATGTGGCTGGGAAATTAAATACAGCATATTTTGCTATAGGAAACCTAAAAAACACCCTAGAACCAAAGCAACTTCTTAATACCTATTATGCACTTGCATACTGCCACTTGAGCTATGGCGTCATTTATTGGGGCCAATCCACCGATCTAGCCAGAATATTCATCCTACAAAAAAGACTTATTAGAACGATTTACTCCCTGAGTCCCCTAAACTCCTGTAGACCTTTGTTCCTTCAGCATAAGATACTCACGCTCCCATCCATACTGATACTGCACGCAGTTCTCTTCGTGAAAAAACAGAAAACCAGATTTTCCCAATCCTCAACAATTGACAATCATTCCACAAGAAACAACACTACCACCTATCAAAAGAGTCCATACTGCTTTTGCGCAAATATGTTTAACAATCTTCCAGCGGGTCCCAAAGAGATACCCTCATACACTAAATTTTAAAAATGTGTAAAGATTTACCTTTTAAATGAATGTTTTTATAATGTTAACGACTATTTCAAAATTTTAATTTAGTATTGTCTTGTAGAATTACTTTAATTATTATTCTCTAGTTTCTTTAAGTATTTTAACATTTTTGTTTGTATTGACGTTGTCATATCGTTAGATTCTGTAGACATAAAGTGAAATAAATAAATAAATAAATTGAGTTAAGGTTCCGTTACCTCTACGCCCCTAGTTGCACCCTATAAAATAGGGCGTGACATTTGTTGTCCTCTGTTTATTAACTCTCGAAAGACAACTTAATTTTATATTACTTACATTAAATATTTGAAGATCATCTCTTCTACAATCTATCACAATCACCAACGTATCGAACCGAGGATCGTGCACTAGTGTCCTTTCCGACTCTTGTCTTTGCGATCGCCCTATTACCTCGTCAGCAATTCCCTCCTTTATTTGGAGCGTTGACTTTAGGTCGAAAACCTCGATAAGGCTGACTAGATAATTAGACGTCGTTTCAATAAATTATTTCGAGTAATTATTTGATTTTATAAAGGAACTATATTTCATAGTTGCAATTTTAATGTATATTCAATAAATAAGCTACATCCTGCCAATGTAGAGGGCAATAACTTATGATTAAGTAAAATAGGATTATACCTAGTTTACGTATTGAACTTCCAAATATTGATCTATGAAATATTATTGGTTTTTCCACTTGTGACAGTATTACACAATTGTTAAATTCGTTTGGTGTGTCGTGAGGTAAAGATCTCCTGCAGGATGCCGTTAAGTTCGTGTGTAGACTGACTTTAGTGTTTGTTTAAATTTGTAAAAAAGTCAAGAAAGTATTAAAATGAGTGCGAAAAAAGGCTGAAGTTAGAATGGGTAATACCTCATTCTGATGTTTTATTTCAAAGTGATACTGAGTAAAGAACTGAGTTTTGTTTTTTCCATTAGCAAATAACTTTAAGTAAACATCTAGACCAAACATGGGCGCCCGCAGGGAGGGGCCAGGGGGGGCCGTGCCCCCCCCCCTGAGATTGTGGGATTGTCATACTTCGTACTTTTTGGCTGTGTACCGTTGTCAAACCTGGTTAACCGCTCGGTTTCTTCGGTGACATTAATGACAGATATTGCGTTTCCAATCTGCCAACTTTTCAGATTACCGATACTTACGGGACACAAAACCGTAACCGAAGTTGACAACGGTACACGCCCTTTGTTGGACGAATTGCCAAATATCTATTATTTCTGTAATAAATAAAATATATCTTTTTATGATAAATTTTTCTGATGTTTGTGTTGACTTTAATAAATAATGCAAGCTATTTTCAATCACTTTTTATTACTAAACTCATCAAAACTACAATAGGTAAAACTCGATGTAATAAATCTTAAAAACCTTATATATCATCGCCCATCTTGACAGATCGCCCCACCTATTCCTAAACTAACCTCTTCATTTCATAAATTGTAGTGGCTACCGTCCCGATGGGAAGAGATTTTAGTGTTGTAAAAATAACATATTTTTAACAGTTTGAACATCTTTACAAAGCCGCGTACAAAAACATCAATTAGGATTAGGAATATTAATTAAACCCAGTCCTAACTCAGTGCAACCGGCACGGCAACCAAATTACAATAAATTTTCTGCAGCCTGCATGATTATTTTATGAAGAAGTTTTTAACATGTTTTTGTTTTAGCGTTTCGTGCTAAAATTAGAAAAACGGAATCACTTCGGTGTCCGTCCGTCCGTCTGTCACAACGGTTTTCTCTGAAACTATTGGACGTAAAAACTGGAAATTTAGCACAGAAATAGAGCCTGGTGGCCCAATTATAGACGTGAAATATAAAAAGTTGAATTTTGGTTCTGGGGGTTAATTTTAGGGGGTAAATTGGGAAATGGAACAAAATGAAAGCATATTGAAGGGCGAATTTAACAATATGATGTATTTTTTATGCATTTTTTAAAACATTTTTCGGGAAAAAACCTAAAAATTGCTGTCTCTCATCAGCTCATCACCAAAAGAACCGCTCAGAAAAATCTGAAAAAATCATGAACATTGAGAATTAGATGTAGATTGAGCCAAAACTATCGAGATTGAAAAATTCTAGCGCGAGCAATTGTTATAAACAATTTAATTGTTTATTTCCATATAACTGCTGAACCTTTGGTTTTAGAGCAAAAGTTATTTCTCGACAAAAAATATTTCTCACGACGCAAGCAACAACTTCTGTCCCTACACGTTTTTCAAAATTTTTAATTTGTCTCAGTCGAAACGCTCCCCACTCAGCTCCGCGCATACGCGATGTGATACGGCGTTGGTGCTGTCGGCGGCGGGTATCGCGAGAGATGGGGGAGCTTGGGCGGCCAAGTTTTGTTCAGGTTAAGTGGGGGGCTGATGGCACGGAACACTGATTTTGCAAGTATAGCTTACACTTGACCGAATTTTTCTGATTTTAATTATTAGTGTATTTGTATAAATCACTACAAATAAAATTTAAAAAATTTTTTTTTATTTTGCCCCCCCCCTGAGAGAAAAGTCTGCGGGCGCCCATGGACCAAGAGTCGGCAACTAATTTCTAGTAGGGTTCGGATACCTTGAAAAATTGTATCGAGGTCCGAAGAAAAAAAAAGAAAAACTTTAAATGGAAGTATTTGTTCTTACAAATTACTTAAGTTTTTTTGGCGGTCTAGTTTTCCACCTTCCGCGGTCCGAATCCGGACCGCGGTCCGCTAGTTGCCGACCGCTGATCTAGACCCATAGTCGTCCCACGTAGTGGGAAAATTAGTTGTTGGTGTTACATTGTAGGAAAAAGTATTTTGCGGTTATTTGCATACATATGAGTTCTATGCCCTCGGGGCATACCAACTATGTTTTGCGTGGAGATCTTTTTACTGACAATTTTTTTTAGTTTTACACAATATCGGCACAAGTGAATTTTAGTTCTGAGAATGTTGTTCTATACACCCACCTTGACAGGTGTACATACATTATCAACATTTGTATGTTGACAGAATATATGAAAATGTGTCCTGAGTCCTCTCCGAAAATTTCTTTGTCGAGGTTATCCTCACTCGGCTAGAATGTTTGCACGTAGATTAAATAATTTTTCGAACATACCTACTATTAACTAGGTATAAGTAAAGGTACGCCATTATGGTATTTGAAATGAAAATATACTTAACACAGCACGACCACAGTTCTCTGCAAATTAGGTCACTATACCCGTTGGTAATCTTTTAATTATGTAGTACCTACTTGTGGGCCCAAAAGGCTGATCCGATACAATAGCTAAGGAAAAAAGAGGTGTGTTTTGCACAGGTACAAGGTTGCCTACAAATTTTGGCCTGAGGGTCAATAAATAAAAATGCCTAATTGACATTCGCATACAATTCTTCTTTCTTACTCTGAATTAATTAGTTTTTGGGATATAAAATAGAGATATCACTTATTTTTCTGTTCAGTTTCAGTGTAAACAAGTTAGTGGTGTGCTGAAATTATTTTGTTTTATATTATCTGTGACAATTTACAATAGCCGCAATGAGTATAAGTAAAAAACTTAAGAAGTTGGAGTGGCTGCTTATTATTCCACTATCTTATTTGAAGGGGAACAAGGTGTTTGGTGTACAGTGTGTAACTCTAAATTTATTTGTAGGTACACAACGAAATCACATCGAGCGACATGTCAAAGGTCCAAAGCATTTAGAGAAGATGCAATCTCATCCGGGGCCATGCCATCCGCATCTAGAGAACCTGATGTAATACACGCAGAGTTTTGCATGGATTTGTGTGAAGCCTTTGTTGCAGCTGACATTCCTCTCCATAAAATAAATAATCTATCTATGAAGAAATTTTTGCAAAAATATTGCCACCACAGAGTACCAGACGAATCTACTCTTCGTAAAACTTATGTGGATAAGGTATACTCAAAAACTATTGACAAAATACGTCACAATATTGAAGGAAAAAGTTGTGGTTTAGCATCGATGAAACCACCGACATCAAGGGCCGATACGTTGCTAATATTATAGTTGGGCCTTTAAATCCTATAGAAGCGGAAAGCTCATATGTAGTCAACAGTAAATTTCTGGCTAAAACCAATAGTGAGGCCATAACTCAAGTTGCAGTAGAAAGTATCAGGTTGCTCTTTCCAGATACGAATATTACTGAAAACGTTGTTTTGCTGCTTTCGGATAGTGCGGCATGTATGCTAAAAGCAGGAAGACAGTTAAAAGAACATTTTCCAAATTTGATTCACTTTACATGCCTAGCTCATGCCTTGCATAGAATATGTGAACTGATACGTGACTTCTATCCAGTTATTGATACTTTGGTTAGTGAGGTAAAAAAAAAGTTTTTCTTAAATCACCAGCGCGAATAAACAGATTTAAGGAAATGTGTCCTAATGTCATATTGCCCCACAACCTGTTATTACAAGGTGGGGAACGTGGTTATCAGCCGTTATATATTACCATACAAATTACGACAAGAAGTAAAGAAGTTATAAGTGTACTGACGCTTAAAAATGATTTAAAGTTTATTTCTGAAAATTTTGGATACCTTCCAGGTGTACATGAACAGTTGGAGACACAAAACCTTCCCCTTTTGACTTCTTTTAATTTATTTCAGACAACCATAGACAAGCTCAAAGCATGTCCTACCGAAATTGGTGAAAAATTAAAAGTGTATATACCAAAAATCTTAGAAAGAAATCCAGGATTTTCAGAAATATCAAATATTTTTGAAACATTGAAAACTAAAAATACTGACTTGTATAATCATTTCCGTTTCGCTCCTGTTACAAGTTGTGATGTCGAAAGAAGCTTTTTTAGACTTGGAGATATTCTTAATTATAAACGAATGCGTTTTACTGAAGCGAACTTTGAAAAATGTTAATTATATCATGTAATGCCAATACATTTTAATAGTCTAGATTTGTTTGCATTTTACATTTATTACACAAAAATATTTTCACGCCGCCCATGATGCTCATACAAGCTCCTATGATTTTTCTGTTCTTTATTGATTACATCTCGGATTACATTGATTGATTGTCCACATCACAACCATACACAGCACATCTCATTTTTGACTTTTAAACCCCTAAAAGTAATATAAAAACACCAACAAATACTTGAAAACACAACGCGATCTTAAAAAGACGTGTTTCGTTTACAAAATATCGCGTAATTGGTCACGGCGTGATGTAAATGGCCACGCCTACCTGCGAAGTATCATTATCTTCTTTTATTTGTATCATGGGTTATAAAGCTACATGTATTTCTAACATTTTGTTTTTTATTTATCTCAATACCTCTTTTCTTGTAGGAGTAGGAGCTCTAAAGTTTTTGCTTATTTACCACAAATTCTAAGGTTTAAAGACACTGCCTTTCTCCATAGTCGGGCAGTGTACATGTTTAAATAAAACCCTGTTCTCAAAGCAGTTTTTTATTGAAACCTTAAAGAAAAGACAATAAAATAATAAATATTACTTTGTATTTTGATACCATATATGCCCACCTCTAGCTGCGATGACAGCATGTAGTCTTCGTGGTACTGAATGAAAAAGATTGGTTATTCTCTCTTGAGCAATTGCCTGATATTCCTATTCCTCGCTCAATGCTAACCTTAACTCATGCAAAGGTCTTGGTTGCACAGGACAATGACAAACGGCTCTTTGTGCTGTCATATCCATTTTATACGGATACGACTTGTTAAATATTTTCAGCTATTTCAAACATTTATAAACTTTAAAGGGTTTTCTCCTGATATTTTTCATGACTGCTCCAGTTCTTTTTTAATTCTAATAAAAATACCTTCTTTGAATAATTAGCCATCTTTACTTTTCGTTTCATTTGGACGTTTGTTGTAATCATGAATTTCAATGGTTTTGTCTGTTAAGTTACCCTTTACTTTCTTTATTTCTTCCAATTTTTCTCTAATTTCATCTTTTTCTTTAATATTTAACATCTTTCTATTGTTTTCCTCTAATTTTTCTTTTAATTCAATATTCAATATTGTTTGGCAACATGTTTCACCAATGACTGCAGGTAATTTGTCTGCTTTATCCACCTACAAATTTAAGAAATCAATGTAGTATATTGATGTTACAAATAATTTTATTAAAGAGATTTGCATTTGTAATTGTACTTACTTAGGTATTCATATAAATATCCAGTGCCTAAGAAACAAAGTAGTGGAAATTGAAATGTTTATTAATACTCTGGAACTTTTACCAGAGATAATATGCCTTACAGAACACTGGCTGGCCAATGATGAAGTGGAGTTTTATAAAGTCCAGGTGAAACAATTCATGATATTATACTTAACGGTGAGCAAGCTTGGAGGAAAACTGCCGAATGGTTTGTTCAGAACAAATTAATAATCAACAACGACAAAACAAATTTAGTTCTCTTTAGAACTAGAAATAGTAATCTGGTAAGACCTGAAAATTTGATTTTGGCAAATAACAGTTACACCTTGGATCATAAAACTAAATTCTTAGGCCTTGTTATTGATGAATTTTTGTGTTGGAATCAGCATATTGATGATTTGTGTTTAAGGTTGAGCAGAATGGGTTATGGTATAAATATTGCTTCACGTTATGTAAATATAATTTCATCAAAAATATTATACTGGGCTAACTTTGAATCGGTTCTGAGATATGGTATTATCTTCTGGGGTTGTTCCACGGGAATACAGAGAGTTTTTGTGGTGCAAAAAAGAGTAATACGGACTATTAAAAAGCTGGCTTTTATGTGCACCTGTAGAGGTAGTTTTAAGGAACTTAAAATTTTAACAGTTTATGCTCTATATATATTTGAATGTCTAATGTTTTTGTACAAAAATAGGAATGCGTTTGAGATTGGCAATGCACATAGATATGGCACTCGAAATTATAACATTCTGTATCCTCAGCACAGACTTGTATTAACTGAAAAGAGCCCATATTATATGTGTGTAAAACTATTCAATAAGCTTCCTGTCCATATTAAGAACATTACTAACATGAAGATATTTAAAAGGACAATAAAAAATTTGTTAATCGATATTGAACCATACACAATGAACGATTTTTTGAACTTTACCTTTTAAGTTTTTTTATTGACGTCATTTCATTTTATGTATGTAATTCTTATGTTATGTATGTAATTTGAAATAAAGAAGTATTATTATTATTATTATTATTATAAAATGGTATCAGTATACTCAAGGCGAGGTATGGTGCATGGGGGAGCCTGTATCTTGGTTAACGAGAAAGCCGAAGATTTTCAGGAAATGGAAAACATAAGAAATATGAGCATAGAGGGAGAAATTGAAGTATCCTGCATAAGAAGTAATGCTAGGAAGATCATTGTCTTGTCAGTTTATAGGACTTGTCTAGGCAATCGTGGTTTATTTGTGCAGGGTCTTGAAAATATTTTAAATGTGTTATGTCAGTGTCCTGATTACAATGTTGTTATTTGTGGAGATTTTAATATTAATTTATTGGTGGAAAGTCAAGAAAAAGCTATTTTTATTGATTTACTTAATAGTTGTAACTTTAAGCAAACAATCTTTGAACCTACTAGGGTTACTAAGATGACTAAGTCTATATTGGATAATATTTTTGTAAATTTTCGGAACTTTGCTCAGAATAGGGTGGTCATGTCAGGCCTTTCTGATCATTTTGCTCAACTTATTACCGTTGAAAGTAGTCCAGTGGAGACTGGGCCTGCCTTTATAACTAAACGAATCTTTTCTCAAAATAGAATTCATCAGTTTATGTTGAACTTGCAAGACTGTGCATGGGATGATGTGCTGGCAGAGCCAGATGTCAACAAAGCCTATAATATATTTAATAGTATTATTCGTACAAACATTGATTTGATATTTCCTGTAAAAAAATGTAAAATCAAACGGATGTCATCAAGGACTTGGATTACAAATGGGATAAAAATTTCTAGTAATAAAAAAAGGGCTCTTTATGAGGGAGTTCTAGATGGTACTGTAAGTATGCAATACTACAAAACATATTCTAAGATATTGAAACAAATTATAATAAAAGCAAAAGCTAACAGTCATTGTCAATATATTCAAAGTGCAGAAAATAAAACAAAAGCAACCTGGTCCTTAATAAAAAATATCACAAACAAAAATAAAAAGGCAGTTACTCTCTTTGGGTCGTTTCCTGAGGAGACGGAGCAAGACATAGCCAATAAAATTAATGACTTCTTTATAGATGCCTGTCCTGTTATTAACAAGAATAAACATTTAGATAGTTCAAAAATTAAAGCTTGTGGTAGTAGTTTTTTCCTGACCCCGGTAACAGAATACGAGATTTACAAATATATAATTGGACTGAAAAATAAAAAGTCTGTAGGTTTTGATGAGATACCGGTTAAATTATTAAAAAAAATTGCGCATATAGTGGCCCTTCCACTTACGCACATAATAAATCTATCTTTTCCATATATCCAGAGGCTTTGAAAGAAGCTTGGATCAAGCCAATATACAAAAAAGGGGATTGTAAGCAACTAAATAATTATAGACCAATTTCACTATTATCGAATTTGAATAAAGTGTTTGAAAGGGTAATATTCGACAAACTTATGGGTTTCTTAAATACTTTTAGTATACTTGTTGATCAACAAAACGGCTTTAGGAGGGGTAAATCTACTGTTACTGCCGTCTATCAGGCATTAAAAAACATCATCGAGGCTCTTAACAACAAAAAGGTCACTGCAACTTTGTGTGTCGACCTGTCCAAAGCGTTCGATAGCGTTGACCATGAGGTTTTGCTTAGAAAAATGGAGCTGTATGGCATAAGGGGTGTGGCATTGCGGCTTTTCAGGTCCTGTCTGTCGGGTCGAATCCAACGCGTGGTTGATAGTGATAGAAATGGAGACAGGGTGATGTCTGCTGGTGTGTGTGCGGAGGGGTGTCCCGCAGGGCTCAGTCCTGGGGCCGCTTTTCTACATACTGTATACTAATGAGCTTGTGAATGTAATCGGCAGAGATGTCGTTATGTTTGCGGATGACACCTCGGTGTTATATGCGGCAGAAAGCGAGGATGAATGTGAACAGCAAATAATGAGTGATATTGAAACTTTGAATGAGTGGTTCTCAGTGAACAATCTCTTACTAAATGTGTCAAAGACACAGCTGTTAACATTTGGAGTGAGGAAAGAACACCTTATAAATATTCACTATGACAATGCAGAAATTGAGCAAGTGGAGAGCATATCATTTCTGGGAATACAAATCGACAAAAGATTAGACTGGAGAGCACAAATAGAGTTGCTTGCGGAAAACATTGCTCGCTACTGCTATGCACTTCGAGTGATCAGTAATACTGTAAATATTGAGGCAGCACTGTCAGCATATCATGCTTATGTACAGTCAAAGTTAAGATATGGTATACTTTTTTGGGGAAACTCGGTAGATGTCAACCGGGTTTTCATATTACAGAAGAGGTGCCTTAGAACTATATTCAAAATAAAACAAACTGAAACATGTAAAAATGTCTTTATTAGCTGCAGGGTGCTCACATTGTATGGTATCTACATCTATGAGAGTGTATTGTTTGTTATTAAGAACTATTCTCAGTTTATACAACTACAACGAGAACATAACTATGAAACCAGAAGTAATCATTACCTAGTAAATGATAAGGCAAATTATAGTTATATACAAAAGAATGTTATCTACTCTATAGTGAAAATCTGGAACAAAATTCCTCAATACTTTAAAAGTCGCAACCTCCCTAGTCAAAAACGTATTATGAGGGAATTTCTGATAAGGAAGTGTTATTACAGTGTGGTAAGTGTTATTACAGGGATGGTAATTATTCGGATTATTGTATGCACCGAATTTTTTCATGAAATTTTGCACAGACCCTAATTTTGGGTCGTAGAACACGAATCCGAAGTCAGTTTTTGGCGGTCTCGAATGGTTTTTCCGCAAAAAAATATTTTAACTTTTAGGTTAGGTTTTTCAATGAATTTCTTTAAATTTCGGCACTTTTACTTAAACACATCTATACAAGTCATTACACACTATTTTTCTGAACCATATTTAGGCAAATTTATGTAGAGACACATTAAAAAAACAGAGAAAATATCAAAAAACTGAAAAAAATAAACACGCAATTCCTTGTTACACATTCTGATGGAAAGACGCGCAGTTGCCAAATTTACAAATTGTGTTTCCCTCAAATTTTAACGGTTTCCATGAATAAATCCGAAAAAGAGATGGCAATATTGGCATTTTATTTTTCCTGGTAACAGCACTTTAGTTTAGTATTTAGCCAGCAATAGTGACAGACAGGTGCTTTAAAAATGGAACCAAATCTGAGCAAAAAGGTGTATACACCCAAGCAAACCTGAGCAAGAAGGTGGTCAGGTTTGCTCAGTTTTCATTGATATAGATACATATATATCTATATCAATGAAAACTGAGCAAACCTGACCACCTTTTTACTCACCCAACCTGAGCAAAAAGGTGGTCAGGTTTGCTCAGTTTTCATTGATATAGATACATATATATCTATATCAATGAAAACTGAGCAAACCTGACCACCTTTTTACTCACCCAACCTGAGCAAAAAGGTGGTCAGGTTTGCTCAGTTTTCATTGATATAGATATATATGTATCTATATCAATGAAAACTGAGTTAACCTGACCACCTTTTTGCTCAGGTTTGCTTGGGTTGGGTATACACCTTTTTGTTCAGATATGGTTGCATGCATCAGCATGCAGGTGTTGGATTACTGATCAATAGGATTTTGGTTAGGTCTGATGTAGGTTAAAATTTAAAAATGTTGTTGACTAAGTTGGACAGAATAGTAACTTTAGTTTGTTATGGTTAGCTTTTTTATTATTCCTAATTTACAACTTTTTCTTGAAAAATAAGTAAACCTGGCAACGCCGGACATTTGACAGCTGGGAACGTAATGGCGTCTACTAGCAAATACAATAGTGTTGGGAATAATCGAATGAATTAAATAATCGAAATATTAGCTCTCGAATAATTTTAATAATCGAATGATCATTCGAAATAATCATTCGAATCAAAAAATATAGCAAATAAAACTGCACAAAAATCATCTCTTGAATTTTTTTTGCTTAGATTGGCCGTTTCCGATAAAAACAAAAAAATGTAAAGTTATACATAACATTATTTATTAGTATAATTTGTTAAAAATAACAAAAAAGTAAGAGATCCATGAAAACAAAAACACTTCTTTAAACAAATTTGGCAACTAGCATGACTCCCCTTTATGCATTAAAAATTGTCACCAAATCAACTTCAACTTCAACTAATTTGCGTCCTCTAGGTATTTAGGAAAAACCTTTTACAAAAATTCAACACCCTGTGTATTAAAAATAAAGTCTTTTAGGACCTATGTTTTGTCTTAAAATTAAGTATGGAATAATACCCTCAAGTTTGGCCACATACTTTACTAACACCCTATACATATCATAAAAACATGCAATAACACTATGTCGAGAGATGAAATAATGTGCTCGATCGATATCGAAGTATCATTCGAGATAAACAATCATTCGAATGAAAAAATCATCCGAGACCCAGACAATATTAAAAACATGCTATGCGTTGTCGAGAGATGAAATAATGCTCGATCGATATCGAAGGATCATTCGAAATAAATAATCATTCGAATGAAAAACACATCCCAGACAATCGCATCGTAACGCAACGTCGAGTGCCGAGTCGGCGACGGCATCATTTCGTATTTCGTCTCGTCATTCGAAGCGGCGAAAGGCGATTATTATTATATTATAATCTCTCGGCTAAATCATTCGAATGATCGCGCTGACCTCTCGAGATATCTCGAGTGATTTGAATAATCGAATGATCGATTATTTTTCATTCGAGATATCCCATCGCTAAAATACAATGGAATTTTATATAGGAAAAAGCAATTTTCTTAGCTATTTTTGGCTAAATGTGGTGTTTTGTGTGACGAAATAAAATAAAAATTATAAGTTTACAGATATGTTTAAGTGAAAGTGTCGAAACTTAAAGGAATCTATAAAAAAAGGTAACCTAAAAGTTAAAAAATTTTTTTGCGGAAAAACCATTCGAGACCGCCAAAAACTGACTTCGGATTCGTGTTCTACGACCCAAAATTAGGGTCTGTGCAAAATTTCATGAAAAAATTCGGTGCATACAATAATCCGAATAATTACCTAAGGGATTTTTTAGAAGATAATGAAGTAAATGGATTAGGGCTTTCCACCTGAATTGTAACAAAATGTATTAATTTTAAGAATGTTATGTGTTCAAAATTTTTAAAGTGTATTATGTTGTATTTGATAGCAAGACGGCATTTATTTCTGATTATATAAAATGTTGTCGTTTAATTTTAACAACTTTTTATTAACTGACAATGACAACTAAGGTAAGTGCGCCAAATAAGGCCCACTTAAGAGAAGTTTGCTTTTTTTTGGGGGTTGCACTGAAAAAAAGCTTTCGTTATTATGGGTTAAGATACTTTATACACCTGGCTAACAGTAGCAACTGCAATTTAAAATAAAAAAATAGGTTTGCCCTGGTTTTAAGGCCTTTAGAAAAAAGACTGTATGGGGGCCTTCTTAGGAACACCCTGTTCCTAATAAGGCCCGTGCTAAAGTACGTTAGTTAGAATGTGCCCAAAAATAATAAGGCTTAAAATCTGCGAATAATCTTTATTTTGAAGTATTTGTCAAAGATTTGAACATAAAAAAATGAAGAACAATTAAATATTACGGTTCTTGTAGTGTAGATATTCCATTCCCTATGCTTGCAATGCCTGTGCCATTTGAGACGAAGTCCATAAACTTCTTTTTTCGGCATCTTGAGCTTTTCTTATCTAAAAAAAGGTACCTATATACATAGATGGGGTACGTGGTGTGAAGCAAAAAAATGTTAAATCAAATAAAAAAGCCCTGTTCTAATCCGTGTTTCAAATAAGCCCACCCGGGCTTTATTAGGATTATCCTACATCATTCCCCATTTTCATATTTTTTTTTAGTTTGGACATTTTATAAACAAAAACTATGTACGTACTTTAAATCTACAGAGGTTAAGCTAAAAAAATAGCACACAATAATTTGCAATTCGGTAATATGATACGTAAAAATATGAAATAATGCACCTACCTTAAATTATAACAGATGTTTCCACTTGTTCGAATTCTATGAAACTGAAAATATAAAACGGCACGGCGCACGTAGTCGCCGCGAATTATACTTATCTGCCGCTAGATGGACCTTTATTATTAGGGGGCTGCGACAGAGTTAACAAATTTTTATCCACTATTGGTTTTTACCGGCATGGGCCTTATTAGGAACCCGGGCCTTATTTGGCGAACCTACCTTACTACAAGTTAATCTGAAAATAATAACTGGTAATAAGGTAACTGGTGAATTCAAATATGGTGAGTGGATTCTCTTCTTATTACAACACTCCCTCTCACGCACCATGTATCTGAAGACCTAAATGTTTGCATAGGTAAACATGCCTTTTCGGATTCAAAGATTTCGTCAAAACATCAGCATACATATCTTCTGTCCGACGGTATCCAATTTCAATTTCTCCTCTCTGAACAGTGTCTCGAATAAAATGTTGCTTGATGTCAATATGCTTTGATTTTGAATTAATGATAGGGTTGGTAGCTAAAGCTTGTGCAGCTTGATTATCATTGAGGATCAAAACTTTATCCAAAAATATACCCATATCAATAGCTAAACTTTTCAAATGTAATGCTTCTTTTGCAGCTTGAGTAAGTGCCATATATTCCGCTTCGGTGGTGGAAAGTGCGACTGTTTTTTGTTTTCTAGATTCCCAGCTAACTATACCATTTGCATACATAAAACAATAGCCAGTGTATGATTTTCGGTCTATGGAACATGAACCCCAATCTGCATCTGTTAGACCAATCAATGGTTTATTAGTTTTCTTATACGTCAAACTATAATTTTGAGTTCCTTTCAAATAACGTAAAACCCTCTTTGCTGCCGTCCAGTGTGCTGCTCCATGACAATTGTTGAATTGGCTGAGATAGCTCACAGCATATGAAATATCGGGACGAGTGGCGACAGATAGGTACATTAAAGAACCAATGAGATTTTGGTAAGGAACATCTATTTTTTCTTCTTCATTTGCCTTTTTTAATTTCAGATTTACTTCCATTGGTGAAGATACGATTTTGCAATTTTCCATGTTGAATTTTCTTAGGATATCTTTAACATACTTGTTTTGATTTACTTTTATTGAATTTTCTTCTTGTGTAAACTCCAAACCAAGACAATATTTCAAATTTCCTAAATCACGTATGTCAAAGAAATGTGTTAGACATCTTTTTAGCTTTTCATAGACATTTTTATCAGAATAGGCAATAATTAAATCATCCACATATACAGCTGCTACCAATTTTTCTCCCTCTTTTGTGGATGTGTATATGCATGGATCAGCTGTTGATGTTTTAAGTCCAAATTGTTTCAGTTTTTCATCAAGTTTTCTAAACCATTGTCTACCTGCTTGTTTCAGCCCATATAGTGCCTTTTTAAGTAAACAAACTTTTTCTTTTGAGCCTTTTCTTAAATGCTCTAGCATTATTCTTGCTTTATACGACAATTCTGCATCACCATTTTGGCATATAATTTTTTGAATATATTTTTTCAAATAATTTGGTATTTCCATATATATCTCTTCTTCAATATCTCCATTTAAGAATGCTGTGGTAACATCTAATTGACCAATATTTAAATTTTGTTCTGCAGCCAGTCCTAGTAACATTCTGATTGAACTAAGTTTTGCTACAGGAGCAAAAGTTTCTGAAAAATCTACGCCTGGTCTTTGAGAGAAACCTCTTGCAACCAGTCTAGCTTTTCTTCGTTCTAATGTACCATCTGAATTGAATTTTTCTTTTAAAACTATTTTACAGCTCACTACGTTTTTGTTTTCTACTTTGTCAACTATTGTCCAAGTTCCATTTTTTATATGAGCTTCAATTTCATTTTTTATTGCTTCTTCCCAAATATGATTATTATTATTTTCTATATATTCTTCTTCTCCGCAAAAATTTATTATTTCAATATTTTTATTTCCCATTTCATAATCCTTTGTCCATATCGGGGAATTTCTATTTCTTTTTTGTTTGATCATACTTTCATTTTGCACCTCATTTATGTGTTCTTCTTCGTCTCTATCAGTGTCTTTGTTATCTTCATTTATTTCATTTTCTTGATCATCTATAAAACTTTCATTTGCATCTTCATATTTTTCATCATTGTCTTCAACTTCTGGTTCGTTTTTATTGTACCTATTCTTATTCTGAAAATATATTTCAATTCGATCAACTTCTTGATTTTCATCTATTTCATCAAAATCTTCAGATTCTTGAATTTCTCTTAAATTTTGAGATTCAAAAAAATTATAATTATCTTCTTTTTCAAATATTTCACTGAAGCTTCTCTACACTTTAACATCCCGGCTTACTATAATTCTTCTTAGTTGTGGCATCCAGATTCTGTAGGCTTTTGAGGTTTCTGAATAGCCCATGAATATACCTTCATCTGCTTTGGCTTCTAGTTTACTTCTAGTGTGTCTTTTATTTAAAACAAAAGCTTTTGCTCCAAAAATATGAAAATGACGCACAGAGGGAACTCTTTCAACCCATAATTCAAAAGGAGTTTTTCCGTTTTTTAATGCATTTGACGGACATCTGTTTAGAATATAATTAGCAGTGTGAACAGCTTCCGCCCAGAACATTAAGGGTAATTCAGCATCAATAAGAAGACATCTGGCTTTTTCAATAATTGAGCGATTTTTACGTTCTGAAATGCCATTCTGCTGAGGTGTGTGTGGAGCTGTAAGACGTCTTTTTATACCATGCTTCTTTAAAAATAAGTCAAATTCGACATTACAAAATTCTCCGCCATTATCTGATTGTAGGTATTTTATTTTATTTTTGTGCTGATTTTCCATTTCACTTTTATACTCTTTGAAGTGTTCAAATACTTCATTTTTATTTTTCATGAAATATACTTTTGTGTATCTGGAATATTCATCTGTAAAAGTAACAAAATATTTATTTCCACCTGGAGATTGTACTCTAAATGGACCCCATACATCTGTGTGGATAACTTCAAGAACTTCTTGACTGTAACTATCAATTTCCCTTTTTGGAAATGGTAATCTGGTTAATTTTCCTTTTATGCATGTGTCACAATCTGATAATTTTTCATTTTTTTAATGGTTATACCAGCAATGGTTTGATTTTTGACTGCATTTTTTAAGTCAGTTTCATTAAGATGACCAAGTTTTCTATGCCAAGTAATTATTTGTTCATTAGCTATCAAAGCTTCATTTTTTTCAATTAATTCTTCAAAATAGTAGAGGTCTTTTTTTCTTTGGGCTCTCATTATTGTTTTTCCTCGTAGATCCTTAATGACAGCTTCATTTTTCTTAAACAATACGTTGTATCCATTTTCGGTTATCTTCGCCACCGACATTAAATTTGTGGACAGATCTGGAACATGAAGGGTGTTTTTCAGTTCTATTGTTTGATCATTTGAGTCTTGAAATATCACTTTTCCTATTCCATGTATTGAAGCTGTCTTGTCGTTTGATGCTAATTTTAGAAAATTTCTATCATTTGTGGTATCATATTCTACAAATTTTGAATTATTATTACACATGTGTGAAGTACATCCACTGTCTAGACACCATTGTTTAGTATTTTTGGCTATATCATCATTTAAGGAAAGACAGACCTCAGCTTTGTAAGAAAAAGATTTTTGATTTTTTGATCTACAATCTTTAGCCCAGTGCCCAAATTTCGAGCATTTGGCGCATTTAACTTTAGAATTTTTGTATTCGTAATTTCGACTTTCAAAATTTTTATTTTCTCTATTTGATCCTCCATAATTTTTGAATTGATTAGGTTTATTTTGTTGATAATGCTTACGTCTTCCATAGAATGCTTCTTCGTTACTGGTACTTGAGTGATTTTTGCTGCGAGCTTCACTTTCTTCAAGAATTTTTATTTTTAAATTTTCTGGATTAGGTAATTCGTCTCTTGATTCAATGGCAATTCGGAAATTTTCATAAGAATTTGGTAGGGAATATAACATCATAATACTCAGAAGATCATCATTTATTTCCATTTCCATTTCTCCTAATTTATCTACAGTGTCAGTAAATTTATTCAAAAATTCACGTGGATCTTCATTTTCTTGCATCTTGTATAAAATTAAACTTTTTAACAATAATGCCTTTCGTGCAGGTCCTTTACTTTGAAAGTTCTTATTCAAGGTATCCCAAATTTCATTTGAAGTGTCACAATTTTTAATTTGTTTTAGTTCCATTGGAGAAATCATTAAAATTAACTCACTTTTAGCATTTTGATCTTCTTTTTCCCATTTTTCTTTCTCAGTTTGCTCTGCATTATTATCTGGTTTCTTTGCTTTTCCAGAAACGTAGTCCCATAATCCATTTCGTGTTAAAACAGCTTTGGCTTGCATCTTCCAAGTGTCATAATTATCTTTTTTTAAAGGATCAATTTTGTAGCTTGTCGACATCTTACTATACAATTATTGTTGTACTTATTTTTCGTATGTCTTATTAATGAGATCCTGGGCCCATAACCTGTTGTATTTGATAGCAAGACGGCATTTATTTCTGATTATATAAAATGTTGTCGTTTAATTTTAACAACTTTTTATTAACTGACAATGACAACTACTACAAGTTAATCTGAAAATAATAACTGGTAATAAGGTAACTGGTGAATTCAAATATGGTGAGTGGATTCTCTTCTTATTACAACATATTAGGTTTAGATTAGTTGTAAGAAATAAATATTGTGACACGGTCTACACCTCTATGGTATAGTTTGTAAAAGACCTATTATTGAATTGAATAAATAAATAAAAAAATAAATAAATATGTAAATACCTCAATTGAAGCCCAGTACTGAATTAGATCCATATATAAATTATTTTCAAAGATCTTTAGATGAACACACATGCTTTTTTCGGTTTTTAAATAGACAAATTCTAGAGTCGTTATTCGTTTCCTATTTAAAAAAAATACGTAAACATAACAAATTTCTGTTCTACGAATGTTGCATTTAAAAGTCAAAATTATTGAAAAATTAAATTTTTTGATATAGGACCTAGATGGCGCAACATTATATTCAATGAAACACTAAATTGTGGCCTTAACAGTGTAGCAACAAACCTGTACCAAACAAGTCCTATGATGTGATCGCACAAATGCTTAACGTCGACAAATATCACAGTCTAATAATATGACGCCCTTGCGCCGTAGCGTTCTGAAGCAAGTTCAGAGCAATCACAATAAATATAACCTTATTTATTTGGGATGCTTAGAAATTTGTTGCGTTTGTTAAAAAAAAAATGTTTCGAAGTCGAAAAAGAAAGGTTTCTCCGGATAAAAAATCCGATAAATCTAAGGTAAGAGAGTTAATGATGTTACATCTTCATGGTATATAACTAAAAGCATATTTTAAACACTGATTATAAACACAAGTTTGTATCCTAATTTGTTTCTTTTTAGAAATTGAAGGTCAGCAGCAAGATATTTCGTAGCCCTAGCAGTACTAAAACCAATAGTGAGGCAAAATCAAAGGTAATTTTTATTTTAAATTGTTTTATTTTTTATTCTTATAATGGCCAGGCAATACCTTGTTTATCAATATCATATGGGTATTCCATATCGCAGCTAGAGCAGTATAAGTTGACAATATGATATGAATGTATCTAGCTGGTGTGCATACTATGCTTTTCTTCATTCCTAGAGTAGTTAGTTTGTTGTGCTGTAATTTTATTACAGGGTTCTATGGATAAACATTTTACAATTTTACAGCTTTGTAAGGTATACTGGGGTATATGGGTTATTATTAAGAAATAGTAGTTGCCTTACTTTTAAAACCTATATTTGCTTTGATTTAATTATTTAGATTACAGAATATTACTACAAGGTTTAAATTGCAGTTTAAAATAGGTATCTCTAATATAGTATAGTGCTGGGGTAATGTTGTTGGTGTAAGAAATGCTGAAATTAGTCATGTAAATCAAAACAAAAAAAAATATATCTTTCAACTTCTACACCAGTTTTAAATCAAGTTTGATATAATTGCTCACCCATGTATCTTTCTAACTCGTACTCCCAGACATGTGCCTGAAGTTAGCTTCAGATTCAGATTTACCTTTTCCAACAAGTTGGGAAAATATGGAGAAAAAAATTAAATAATTTTTTCAGTTTTTTATGATAGTAGCTCGCAAAAATTACAAGATACGCAGGGTACATTTTATAAATCACATTAATGAAAACTTTAATTTTCTAAATTGCCCCAGCCCAGAATTGAAGTGACCAGCAGTGGCACTCTGTAAGAAAAATAGCGATAGCGACCGGCGTCTCTTTGCAAATTCTTACTATGTATCACCGTTCGGTATGTTTCGAAGAGACGCCGGTCGCTTTCGCTATTTTTCTTACAGAGTGCCACTGCTGATTCAAAAATGTGCATAACTTCAGTTTGGCTCCAGAGAGTTTGTTCATTTTTTGTATATAAAATTACTGTTATGTACCTCACACTTTGATATAGCCTCCATAATTTGTCACCCCCTAAACGGCCCCAGAAATGAAGTGGCCAGACCAAAAAATTTGCGTAACTTGAGCTTGGCTTCACAGAACTTGCTCGTTTGTTTTATATGAAATGACTGTTATATGCCTCACACTTTGATTTGATTACCATAATTTGTGACCCCCTAAATGGTCTTAGAAATGAATTGGCCAGACCAAAAAAATTGAATAACTTCAGTTTGGCTTCAGAGAGTATGCTCATTTTTTCTATATGAGGTGACGGATGCAAAAACCAGTTAACTTGAGTTAAGTTTTCATGAAAAAAATACAATTACTTATATTGTGTATTAAGATATTATTTAATGTATTATGATCAAACTTTAAAATCTCACCCTTGAATGTTATATAGAAGTGGAATAAATTACTGAAATAACTATAAACAATCAGTCAAAGTTAAGTGGTTTTTGCTGAGGTTGGGTTGGGTTAAATATAAAACCAAGAACTTTGTTATTTTCTTTCTAACATACCCGTTATGTTAAAAAGAAAATAAAGTTCTTGGTTTTATATTAAATTTTATGCTTATTTTGCGTTTATTTACTTATTTTACAAACATTGTACATTGTAGGAGCGACGTATTGTATAATGAATATTTATACGAACCGGTTTTAAATTTAGATATACCATTTTTAGATACGAGTAAGCTATGCTTCTTCATCGCATGGCAGTTCATCATTCGACAAATTGCCGTCTTCTGATGACCGTGAGAAATTTAAATACCATTGTCTGTTGACACATGTAAGAAATTCTAAAAGACTTTCTACATCTTTCTTTCTTTCGGGAGAAATACCAGGCGGTACGACAGGAGAGAGCAAAACAGGCGAATCTTTCGTTTTTATGATTTGGAATCTCTCTAGGTTCGAATTATAGGTACAGCCAGATTCTCCAACGCTAGTCCGGTCTAATCCGACAACTAAAAGTTTTAAACTGACAAGTGTAAGAAAAAGACAATTTAGTTTAATACTACGAATTTGTTTCTGAGCTTTTTCGCAAATTTATAAAGATAAGGACAATTTTAAGACGTACTTTCGACAATAATATAATTAAATTCATTAAAGCTACTCGTTCTAAGATGAAATTCGTTTGGAAACCAAGCAAATCGCTGAAATATGAGAATAATTCATAAGTTTTTAATGACAACTTATTAACAATGACAGGACAAAACCCTGTCAAAACATAACTGATCAACTATAAGATATTAATTTAAACCAGTACTAAATCTTAAACCTTCTTAGTGAATCTGAAGCTTGTTTATAAATTTGATTAAAACCTCATTATTTTGCGTGTACTCTAATTTCACATATTGCTGAAAACCAAACTTAGATGTCTTTAGTCTGGGAGTTTTGTGATTTTTATCAATTTTTTATCCCAATTTTTTAACAAAGATGCACGCAACCCAACATCAAACAATATATTAATAAAGCGGACCGATCGTAGTCGTACGCGAGATTCAGTGTTTTGATGCGAGTACTGCGCGTGCCGACAGCCGTTATCTCCTTTTAAGGTGCCCGCGCTTCGTGCTCGGGCGCCCGACTTACAGACTATGTAATTCAATACATAAAATCAATGTCAACTTCGGAGATTTAGTACATATACAGGGTGTCTAAAATAGGTGATACCACTATTGCTATATCCGAAACGGTAAAAGATACGAGGTCAGTTAAATTAGAGAAATTGTGCCATTTTCGTATCTACAGGGGATTTTTTAAAAATAGTCAAAAATTTAATTCTTAAATATCTCGAAAATTATTATAGTTAGAAAAAAATTGTTTTAACAAAAATCACACGATTTTTTACCTTCTAGCTAGAAAGTAACGTTATTGTTTTGTTTATACCATTTGTTTTTATTGAGTTACTGATACTAACTTGTTTTGTTCAAATACGGACCTGGACTTTTTGCTCCATTTTTTGAAAGAATACTTTATACCCTTTACAACTGTGTATAATCTGAAAATATTTTCCGACGTTTTGATCACGACTTGTAACATCATCAGAATTTTCTGACAATACGGACCTGGAATCGTCCATGTTAAGGCACAATTCACAACCTATCGCTATGGTTTGTGGTTTTTGTGGTTGTGAAATGGCGCATTTACTTGAAGAATGCCAGGTCCGTACTGGTACAATATCCTGATGATGCTATTCTTCACCAAAACGTCGAAAACCATAATCAGGTGATACATAGATGTAAAGGGTATGAAATATTCTTTCAAAAAATGCAGCAAAAAGTCCAGGTCCGTATTTGAAAAAAGCAAGTTAGTTTCAGTAACTCAATAAAAACAAATGATATAAACAAAACAATAAAATCACTTGAGAGAACGTAAAAAATCGTGTGATTTTTGTTAAAACAATTTTTTTGTAACTATAATAGTTTTCGAGATATTTAAGAATTAAATATTTGACTATTTTTAAAAAATCCCCTGTAGATAACGAACTATAGAGAATTTGGCAACTTCGTGAACGAAATATGAGTAGGGACTAAAAATGGCACATTTTCTCTAATTTAACCGACCTCGTATCTTTTACCGTTTCGGAGATAGCAATAGTGGTATCACCTATTTTAGACACCCTGTATAAATTGAAGGCTAAGGAATACGAATACGTAGGTTTCAGCAAAAACCACTTAACTTGGGTGAAGGTGTTGTTGCATCCATCGCCTCATATAAATTTATTGTTATATGCATCACACTTTGATGTGGTCACCATAATTTTCCACCCCCCTAAACGGCCCCAGAAATGATTTGACCAGAACAAAAATATTTAATAACTTCAGTTTGACTTCAGAGAGTTTGCTAATTTTTTGTATATAAAGTTATTGTTATATGCCTCACACTTTGATATGGTCGCCGTAGTTTGTCACCCCTAAACAGCCCTAGAAATGAATTGGCCAGACCAAAAAAATTGATTAACTTCAGTTTGGCTTCAGAGCAGGGTTGCCACGATTTAAATCAAATGATTTAAATCATGATTTAAATCAAATTATAAATTGCTGTGAAAAAAAGTCGCCGAAGCAAATAACTCATCAGGAAATTCAAAAAAAGGAAGATAGTTTATTTAAAACTAAGTGTCTACATACATTATGTAAGTGTAAAAACATAACTAATCCTCATCCGTCCAACGTAAATATTCATGCATTAAACTTAAGAAAACACAAACGGTTTACAACAACAAAAACAGTTTAAGTATAGTTTATAATATTACCTACATGAATAAATAATAACAAATGAAAATTATTAACGAATACATAAATGGTATTATATTTTTAAATCAGGGATTGCACGCATGCTTAGACAGAGTTCATAGGGTTATTGGTGTGGAGTATATTTAAGAAATGTAAAATTTAGATTTAATTAGTGTGAAACTTTTTGTATGTTTATAAGTGGCTATGGCCGTAAAGGAATAAATAAATATGTACAGTGAACAAAAACGTTACTCAGGCTAACCTACAAAAAACATAAACTAAACACGAAATATGTGTATAGGACGTCAATTGTAATACTTATACAGAAAAACTAATTTAGCGGCTTTTTCGGTTCCCAAGCGATTTCGAAGTTTGGCATGTACCAAACCAAATGTCGAAAACACTCTTTCGACAGATGCTGAAGAAGCTGTAGCAGATAACAATTGTTTAATGGTGGGCATTACTTTTTGAACAGCATCGACATTCTGTTGGGATTTCCACCAATATAAAGCTTTTGAAGTTTTGAGTATTTCTTCATCAAATATTATGTCGGTAAAAGGATCTGATTTTGCCAGGAATTGAATTATTAGTGGCAAGAACCCACTGGGAAGTAGTTCTTTTGCGGCTTTCAAAGCACAACTCTTTTCGTCTGCTGTTAGAGCTAATGGATGTTGTGGTTTTGTCGGATCTAGAAGGTATGCTAACAGATGATATGGAGTGATGCATTGTTCGTATCAGTGTCTAAATTTTTGTATTTGACTTAAAGTAAAATTTGACTTCTCAAACGCTGATTCGAGATTTTTGAATTCTTGTAATCAGAAAGGGTTGCATCAGTTCTTTGAAGCCTATCAATGGCAACAGAAATAGGCTTCAGAATCGGTAAATAGTCTTCGGCAGATGTTTTTAAATAGATATTTGAAATTTTTTCTCTCACTATGGCATCGATTTCATTCTTATGTTCCTCGCTAATTTTCATAAGTTTTGGCCACGATTCAATGAAAACTTGTAAGCAGTCGGCCAGTGAATTCCATCTCACGTCATTAAGTAGAACCAATTTTTTGCCTCCTTCTTTTGCGTATGTCGCAGAAGCAAAGTGATTATTTCGGAAATACTTTACGACGAACCTCCAAATCTTTACAAAGTAAATTTAAAATATGAGCAGCGCAACCATATGTAATAACGCTCATTTCAATGGATTCTGGTATTTTATTTCTCATTGCGTTCATATTGGCTGCGTTATCGGTAACAGTGCTACTCACTACACAGTTATGGTCCGTCTTCAGTGATTTTATCAAATTTATGGCAAGGTCTGTCAAATGCACAGATGTATGAGGCTTTCCAGACGTGTCTATTGTGTCTATCAAAAAAGATTTTCCATTTTCATTTTCTGTAGTTACTGTAGCACAGTTTATTGATTCGTTATGCACATTTGACCAACCATCCAATGACAAACAAACTGAACTACCTGATAAGGATTTAAAACGTTTACTTTTTTCTTCATTATCTACTTCAGTAAGCAGTCGGTTGGACACATCATGTCGAGAAGGAGGCACATATCCAGGGCGTAAAAGCCCAATTGCTTTTTTAACTTCTGGTTGTTCAATACATGTGAAACTACTGTTCGTAGCATAAAGAGCTCTAGCGATCTGTTTATCTATTTCTTCTTTATCAGACTTGCTTGTCCGTATAACAAAAGAAGATAAAGATCCAGCAGTCAAGTTCCTTTTTTACTGACTGGCCTCAGAGATAAGAACGATTGTGAAGTACTATCTTCTTGCGAGTCTTTTAGCAAGTTCAGATGTGAGGTAGAGCTGCTACTTATAGTAGGCTGTTGTACCTGCAATAACATACCGTAATATAGTTCCCAGTCAATATGAATACTTTATAAATGTATATGAATAAAATATGTTTGTTCTTCAAACGCTTTCATTATTTACTTATCGCATTTAAAAAGTAATAAAACTAAAAAATTGATTTTTCGCTCTTTTACATAATCTGCATATGAGCCCGCAGGGCGCCCAGGGCGGCAGTTGCCACCCTCCTTTTGAAGGACATATATTTATCTTGGTCTAACATATTTATATGAAATTCAATTAGTTATAGAAACATAGAAACTAAACAGGACGTCCATGGCAATATGATAAATCAAATAATCAAATAATAGGTAAACTGTACTTACATTTAAATCTAGTCCTGAACAGGTACTAGCAGTACTGGTACTGGCACTATCATTATTGTCAGTATCTAATATAACTGCTTGAACTGCTTCCGTTTTCTGACATATCTCCCAGTGTCTTTTCATCCGTTCAACAATTCCTTGAAATTCAAATTTGCATTTTTTACAGGTCGCTCTGCTTCCGGTCTGATTTATTCGATTTTTCAATAAAATATTGCCAAATAGGATATTTTTTTCTACCACCACTTCGGGACATTTTAGCTATCTTTTGAAAACACACTACGATTTAAACAAGAACGGATAGGAAGACGCAATTTACTTATGAACGTATGGGCCGACTATAAGTTAAGAAATGATCCGTCTCACGTCAACCGCACCCGAGAAGAGCAAATCATAGAGAAGCGACAAAATACGTCGGCACCTTTGATGTTACGGGTTAATATTTTGTGACCTCGAGTCTAACTAATAGACCGTTGGCCGGTATAACACACTGAGAAAAATGTTTACAGCAGCCTAATAAATGCTATACACTAAAAAACAAGTACCTGTAATAAATGCCCGTGGAAATATTTTTTCCTACGCCCACCTATGAAAGTGAGAAAAAAAGCACGGTTAACTTGGCTAGACAGTGCCTTATATCACACGCGTGTTGAAAAGTACTTTGCAACACATGTGTTGAAAAGTACTTGTCAACATGACGTTTGAACAGATGGTGCCAATTTCATTTTTTTTATTTTCGACACGTGTGTTGAAATGTTTTTCAGCACACGTGTTGAAAGTGGGGGTATTAAATAAATACAGAAATTGGGGTTAACCGCCTTGGAACTCCAAGATCTGGCTGATAACCTAGACCTAGATCAGTCGGACATCGACGATGATTCTTCGGATAGTGAGAATGAGTTGGATTTAGGTGTGGAAAATGAGGATCCAAATGATATGGAGATGGCAGAAAATACGAGCACTTCTTCGGATGAGGAGCCTCTTGCACACTATCTGCCAGGTTACCAGAAAAGATGGTCACGTACTCGTCAGTTTGCACCATGTCAATTCAATTTTCAAAACGAGAACATACCTAACGGATAGGAGAGTCAGGACAGAAGGAAACATCCACCTACCTGTATTCACTAAACAAGAACAAAAATCAAGATCAAAATGTCGATTTCCAAGATGTGGTAAATTAACGTTTGCCAAATGTGACTTATGCAATATTTATCTTTGTTGTGCCGTTGAAAGAACCTGTTTCGCTCTTTTTCACAAATAAATGTTTTTTCCTTCTGTTGTTTCTGTATTCCTCTAGACCCAAGGTATCTTATTTGATACCTGATTTTTTTTGAAAAAAAAAAACAAATTAAAAAAAAATTGAGCATAATGGTGTTACTTTGCCCCCGTTCTTAACAAAAAAGTAGATTTTTTAAATAAATTCTCTCACTGGACCTTGGGTCTGAAGAGGTTAGGCGTAATTCTGAAATAATACTCCACTTATTTTAATACATTATATCAAACAAACATAAACAAGATTTTTAACACAAATACTATTATTTTATATTATAATATCCATATATAATTTTTTTAAAAAGTCATAATAAATTTGGTAACCACCAAATTTATTTAATAATTTTATCTTCAGTACATTAAAATATTTTAACTTTTGTAAATATCTTTGGCTTTGGTCATTGGCCGTATTAATTCATTGTTTCCCTTAAAATTAAAACATGAACTTGTAATAAGCCGCTTGCTGGTAGTATTCCCATTATAGTATCAGTACTTAAACGGTTTCCTTGATTACTTTTAAACACATTTACAGTTGAAAAAGCTCTCTCAACATTAACATCAAGAGATGGCGCTAGGAAATTTGCGTATAAACGAAAAAGCGGTATTTTACAGAGCTAAAACTGGAGAACGGTAGAAGACTCTCTAAAGCGGTAGAAATACCGCTTCATCGGTAGATCTGGCAACGCTGATGCCGGCTACCGCGAGCACATGTTTATGACAATTGGCCGGTATAACCCCCACTTAAACGTTTTTGGCCGGACTCGCTTATGTCGCTTCTCTATGATTTGCTCTTCTCGGACCGCACATTATAAAGACGAACGAATCTTCTTGTTCCGACAGGAATGTCGCGGCACGCTGCCGAAAATTTTCATGTCAACACGAGTTTTTTTGTATGTCGCCGAGGAGATTTTCTAACTGTAAATCTAGACAACAAATATTTTTGGGCAAATAGAGAAAAATAATGAAAATAAGTGATATTAAAGTTCATTATTGCCGTATTTAAGGAAAAAATCAGTATAAATTGATAAAAATTAAAAAAAATCACGATTTAATCGAAAAAATAAGATTTTTTGATTTTTTCAAAAAAATCGTGATTTTTGCAACCCTGCTTCAGAGAGTTTGCTCATTTTTTATATAAAGTTATTGTTATATGCCTCACGCTTTGATATTGTCGCTATAGTTTGTCAACCCCTAACCGGCCTCAGAATTAAAGTGAGCAGACTAAAAAATTTGCATAACTTTTTTTTTGTCAAAATTGCTTATTTTTGGTATACTAACATATTGTTATATTACACATGGTATAATATTCAAAATTGTGACTCGTGTGAAATAGTTTGCAGAAATAGGTTAACATAAAAGAAGTCTTTGTTTATACACAGTTTATTCATATTTGTCACATAACAAGATATAGTGAAATAAACTAACAGTGCTATACTGCAAATTGAGGATGGTAATAAGCAAAAGGTTTCATAAGAAAATCACAAAGAAGGGGGAAGATAGATCAGAGTTAACTTAATATACATAACTAAAGTATCGCACAAGCATCTGGCTCAGAGCTTGTTTAAACCTCCCAAAATTTCATGTGCGCCTGTTGATATAGGCATAATGGGGTTTTTAGCATTTAGTAGTTATGAATAATTGTAATTGTTATATAAGACAATTTTATGAGTACGCATATGCAATCAAGAGAAAAGCTGGACCTCTATAATAAGACGCGATAACACCCTACGTTTTGGCCGATTCCCTAAAAAATATCAGTGCAGTTAAAGAAGGACCAAACCTTAAATGACGCTTTATGATAATGATCAAATCTTCAAAAAACGTCCATTAATTATAATTT
This sequence comes from Philopedon plagiatum, assembly GCA_963971165.1. Taxonomy (NCBI): domain Eukaryota; kingdom Metazoa; phylum Arthropoda; class Insecta; order Coleoptera; family Curculionidae; genus Philopedon; species Philopedon plagiatum. The sequence continues at coordinate 57,186,135 of OZ020194.1, read as the reverse complement.
TCCCTTACATATTCACCCCTATTTTAACATTCGGCCAAAACACAATATAAAAAAGAAAAATAAACAAAAGTCAAATATACACTTATTTGTCGCTAAAATAATAAAAATAAACAGCTAAATATTATTTTTTAAAGGTAAAAAAAATAAGCCTGGCTCAGACGATAAGAGATCTGGTAGATGATCACAGGCTGGTTAACACCTTTAAATTAAAAAAATGTAATACATCTTCAGATTGTAATAAAATAATTTGTTACAGCATTATTCTAAAATATGCAGGATTTGCTTCCATTTGGGTATAAAAAGGATCAATGTTTTCAGACTCTATCACTTTATCACTTTATTAATGTGACAATTGTCCACTTTCTAATATTAATTTTCTCCATAGGTTGTTACATGTTACGTGTAACTAAAAATCTTTTCACTTTAGAAAATTCTATACTGCTTTCGTCGCAAATTCCCCCAGCTGGATCTAAATAATATATGATGAAATTTTTTACGTCTAAAACGAAAAGTGTCCAGTGAACATTAAATGAATTGTATGGGAGCAATATAAATCAATATTGTTTGATGATTTTTTTAGACAAATCATATTTTTGGGGATGTCGTTAGACGAAAAAATAATCTGACTGGATACCGTATCAATGTACATAGTTGAATCATTTTGATTTGTTGTTAACCAGAAAATAGTTACAGAGTCCATAATACTGTCATAGAGCCATCTGCTTTTTGTGTCGTTGTTAGGTAATTGTTCAACTACAGATTGTTTTTTGGAAACTAAAGAGCGATATTCTTCACCGGATGTTTTAATAGTCAAGCTATCTAACTGATATATTCCGAGAGTATTATGAAATCAAACTGATTTTAGGTAATATTCAGAATCCAACAACAACAACATATAATCATTTAGAGTTGTGTTTGTGTCTTTTGTTAAGGGCTTCTGATTATATCCTGTGTTTTCGTTACCACATTCAATTCCACCATTATCCCCATGTTCGGAATCAGGTGTCAAATCTACAAAGGACAATTTCTCTTTTATGCTTGGCTCAACATAACTTGAACAATCTATTTCAGGTTTACTTGACTTATAGCTTTCCCCTAAATTATTCTCTTGACCAGGACGATTTTTATTAATGATATTGTGAACGCTGCTTAAATCAAAATATGATTTATTTTGTTTAGTCTTTCCCCATTTTTCTTCCACCATCGGGTTGTCAATATTATTCTTAAATTGTTTTGTTGTTTTGGAATTTAGCTGCTTCAAATCATTATTTCGCTTATTACTGATGGTTCGTCGTGGCGTTTTTCCTATTTCCAGATTTATGCTTTTAATAACAGTTTCTTTTTTAATTTGCAGAAAATCTACAAAACGGCCAATTTTATGACGAGACGTTGGTGAATTTAACACAATTTTTAATACCTCTTCTTTAACAATCTTAAACCATGACTTAGGTATGCAAATTTTTTGGTCTGGCCACTTCATTTCAAGGACCGTTTAGGGGGTGACAAATTATGGTGACCATATCAAAGTGTGAGGCATATAACAGTCATTTCATACACCAAAAAATTCGGTCAAGTGCAGGCTATGCTTTCACAATTAGTGTTCCGTGCCATCAGCCCCTCACTTAACCTAAGCAAACCTCGGTCGCCAGATCTCCGCCCAACCGCCGCCGCGCGCAACCCGCCGCTGACGGCACCTACGCTGTATCACATAGCGTATGCGCGGAGCCAAATTAAAAATTTTTAAAAATGTGCAAGGACAAAAGTTGTTTCTTACATCGTGGGTTATATTTTTTATTGAAGTACTTTTTCTCTTAAACCAATGGTTTAGCAGTTATAAGAAAATAAGCATACTCTCTGAAGCCAAACTGAAGTTATTCAATTTTTTTGGTCTGGCCAACTCATTTCTGGGGCTGTTTAGGGGGTGACAAACTATGGCGACCATATCAAAGTGTGAGGCATATAACAATAACTCTATATACAAAAAATGAGCAAACTCTGAAGCCAAACTGAAGTTATTAAATTTTTTTGGTCTGGCCAATTTATTTCAGGCGCCGTTTAGGGGGCTGACAAATTATGGCGACCGTATCAAAGTGTGATGCATATAACAATAATTTTATATACAATAAATGAGCACGCTCTCTGAAGCCAAACTGAAGTTATTAATATTTTTTTCTAGCTAATTTATTTCTGGGGCCGTTTATGGATTTACAAATTATGGCGACCATATCAAAGTGTGAGGAATATAACGATAACGTTATATACAAAAAATGAGAACTCTCTGAAGCCAAACTGAAGTTATTGAATTATTTGTTCTGGCCCATTCATTTCTGGGACCGTTTAGAGGGGATGACAAATTATGGCAACCATATCAAAGTGTGAAGCATATAGCAATAACTTTATATACAAAAAATGAGCAAACTCTCTAAATCCAAACTGAAGTTATTAAATTTTTTTGGTCTGACCAATTCATTTCTGGGACTGTTTAGGGGGTGACGAATTATGGCGGCCATATCAAAGTGTGAGGCATATAACAATAACTTTATATACAAAAAATGAGCAAATTCTCTGAAGCCAAACTGAAGTTATTCAATTTTTTTGGTATGGCCAATTCATTTCTGTGGCCGTTTAGGGGGTGATAAATTATGGCGACCATATCAAAGTGTGAGGCATATAACAATAACTTTATATTCAAAAAATGAGCAAACTCTCTGAAGCCAAACTAGAGTTATTTAGTTTTTTTTGGTCCGGCCACTTCATTTCTGGGGCCATGCAAATAGCAAAAGTGGGCCCTCTCCATAAGGATGGTGAAAGGGATTGTGTGAATAACTATCGCCCTATCTTTGTACTCTCATTAATATCTAAAATCTTTGAAAGGGCTGTCAACACGAGACTTGTTGATTAAATGGGCATGATTTTTCTACAAGTATCAGTATAGCTTCCGTGAGTCCAGCGACACGGCCTCGGCCACGATTGACTTGATTTCGGAGGTCCAGACAGATTGATCGTGGAAGTCGGGCTGCGCTGGTATCGCTGGACCTGCGGAAGGCATTTGATACAGTTACCATAAAATCCTACTTCAAAAATTGGAGCTCTTGGGTATTCGTGGTATCTGCCAAAGCTGGTTTTCGAGTTACTTAAGAAACAGAAAACAGTTCATTAAAATCAATAACTTTGAGAGTGGAAGTCGGGATGTGGACTGCGGAGTGCCCAGGGCTCCACCTTGGGCCCTACTCTGTTTTTGGTTTATGTTAATTCTGTTTCCAATTTAAACTTGAGGGGTAAAATAAAACTATGCTGATTGTTTATTCTGACAAAAATATAGATAATATCAAAGAAAATATAAAACATGATTTAACACTAGTAGAACATTGGCTTGTCACCCATAAGTTAACATTAAACCTAAGCAGATCATCATACATGTTTATTCACAGTCAAAAAATGGCAAATCAAACCACTCATTGTGCATGGAAATGGTGATGTTTTGCAACATTCTGATATCATTAAATACCTTGGATTGTATATTGATGAAACTCTTTCTTGGGAAAAACATCTAGTAAAATTAAGAGAAAAATTGTTAGCACCAGTGGATATACTAAAGCGTTTGAGCTAAACTGTACCACCACCAGTGCCGGTTTAACCTAACTTCGGGCCCTGGGCACTGGAGACATAGGGGCCCCCATTGCTGTTGGTTTTTTTCACCAAGTAAAAACGTGTTTTAATTGTTAAATGTTTATTATATAAACTATAATGTAGGTACATTTCTTAGAACAAAACAAAAAAAAAAAGAATTCCAAAAAATAATATTTCAAAAAATACAAAAAACAGAATATTGCAAACAATACAAAACAAAAACAAACAAAGAAATAAAACATTTTTTACCAAGTAAAAACATGTTTTGTTAAATGTTTATTATATAAACTACAATATTATAGGTACATTTCTTAGAAAAAAAAACAAAATGAAAAACAGTTCCACAAAATAGTATTTCAAAAAATACAAAAAACAGAATATTGCAAACAATACAAAACAAAACAAACAAAGAAATAAAACGTTCTAGAAAATACAAAACAAAATTAAATCTTTTTTTTCCTCGCTTTGGCATTAGCAAACTCATATAATTTCATCGCAGTTCATTTACTCTAGTTCAGCATTTTCTATATATAATAGGGATAAGGCATCCAGGTTTTGTTGGCCCAAATTTGACCTTAAATATGTTTTTATTCGTTTTAAGGCCGAAAAAGACCGCTCGCCTGATGCATTTGAAATTGGTATGGTCAAATAAATTTGCAAGATAGTTAAAATATTGGGAAAAGTTGCTTTTACGTTCTGGATGACCTCAAATTTTTCATAAATTGTAGTTTTATTTAAATTTTTACACAATTCGATAAAATGAGTAATTTCATTATTTGTTCTCTTTGGTTTCATCAACATCTTTTTTATATTCCTCGCATAGAAGATTGATTGACGTCTTGATTTCTTCTTTATCTTGGGTAAAAAAGCATCTGAAGGCTGTTGTTACTTCTTTGTAACAATCAATTCTTTTTGAAAGATCTTGCGAAATATTGTCGCATATGACATGAAATACTTCAATTCTGAATCTCTCTTTTCATTTCAATTCATCTGTTTCGTCAAAAAATCTTTTTCTTTTTTTTGTTCTTTGAATGTCAATTTTATAGGATATGTTAGAGATATCCGCGTCTTCGCAAAAGAAAGTTTTTGCTTCTAATTCAATTTCGTTAAACCCTTTTCTTGTTTCTTCAACAAAGGTCAAAAGAGATGTCATCAACTCTACTCCAAATGACACATTCAGGTCCATAGTTTCTAAAGTTTTGCTTGTTGCATTTACTCTTTCCAAAATTCTTGCCCAAATCAATGTTAATAGAGCTGTCTCAAAAGTGTCCATTTTAGTGTGCAGGGCCTTGGCTTCATTTATAACTGCTGATTTTTCGTCTGTATTATTGCTTAACTTAAAAAAAATATGTTTGATGGCTTTGTAGTTTTTAAGTAAAACGTTTACGGCGTCAAATCTGGCAGACCATCTACTTTCAATCAATCTCTTAACAAAACATTTGCAACTTTCTTTCAGTAAATTCCACCTTTGGGGAGAAGCCGGAAAAAATGTGTAAATACTTTGAGCAGTGCTGAAATAATCAGTTGCTTCCAAGCTGGATTCACATGCAAAGTTTACTGCAAGATTTAAAGAATGATTCGCACATGGGACATAAATAGCGCTCGAGGACAAAGCTCGTATTCTTGCTTGAAGCCCCGTATACCGACCCGACATATTTGCCGCATTGTCGTAAGTCTGTCCTCTACAGTTTTCAATATCCAAGCCTAATGTTTCTAACTTATCTATAACTACTTCTGTTAAATACTCCGCAGTGTGTCTCTCCAACTGAATAAAACCAAGGAATCTCTCAACTACTGTATTGCCCTTTACATACCTGAGAATAAAAGTAAGCTGGTCTTGATGGCTGATGTCCGGGGTAGAGTCTACAATTATAGAGAAGTATTTGGCTTCTTTAATTTCTAGTATGAAAGTCTCGACAAGTTTTGTTTTCATCGCTTTCAGGAATTCATTGCAAATTTGATGAGAAAGATAGCTAATTGACCCTTTTCCTTTATTCGCATATCGCTGCAAATGCTCAGCTAAGAAGTTGTAAAATTTAGCCAAATACACAAGACAACTTAAGTAATTTTCCTTATGACGACTCGTTAAATCTTCATTGGATCCACGGAAAGCTAATCCTTGAGAAACAAGTAATTTAATGGTGGCCACAATTCTTCTTAGGACTTTAACCCAATAGTCAGCTTCGCGTTCTACTTGCTCTTTCAAGCCAGCGTCTATAACTCCAATTAATGATGATCTTGTTATTAATGCAACAATGGAGTTCAGATGAAACTTACTTTCTTCGTGAGATTTGAGCAAACTATTCAAATGTTTCCAGTCAGTACATCCAAAATCAGTTAAACTGTTTTTGTCAATTGAAAATAATTGGCACGGGTAACAATAAACAGCTTTAACACTTGCGTCGTATATTAGCCAATCTCTCTTCTCTTTGCCTCCATTAGGTTTTACTCTATAAAAGTTGTTCTCACTTAATCTTCTATAATAAACTTTGTCTCCATCTTGGTACCTTTTTTCAGTATTCTCTAGGGAATCGCTCTTTGGTTTAAAAATTATCACAGTTCTAATAAAATGATCAGTTTTAAAATCAGGCCATTTTGAAATCGCAGGTATTTCATCGTTTTTTGGGACAATTATCTCCATCGGTACTACATCAGATCCGCTCTCATTTTCTAGTGTAATAAGGTCTTGATCTTCTGAGCTGTCTACATTTTCATGTTGATTCGTCTGAGATCCAGGTGTAGAAGAAAGATTTTCTCTCACTTCCATCGGAAAAGAACAACTGGCTCCTGTTTCTTGGCCTTCATTTTCTGTTTCTAGATTTGTAGTAAAAAAAGTCGTTATCTTGGTTAATTTTTTCTTGGCTTGTTCTTGCACCTTCTTCTGTTTCCTTTGTTCTGCGCCTGATTGATGTCGATAACTCATTTTTGCCCTACAAACAGACAAGTCGTAAGTAACAGACCTTGATTCTTAATAGAACATTATATTATGATATTAGGAGAATAAGAGACACACTTCATGTGTTGAGCGTGGAAAGCTTGTCTGACGAACATAGTGAGTCTGACAGACAATCCATGCGAAGCACATAAAGTATCTTATTCTCCGAATATCACGCCCTTTAAAAACCTCGCCTTCTGCCATGCCATTGGCACTTTTTTGGCTCATCAAATCAGAACTTATGAAACTGATATTTTAATGTACTAGGTATTTCACTTACCTCTCACTTTTTTGTAACAGATTTGTTCATTTACATAACTCTAACACCAACCAAACGCCCTAATCTAGTATGTGCATATTGTTGCGTATGCGTGTTCGCAAATAAGTGAGACTTCTATAACAGGCTTCTACACACTTTATTTAATTTAACACTAAGAAATCACTAACACAACGATTAAAACTCTATAAACACTACTAGACTACTTCTACTATTCACTAGACTAGTTCTCTTGTTCTTCTCACTTGGCTCGTCTATTCAATACTGACTGTTCGGCGGCTGCCTGGCCACTTATCGTACGACTAGACATCCTGGCCACCTTTCGTACGACTAGACTTTTCTAGAATTCTCTTCTGGAATCATCTGGTATTAAAGATGCGGGAAGCGACGACGTCAGTCCTGTATACAGGGGCCCGTCCGGGCAGTCCCCGTCGATAAGTAGTGACCCCTTCGACGACTGAGACTACTGAGAGGCTGGGTGGATACCAAAAATACATGGGGTTTAATGGGTATCTCGGTTATTTTAGGCCCTAGGGGGTTGAGACTTCGTGGTTGGGGGGTCATCCCCAGGCACCCCCATGCGGTGTTGCCAAGTTGTGCACAATTTCCCTGACTAAGGGAAAACGTAAATTTGGCAACGTCGCACCCCCGTATGTTCATAACAATATAATAATAATAAACTATACGACTGTACCACAGTCTCCGTAATGAAAGGTTGACTTTTGACCGTTTAATGCGGTTAGTGATTCTACTGATTATTGTCAAAGGTGTTGTATTTTTAATAGTGGCGATGTTTTATTGTATTTTGTTTCAATTTGGTTATTTTAAAATATGGATAGGTAAGTCTATAAAATAGGTATTACATTATTATCTAGAATATAATTTACAGCAGAGTTCCCAGCGTCAGGTAAAACAGGGAAATGTCAGGGAATTCAAAACCCGTCAGGGAAAAGTCAGGGAAAATGAAAATTTTTAGTAAAAGTCAGTAAAAATAAAGATATTTTTTAAAGTCACGGAAAATGTGAACTTTCATTAATTTTATTTTTAAAATTTATTTTTTAGAAAAAATTAGTAGGTACGGAATTTTGCGGTACTGCCTCGTATATGTCTTATAATTATCTCAAGGCAACCCGTTAACCATTCGTATAGTTTCACATTCTCAGAGAAAGACAGCTTGTTATGTTACGCTATAAATGTATTAAATAAAAAATAATAAAACATGCATCGTGCAGTGGATATTTTGTCCCGTCCTTCTGATCAATCGAATTCGTTATTATCAGAACGACGAAGAAAGTATTAAAAGTGAGATAAAGATGCAGAATAGATCTCATCCACAATCTTTCCGATCGTTTTCGCATTCCATTTTTTTTTTCAGCTAAAGTTGCATCAGATCGCGATTCTGGCGCGTATTTTGTTGATTTACTTTATGTTTTATGTTTAGTCTAGTGATGTCCAGTAAATCATCGCGGTTTTCGAAAAGTTAACAGAACAACAGTTTTTAAATGTGATTGGGTCGATCCAGATTTAAATCCTCCAGAATGGGGCGAATATTTAAAGACAATAAAGAGTAACAACTATCAGGCTTACTGCAGTTTATGCTTTAAAGTAATAGATATGGGGAAGAGGGCAATTGCTAGCCATTTTAAAAGTACATATCGTTCAAAAAAATTACATACAGTAAATACCAACAATACCGTTTCGGCTATGCTGCCTAACTCCAAAAAATCTGAAAATATATCTCTGAGAAAAACCACTGCTACAGATTTTGATGGTGGGTGTAGTAGTAGCGTAGTTTCCGAGGCTGTTTCTGAAAGCACTCAATCTATTCCATCAAATTGGAGCTTTTTATCAAATTTTATGTTAAACGTTGTTGATGCACAAATAAGATGGTGCTTAAATAATGGTATACAAACACAAATCTGTTGATTCAGTGGACAAAGATGTAGCCGTAATGAAAAGTATGTTCCCTGGCAGTATTATTGCCAAGAAAATGTCGCTCAGTTCTTCAAAACCTGCTTACTCTATTTTTTATGGACTCGCACCATATTTTAAAAAACTGCAGTAAAGTGTGTCAATTACGTTGTCTGTTTTGATGAAGCACTAAATAAGATAAGCCAAAACTGTCGGATGGATATTTTAATCAAGTATTGTAATGAAGAAAGTCAATGGGATAAAAAATTAACAAGCGGGGCTATATGTATGTTATTAAAAATATGTTTATTATGTAAATATAAACGTGTACACCTATGTTACTATAGCACATTGTATATAATTTTCGTTAATAAAGCTACGTCTGCGCAATGTATGTATACTTTGTACACATGTAAAATATTTGTAGTTTTTCATTGTTGAATGAATGTTTAAACATTAGGATATATTTACATTTTGCGTTTTAAAATATGATTTATTGAACTTAATACAAAAATAGATATAATAAACAGCGTCTAAATAAAATTTTGTTGTCGTGTCAGGGAATTTCTGTAGAAGTATCAGGGCATTTCCTGTTAGCAAATCGCTAGGAACCAACAGGGTGTCCGAAAAGTCTTACTATGAGCTAATTCATTGCTAGAACTAAAAAAGACACAAAATTTTAGTTATACTTATCTTATTGGTTAATACATCTACTTTGTTATGTAATTTGACTTTTTCAACCCCCTTCAGGGGTTACGCTAAGGAGTTGAGGTCAAAATTTTTTAATGCAACCCTATGCCAAAAAAGAAACATTTTACCGCAAACCCGAGGTCCGTATCTTAATTCGTTGTTAAATGGCAACCCTATAAAAATGAAAAATCGTAAAAAAAAATTAAAAAATTTAGGTACTTTTATTTCTCTTATTACTTTAAAAGTTGTTCAAAATGACCACCACGAACTTCTTGGCAGTAATAAAGTCGATTTCTCAACTTCTCAAATTTTTGAGAATGGCACGTGTTACTTCTTGGCAGAATTCCAAAATCGACTTTATTACTGCCAAGAAGTTAATTTTGTACATTTTGAACAACTTTTAAAAGTAATAAGAGAAATTAAGGTAAGTACTCAAATTTTTATTTTTTTAACAATTTTTGATTTTTATAGGCTTGCCCGAGGGCTTGCCATTTAAAAACGACTTAAGATACGGACCTCGGGTTTGCGGCAAAATGTTTCTTGCTAGATTCTTAAAATGAGGTACCACACGGCATATGGCTGCATTTAAAAATTTTAACCTCAACTCCCTAGCGTCACCCCCAAGGGGGTTGAAGCAGTTAAATACATAAAAAATTATATTTATTAACCAGTAGGATATACCTAAAATTTTGTGTCTCTATCTTTACTAATAGCAATACTAAGATCTCTCGGACACCCTGTATAAAGAGAAATAATGTCCAGAAAATTATATATTTTTTTAGTTTTTAGTCTAGTTTTAAGAAATATGTTCTGTTATGTAATAACTTTGTAAAAATTGAAATTTTTACGCCTTTACAGTTGCAAATAATAATTATAAAAGTTAATTATTGGTTTTTATGTTTTAGTAAAAAAAGTTTAAATTTAGTACATTTTCCACTAATGTTCTAGTACAATTTTAAGAATAGCTCTGGCAACGCTCAGTAAATAGAAACCTATTAAAATTAATCTGAATTTAAACACTAAAGTATCACCTTCGTATGCGAACGGCATTTTATGGACGCGTCGTCTAAAATGTCTCGTGATCCAGCGTTTGAAAGCCTCATTTTTAACCATATAACGGTTTGACGAAGTACGCAGACTATGCAGTGTTGCCACACATGGAAAAAGTTTAGCGAATTGTATTTTATGCACTCTGGATCATTTTTCAAAAATAAATTTATATAAATGAAAAAAATGAAGACAAATAAATACAAAGGGTTTTAATTAGTACAAATATAAGGACTATGTTGGAACAGAATACAACGGATTCTACTAAATCGTTGACTTGAAAACTTGTCTATAAATTTAGATTTTAAAAGTAGTGACACCATTGTCCGGCCGCTTTGGCCAAGATCCCATGTTGCGAAGTTTATATGCTCTCTTCAAAATAGTTTAATTATATCATTTTTAAGATGCATGGATAAACGTTAAAAAAGCCTTTTTAGTTGCATAGACTGCTTTAACGCTAAAACCGATTAAGCAACTAAATCTGTTTTATTAACATTTCTATATGCATTTTTGTAAAATCCATTTGTGCTCAAAAAAGAGAATGTATAAACATAGTTTGTGTCATAGGAAATATTACATATTTGCAAAATTTTATAAGAATACTTTACTTTGTTTTTTATTTTCGCAAAAAGTACTTAATATGAAACAAGTAAGAACGTTGAAAATTTCATTTTTTGTTGCTCTATCGATACAGTGGGACCAAAATTAAAATGTAGTTAGAGTCCACTACCTAAGCGAACCTGAAGTTACCGTGCATATTGGAACACAATAGAAATAGACAAGGTGATGTTATAATTATTGATATTGAAATTAGATACGTAATTAAAATAAAGCTAGTAAAGTAGTATCAAGTTTAAATATATTGTAGCCTTTTGCTTATAAATAAATAACCATTTATTTATTTCCAACAGTCACCTACTTACAGAAAATAAAAAATAAAATACATTATAGCAATAGGAAATTGATGAACAAAGAAAAGGGATATAGTAAACCAGTAACAAATTTCCGTCATAAGTAATTCAATTTTGTAACAATACAAAAGTACGTAAGTTTCAATAACAAAAACACAAAGCGCCCACTGTTTGGATATACTGATATTACTCACAGAAAACAAAAAAAAGAGGAAATAATTTGGAGAAAGCTAATAAAAAAAAGTTTTGTTACATAATTTTGCTCAGAATAGAATTTAACCCATTTGCAAACAGATCAGCATTATTACACACAGTATGAAATAAATTACAAATGCATTAAATTAGTGCTCTAGCTAACATGTTTTTAACAGGCCTAAAACAATAGAAAGTACGAGAATTCCGCTAATTTAGTCTAGAAACAAGAAATTTTATCTGATTCATCAGCTTACTACACTCAATTTTAGTATTTAAACAATTTATATAAAAATGATCTGGCTAATTTATGTTTTCGTTTCCAAATGCGTCATATTAAAACTATTCAATAAAATATCCAGGCCAGTTCCCCTTAAGGGATAGACACTATATTGCTTAAATGCTAAACATTTAACACATTCTACGCGTTTAATATCTACTTGATATACCTATGGAATATATTAGAATACACCGTATTCTAATTTTGATCTAACGAAAGAGTTAAATAGTAACTTAAGTGGCCTATTGTCTCTAAAGTCTTTGTAGTTATTGGTTATAAAGCCCAAGCTGTTTGAAGCTGTGGTTACCTGTATTTTTAGATGTGCTTTAAATTTAAATTCATGATCAAAGGTTATACCAAGATCAATTAATAATATCAGAAGAGTTATATATTATCGTAATCATACTGCATAATAGTTTTTCTCTACAGTAAAAATCGCCTTATTCCTAAGAAATTTTCTTTTTAGCCACTGGCTGTTGATCCATTTAATTTTATTTCATAAGTTTTTAATTTAACCAATAAATAATATCTTTTAGCTTGGCAAACTTCTACCTGAGGGCTATGAATCAATAATTCTTACTGCAAATATAAAGTCAGTGGAATATTTTGAAGATAATGAAGCAGTTTTTGGATGTGTCAGATTGCCGATTCTTACCAAAGAAGATGCCATGGTATGGGTCAAGAAATTTGAAAGAAAAACCTTTACATCTTACCGTACACAAAGAACTTGGAAGAAGGATGACAACACTGGACTTTTTAAGGTAATAAAAATAACAATAATATTGGTATAAGAATTTAATTATTACTAGTGGTCTTAATTTTTTAAACACGTGTTTATCAATTTACAACGATGAAAATGTATGGTAATGAGTGTGTCATAGATCACAATTTTGTTGTAGCAGATTCAGGGCATTTCATGCCACACACTCTCTTTAAAAAAGCTAAATATTTTTGTGAGAGCACAAAGCTTAACAAAACCATAATATTTAGAAGTCCAAGACACAAAGTCACGATGTGTGTACTGTGTATTGCCGCTGTCGCTCCAAACATTTTTATTTCAATTTTTGCGTCCAACCAATTAATAAATTATTATTTCTGCCACTATAAAAATTTTAGGTAGTATGTCAATTTAGTTATTGTCACATTGACATAAAAATATTTATCAACAACACAGATTAACTGTTTTAATTTAACTAACACTGACCAGTTTAATTTGCCGCCAAATAAAATATTTAAACTTAGTTAAACATGATGTGCCAAGCTGATGATTTTCCAACTGCTTATTGGCCGCAAAATGACCCCTATTCAGCGATTGGTTTAGTATTGAACTCATTACTACACACTATTAAGTAATGGAAATTGTTACTTACCAAGAATATGCCAGGAACAAAATAAATGTATTATTAAATAGGTATAGTTAGAATATATAAAACAGTTAACAATTATTATGAGAACTTGTTTTCTGGATATGGATGCAGAATAAAAAAATGTTTTTTGATATTTTTATAATTTGCAAGAAATAAAAAATTCTATCAGTGTGCTGTAATTTCCAAAACTATAAAGGGTTAAATCTCAAGGATCCGATTTCACTTTGATTTTTTTCAGAAATATACTTCAGATATAGATGAAGTTTTAAATAAGGCTTGTCTGAAAAGGTTCTTTACAAATGGAAACCTTTTTTTATTATCAATTTTACGAATAGAAAGCACTCTTTATAAAGAGTTCTGCTTGGTTCTGCTTTCCGAGGAAATGTAATTAACATATTAAGACGAGTAGCATGTACAGAACGACCAACTAATGGAGAAATCAAAAACTTCCCCTAAGAGAAATATAACCATAATTTTTATTTTAGAGCAAAATGTTATATACTTAGAATTACAAGCTATGTCTATGTTTAATCCTTCTGGCTAAAAAAACGTTTCCTAACATTGAGAGAAACATTATTAAATAAGTAAAAAATTACGGAAAGGTTATCAATTTTCAATGAAAATAAGTTTTAAAACCTTATTAGTTGAAGTTTCATGATTTAATGTATTTTTTCATTTACTTACTTTTAATGTAATTTTTTACTTACTTACTTTTTTGTGGAAATGGGATGAGGCTATTAGTCTAAACTTAGATATAATTTTTAGGTCTAAGTAACATTTGATTATTACATTTTAAATAAAAATTAAGGTTATTTCTCTCTTCGGACAATTTTGGATTTTTTTATTGTTTAGCCGCTCTAAACAAGCTCTCCCAAGTTATAATATGTTAATATTATTGTCTCAGAAAGCAGAACTTTTTATAAGTAGTAGTTGTTTATTTTCTTTATAAAATTAGTAAGAACATATATTTTCATTTGTAGAGAACATTTTCAGACACGCTGTTTATGTGAAAAGACTTGTTAAGAATAGAATGTATAATTACTTTTGTATTAACATACATATTTTTTCCTAAAATATAAATTAGGTAAAATAAGTTCCCATTTGAAATATGTTTTAAGGTTAAATGTAGGTATGTTCTTTACTTTCTCATAGGTGGTATAAAGATAAAGCAGAAAACACGTTTTTTTTTAATTTTACACGTACCTACCAATATACTGTATGCAGACTTTTTTAAGTTGTTATACGTTGTACTGTACATCAGTTCTTATTATAATATATTTTTTTGTTCAGAGGAAATACATCTGTAATATACGTATCAAAGATGTCCCTGGACAATCAACGCCTCCTACTTGTAAAGGCAGTATAATTTTTACAATTAAGGACCAGGAAGAAATCCAGTAAGTATTTGTTTCACTAGTACAAAATTTTTTCTCTTGCTTTAAAAGTGAACCGCCGAAACATTCTCACAGTGCAGAGCCAAAATGTTCTCTATGATTTTTAGAATAAGTACATAGTAACGTAAAATCAAAAAAAAAGTCCTCTATGTATTCCTTGGAAGCAATCACGCATGTCTTGATTTATTACTCTTGAAAGGTAACATACATAGGTAAAAGGTGTAGATGAATTAAAAATAAAACTGTTCTGAAGTTTTTATTTTTAAGAAAATTACATTATTGTCATCGTCATTGCATAATACAGAATTAAAAAAAACATATACACCAGAGAACCTACAAATTATAAATTTAAGCTAAATGAGAGACGTGTCCACCTTTTACTTCCAAACGTGTTCTCATTCTTTTTACAGCATCAAAATCATTGGTGAGCACTCGGGGGAGTTGTTGATCTCCTGAAATTTATTTGTAATTCTAGCCCGAAGGTCTTCTAAATTTTCACAAAGGGTTTTGGAAACCGAGTTCATAATGTGTGGCCATAAAAAAGTCGCACGGCGTGTGATCGCAGGACCGTGGTGGCCACCTAACTGACATATTACGACTAATGATTCGGTCAAAAAATCTTTCAAAAAATCTTGCTGGAAGTAGCCTTGTCGCATCTCTTCATCGTCTCTCTCGTTTACAAAATTTTCTAAAATTTGATTACAGTATCGCGCCGAATTCCGAGTCTCTCTTCGATATGGCCGCCCACACGCCAACTTTCTGTGAATGCAGGGGCTTCTCTATGAGGAAGTGTGGATTTTCAGAACTCCACATTTTTATTTGTTGAGAATTTACATAACCAGAGGGGTAAAACCATGCTTCGTCAGTAAAAAGGTTTTTTCAAATACGTTTTAATTATGAAAATTACCCATAAACCACTCTGAAAATTGCATTCGCTGCGGCTTGTCCTTTGGTAACAATCCTTGGACTGAGCTTAGACGATGAGCGTGTATATGCAAGTCATATTTCAGGATTGTATTGCAGATTCCGTAGGATACATTTACTTGCTGGCTTAAACGCCGAATATGGATTTGTTCATTAACAATTTGCCTCAATTCTTCTACTTTTTGTGCAGTGCGAACTTTGGGTCTCCCACTGTCTTCCTTTCTTGTCTAACAAAAATAAATAACATTTTTCATTTCAATTTGGATTTTTTTTTTCATGTTGTTTAGAGTCATGGCTTGCCGCTATGTTAGTGAAACTGCTGCATCAAAAATGATGATATAATAAAAATAATATCTTTTTTTTTTAATAAAAAGTTCTTTTGTAGGGGTCATCCATTAATTACGTCACACGTAAATGAGGAGGGAGGGGGTGCACAAAGTGTGACAATACGTGACAAGGGGGAGGAGTCATAAGCTTCGTGACGTCACATTTAATTTAAAATATTAAAACTAAATAGGGCATAGGGCCACGGGCGAAATGAACGTTACATAAGTATATTATTTTGAAGTGCCTTTGGTAACATACACCGAAAGATCGATACCGCCTTTGAAAAAAAGCCGACGTAAAGGGATTTATTGTTTTATTTGTTTGCAATGTTACCAGGTGTACCGTTTACCGGTAGATCTATTGTTTTCGGCTTCGACCTACCTCCTTACCGTTTTCGAACCTGATTCTACCGTAATTTTTAATCTGAATAATATACAGTGACCGCCAAAAAGTCTGCACCATATGAGAAACTTTTTTAAAATTTGATTAAGGTCAAATTTGACCTTGGCGTCAATTTTTGCTTGACCAAGAACCTTAAATAACATACATAAAGATAGTCACGTGATCCATGTTAGCTGTCAAAAGTTACATTTTTTAAGAAAATGGCCTAAAAATGGTATTTGTAAAAATTTTGAAAAATGTCATAGTAAAAAGTTGTGTGGTTTGTCATCGAGATTCCATTATTAAAGTTTTGTTAAAAAATTTTAACTTTTAATTTATTACATATTTTTTTAGTATCAAATTTGTTTAAATGTTTAACGTTTATTTCGTTATTATTAAGTTTAAACGCCATATTGCAACGTTTCTAAAGATGAGGTATACATTTTCTAAAGTTTACGAAGTTTTTATAGCACAAAAATAAATATTTTTAAAAATCCCTGAGCGCTATTGCACTATTACATGATTTTTTTAAGTGCTTCAGAGCTTATTATTAACCATATCAAATACAACAGTTAGAAAAGCATATTATTATCATCTATAGGATTTTAGAACCTAACTAATAAAAAACTTTTTTTTATTAACCTTTTATTTTTAAAATAAATCAGGAATAAAAAATCAAAAATTGAAAGCTTATTCCTAAAACAAAAAAAATGTTTACATCTTAATGTGCCGTCCTTTCCGTTCCATACATTTAATTGTTTTTCTGGAAAACCCTTTTGTAACATTTTTCAGAAATGTTGGTGGAATTTCACGGCAAGCCTCTCCTATAGTATTTTCCAAGTGATCCACGTTTTGAACCGGCCGTTTATGGTACAGTTTTTGTTTGAGATAACCCCACAAAAAGGACAGTTATGTCAGGTTTGGTAGAATCCATGGAAATCCATTTTTCTCTGAACAAACTGTCTAAATCATTTCTTATGATACAATAAAAGGAAGATATGATATCAAACCGTGTCAAATTCGTCCGGGTTCGCGCACGACGTCACGCTGTGAGTTATTTTTGAAATTTATAACGCGCAATATAGAGTTTAAGCTAGTTATAGACGATTTTATTTAAATTCTGTTGGCAGTATAATTTGCCTCCTGCTCATAATACAAATTTTAAAGTATACGACTTAAAATAATCATGTAAATAAAGGGATAAATTAATTTAAAATAATAGATATTGGTAAATTACCTGCCAGTTGCGTTCTATGTATTTATTTACGTGAAAAGAAAAGGTAAATAATTTAATAATTTTATATAATAAAACTGTGCCTAATAATTAAGATAATAATTTTTATTTAGAGGTACATTCTTATTAAAATATATACAGGATGTTATGAAATTCACTGCATATATTGAAACCAGTAAATCCTGACTTCAATTCAGATTGGGGAAAATAGTCATAAATGGCGCTTCGCGATAATAAGCCCGGTATCGCCCCTCAAAAAAAAATCTTTAATCACTGCACGCCACTGGTAGTAAAACACATGGCCATATAAAGAACAGTCAGCTAGGCGCCGTGTTGCCAGGTCTTTTAAGAATATTTCGGGTCTTGAGCAATATACGACCCCTCGAATTTTCAACAAATACAAATTTTAATAGCTTGTCAGACCTCCGGTCGAAACGATAACGAATCGTTTGTGCACTTTATTAACACCGATGAAATGTAAACAAAATTTATTTCCGTCTCTTCAATATATTTTTGGGAAAAAGACTTTATATTTGATAGTAATCTGTTGAGAAACTGTGAGGTAAATAGTTGTTATTAAACCGCATGGGCAAATAAAAATAGTTAAGTGAAGTTTTACAACCTATAAACAATTTTTTTTGCTACAATATGGTTATCCAACAATTTTTTTGCTTTAATGTGTTTCTTTTGAGGTAAGGTTTTTAAAAAATCCAAAAATGTTATGAAATTCGTCGTATATTGCTCTAGAACCCAATATTTCTATGTAACAAGTTTCAAGAACTAATATTTTTGTTACATTACCTTTAAATAAAGAAATCCTAGTAACTCTCCTACAATTCTCAATTTCACAAAGTTAAAGTACTACCTATAACACAAATTTAATAAAACACTGTAGAGAACAGCTGTTTAAACCAACAAATAACTTCAACTAACTACCAAGGAATTAGTGTTCTTCTAATTTAAAATAAACAACCGCGAACGATATTTTGTTAATATTAAATGGCTTTAACTTTTGTTAATATTTAACAGCTTTAACTTTAACACAAGAATAATGTACACGATATTATTAAACTCGTCGAAATGTATCTTTCGTTTGGAGTAAACAGCTGCAACTGACGTACTGACGTACGATTTCAGCCGGCCACGGCAAAATCAGGTAGGCGTTTACTCTGCGGAATGGGGTCAACAACCATTCAGCGTGGCTTCGGCGGCTACGTAATATCTCACCGTCGAAAGATATCTAATATTATGTATTTAAATAAAATATTTTTTTACCAAATTTCCTTCTGTAATCAAAGAATTTGGTTAAAATTCTATAATACTGTGTAGTTGTGTTCAATTAGTGTGATAGTAAATTATGTGAAACCATATTTGCGACTACCGTCTGTAAAAGTGTTAAAATTAGTGGGATACGTTTTAATTTCTACAGTTTAAGCTAGTAGGAATAATTCTCATCTCATTATTAACGTAGCAGGTAATTCATAACTGTTTGTGTTACCGTATAACATTGCCTATTTTATTCTACTTACAATATCAACCTAATTTCACGAGTGCATATTTTCCCATATTAAGTAAATTGCTGTTAAATTAAAATAGACATTTTTCGTAAAATTTATCTGTGGAATTCAAAATTGGATTATTTTCGGTTTTCACTACAATTGATAAAATGAGATTTCACGATAATATTTAAGTTTGGCAATGCCCTGGTTGGATCATTTGTTTTTCTTCATAATATTTGAAGGTATGACATCAGACTCTTCAGAAGCGTCGGATACGGGGGTGGTTTAGGGTATTTTTTAAAATAAAAAATGTGGGATTTGAGGGGAAAAAGTATTGGGTATGTCTGTATACTACCCCAGGAGTCACTCATTCAAATATATGCAGTGAATTTCATAACACCCTCTATACTTACCTACAGAGTCTTTGAAAAATATGTTATAAATAAGAATTTTGTTTGTTCCTATAATTTGACAAATATTTGTTGCGGTGAATAAGATCTGTATGTTTGTGACGGAAACATGTTTTAGGGTAGTTTTTTTTTTGGTTTTTACCCTGTAAATAGTAAATTATTAAAAATTATTGTATTTTTGTGTTCTTTGATTTTTCAAATTTAAAAAAATCTTAAAATGTCAAAAATTATTCTAAACAAGACAAAAATATCTACATTTATGAAATTAGGTAAAACAACAAATTATTTTTTAAGAAAATAGCCTTTTTGTCAGTCTCGATTAAAGTCTGTTGATTCATAACCATGGAGACTTTTAGGAATTTTATTGCGCGTATTGTAAAAGCATTAAACACATTTGACATTCATGATATGACACAATGCATGCTTTAAATTACCTTCATAATCACTTTCGTTAAAATGTCTAGAACAGATTGTAGCATTTTTCACATTAAACTTATCTTGTCGTTTGCACAGACGCTTCCAAATAATTTGTGTTAATATTGGGAATAAAGCCCTTGCATTGATTGTCTACATCACAACCATACACAACACACCTCATGTTCACTTCTAAACTCTTAAAAGTGATATAAAAACAGCAAAAACTAACTTTAAAACACAACGCGATCTTAACAGAGACGTGTTTCGTTTACAAAATATGGCGGAATTACTCACAGCGTGACGTTTATGGCCACGCCTACCTGCGCGGTATCATATCTTCTTTTATTTGTATCATGACCTCAACCGTGCTGTGAATTATTGGTACCACAATATCAATCTTTCCGGTAGTGACATGTTATCAACAACATTGGTTATCTCAGTCCTTAAAAAGTTTAAATACATTACTGCGTTTAAGTTTTCTCTAAAAAAATAGGGTCCAGTCAATCTTACGTTAAAAATTTCACACCAGACATTTACTCTAAAAGAATATTACATTTTGCACTCAGTTATGAAGCCAGGGTTTCATGAGTCCACCACCTATAGTTTTGAGAACTTACTTACTAGTAGTGTAGCTGAGGCGCTCCGAAGACAGTCCATCCACTTCTCCGGAAATGCCATCGACTTCTTCATGTCTTCAGCAATGACCTTGAAAGAAGTCTTCATGTCTTCGGCAATGACCTTGAAAGAACTGATCACCAATGACGTCATCGACCAGAGGATGTGCCACCCCAAACGAGGTCAAAAGGGCCTTAATATGTTTTCGCTGGCAATAACCTTGAAAGAACTCTTTAAGGGGTGGTTTTGGGGTGTTGAGGTTATCACCTGAAGAAGCTAATTTAGCTTACCCTGTTGTCATATTGGCTTATTAAAACAAAAAAAAAACAAAAAGGTGAAGATCGAATGACCCTGGAAGAGGTTAGATGAGCCACTCCTCAACTTTTTTGTTTTTTGTTTTTTTTTGGGGCCGAAGAGATTTGATGACTCATCACAGAATTCGGAGAATTGTTTTTGTTGCGTAAGATTTATAATAATTTCTAATTCCGAGAACTCTGTGTGAGTCATCATTATCATTATGTGACTTGTAGAATTTTGTGTGTTACGTAATATTTATAAATAACAAAGTTGATTTGTTAGGAATTGATATTATATTTGTTCTTTTGTTGACTTCTTTTTTATATCTCACCGTCGTTTTACGACTATAATTTTTTTTTGTTATTGTAGAATTTTAGGAGTAATAAAACAAAATATATATGAAAAAATTATTTTTTTTATTCAATTTTTTATTTATATCCGGAGGAACCAAAACCCTGACTTCCCCTTACAGTGGTGGTAACATATTGTACTTCGTTAAAAGTAACATTTTCTGATTTTTTTACAATAATTTGAGCAATTTTGTCACCTTCTTGAATTGAATATTGAAGCATTGAATGATTGTACATTAAAACTTTGATTGTGCCTCTATAGTCTTCATCAATGATACCTGCTCCAACTTCTAATCCATGGTGGTAGCTGAGTCCAGATCTTGAACGAATCTCTGCGTAGTAGTTTTCTGGTAGCTCGATCTGAATACCAGTGTCAATCAATTTTCTAGATGCCGGTGCAATAACAAGATTTTCACTGCTAAATAAGTCGAATCCTGCTGATTTTGTGGTATGTTTTTGGGGTTCCCGGGCCTCCGGACATTGTTTTGTATATTTGACCTTTAACAAGAAAAAAATCATATATTATGTATATTTTTAATTTTTTTTTTTCATTTTTGAAGAATTTACCTTTAACATTTTTTTATGAAAAATAATGAGTTCCATTGTGAGCGTTCTTAAAGGTATGAGCGGGCAACACTTAATTATTTTACAAAAGATGAATAAATATTTTTTTAATCGTCAAATAGTTGATCGTATGATTCATGTTTATTAAAGTCATCAATAAAACCCCAAGGTAATGTGTTTGTATATTTAGAGTTAATTATTCTTTTGTCATCGTAGGGATTTAATGCAACTTTTTTCTGATTAACAGAATATACAGTATGAAATTTTGATTTAATTAGGCTTTGATTTATATCAGTGCTAATGAAATTAAACAGACATTGATAATAGTCATGGAATGTAATAGTTTTAAGCGCCGATTTGGTTATGCCTTTTGCTTTTTTAGTAATACCATAATTTTGAATAAAAATATTAATTTCATAATCGTCTAATCCTTGTTTTTTTAGCTTATCTATATCAATAATAAATTCAGAATCACTTTTTAATACTTTAAGAGCATACATTTTTGACCGAAGACCAATAAATTCCGTCATAATTAAGCCGTTATTTTCATCTTTCATAAGTCCCAAAACTTTCTTATTCTTTAAAGGAATATTATAGATGTTATTTTCGGGAAAGTCCGACGTATCATACCTATGAATATTTTCTTTTATGTGTGCATAAATGTCATCAACATAAAATTGATATATAAGTGAATCAGTGTCTGTATATAAAAGTTTGGCTTTCGAGTCAAATTCCTTTTTAATGTAATTATAATGAAAGTCATAGAGAAATGTTTTCGATAGGTCTAAAATACTAAAGCCTGCATAGATTGGTTTGTTCATTGTTATTTGGAGACGTGACATTTCTATAAGAAACATATCATCACCAAACGATGTACAACTGTGAAAATTAGGCATTGATATGTAATAACTGGCTCCGTATCTACCTGACCATTTTGTTACCAATTTAATATCCTTATGTTTACATAGGTTTTCAATGGTCTTTCCAAAGAATGCATTAATAAGTAGTTTTAAAAAATTTTTTTCAAAATCATTTTTGCTTTCTTTTCTCAACCTGATATTTAAATCTATGTACTTTTTTAACCAATACGATTGTGTAAATTTTAAAACTTGATGGATTTTAGTAATTTGGAGACCGAATTTAAGCGCTTGTTTTAAATTTCGATAATGAATAATATAATTTGTTTTATCGTATAAAGTGGTTAATAATTTAGGAATTTTCGATTTTGACTTGGGAGGACATAAATGTTCCGGACAAAGGGGTAAATCCTTATGCAAATTAAAAAGTTCTGGAGGATAATGTAGATCGACTTCAAAAAAGTATCCAATAGGACCATCATCAGGTATACTTAGAATGGTATTTTCTGTGAAATTTTTAGAATCTTGCCATTGAAAGTCTCTTTCCGGTAATGGTAAACTCATAGCAGTGCCATACAAATTATTCACATCGAAATACATACAATAGGATGTCGGTATTTTGGAGTCATATAGGGCACCCATATATTTATTATTAGCTTTAGCATAACGATTGGAACATTGAGATACTCCTCCTCTAATACCTCGTTCAATAAACAGCACCATATCGATATCTGTTAATAATTCTAATTCTACTCCTTGTGACAGAACAATCTGATATGCTAAACCAGGACTTGTATACGTCCATAGGGGGTCAATTTTATATGTAACAATACAAGTTTTCCTAAAATTTTCAAATATGTCTGCTAAAAGTAGTACATCAGTTTTAAGATAGAGTTCCGCATATTCTTGAAGATTTTTAATATTAAAAGTATTCCAAACGGTCAAAGCATGATTGTAATTATTCTGTGAAATATGTTCGTTTTTAATTGAACTATAAAACGATTCCTTTTCCGGTAAAGTTGTCTTTTTTAATCGTTCCCAACTATCTAAATATTCATAGGGAAAGATACCTTTACGTGTTAGTAATTGAAATTCCTTTTCATTTTTATAGAATTTTTTGGTTATATTTTTTTCGTTATCAGGTAAATAGGAAGACAATGCATCTATACTAGATGGCATAAATCTAAACGAATCTAAAAATCGAAAACTTACGTTGGTATTTTCTATGTATTTTGTAAAAGAAATATAGCGTTCTTTGTTGATGGGTAATAGAGTGACTTTTCCTTTGATATTAACGCTAAGGGCTTTAATTATGAAGTGGCTATCGTAGCCGGATAGATTATGAAATATGACAGGAATCATGTGATCAGTTTTATAGTTAAGATTACAGAATGAGTGCCCAATTCCGCGAAATTTGCCGGTATAGTGACAATGGTCTCTCACTTTTTGTTGACCCTGTAAAAAGGGCTTATTACAAATGTGACAACATGTGGCCGATATACAGTCATCGATTTGTTTATCAGTTAAAGGTGTCATTGGAACTATATTTTTAAAAATATTTTGAATTTGGTACGCGATATTCTGAAGTTCATTAACAAACCAATTAATGCAATCGCTTCCCGTATATAGTCGAAAATAGGATAAAGAATCATCGTAAGAACATTTTAAATAATACGCAATACTAAAAGCTTCGTGTTTTTGAAATACTTTCATTTTAGTGGTATTAAGATTTTCGGAATCCATTTTCACTAAGATACTTTCCATATCGGCATAAATAGAAAAAGGGACTTTTTCTTTAAATTTAAAATTTTTGAATTTTAATATTTTATTATCTTCAGTGGGTAAATTTATTTTTATATTATTTATAGTTCTACAAATATCAAAATGTTTATCACGTCGTTCTTCAGTCATAAAATGATTTAGACATCGTTCACAAAACCATTTTTTGTGACGTATATTTCCCATTTGTTGATTTAATACTCGTGATAAATTTTTTATTAAAGCAAAATGATAAATAGTATTATTTTCTTTTATTTCTTGAATATTGATATTATTATTTACGGGTAAGTCTGTAGTCGTCGTCGTCGTATTAGTAGTAACAGCTGACAAAAGTAGCAAATTTATTCGTGGAGAAAAATTTTGTTGGCTTAAGCATAAGGGAATCAAATTGTTATCTTCGCCAGTAGTAAAAACGTTTATAGATAATTTGTTTAATTTTTCAAATTTTGATATGTCTTTTAGACGAATAGGAAATTTAATATTTTCATATTTTAATACGTCCTTAAAATGAGGGTAAGATGTGATACGGTTTGGATGTTTATTTTTAGGAGCTGGATACAAAGCACAAACTATACACCATAAGAAACAGTATTGGTCATTATTTTTTATATTAATGATTCCTTGAGACTTTTTATAACATTCGGGTAAATTAATGTAAGTGGAAGTACCGGAAGTTATAGGTGTAAAATTATTAATATTTACTTTTAAATGCAAAATTTCATACAGCGCATATCCGGAATCTTTCTCTTGAAATTCCTCAAGTTTTGTTAAAATTTTATTTTTTACATTGTCTGTAAACCAATGTTTTAAATTTGTGTTTTCATCAATTATTTCATTTTTTGTAGAAAAATGTTTTATGTCAGTTTGTAGGTTTTGAGGCTTAACAAATAATGCCGAAAAAATAACGTTAACTTTTAACATGGATTTTTTTACTTCCTTTCTTATTTTAATTAAAAAACTTTTATATGCTTTATTTAGAAAAATTTTGGGGTCTTTTATATTTAAATTTGTAATAATACCGGTCCTAATCCGTCCCTGAAAATACGACTCAACATCTTGCCATACTAAATGTTTAGTAATATTTCTAAGGTTAATAGAATTACTATAGGACTGTCGTTTTTTATTTTTAAAATTTTCCTTATAGTGTTTTAATATTGCTAAACTTGATTCAATTTTCGCTAAATTTCCAATACATTTAAGTTTATTTTTACAACAAATGTTAATTATTTTAATTGTTTTATTCAAATATTTTATAAAAAATAAATATTCATCTTTTGTTTTAATTAAGCGTTTTACCTGTTCAAGCTTACTAAGAACGGAACTCACTAGATGATCTAATGTTTGTGAACTGACCTTTGTTTGATTACTCATTATTATATATACGTATGCTCTGAAATTGTCACGTAACTGATTATCTTTTCGGCAAATCATGCAATTATATATTTTATTTCTATCCCCTCAAGCAGAATAAATTATGTACTATTAATGTACCTAACAAGGATGAAAGAAAACCCAGTAGTTTTTGGATTTTATTTTGTTTATATAAAATTAGCGAAATATTTAAATAAGGTAGGTATGTATGCAAATTTATTTAATTATGCATTCACATAAACAAATAGTTACAAAGGTGTAGTTGTTTATGCAATTACTTGCAAAATTTATTTAATTGCATACAATTATGATAAATATTTAAATAAGGTAGGTGGGTATGTAAATTTATTTAATTATGCATTCACATAAACAAATAGTTACCAGGGTGCAGTTGTTTATGCAATTACTTGCAAAATTTATTTAATTGCATAAAATTATAATAAATATTTAAATAAGGTAGGTGGGTATGTAAATTTATTTAATTATGCATTCACATAAACAAATAGTTACAAGGATGCAGTTATTTATGCATTTTATTTCAACAACATTTTGTTACGTATTTTCCTTCTTAGTAAACATATTAACAAATAGATTATACGTAATTATATGCAAAATTTACTTAATTGTATACGATTATGACAAAGATTTAAAATAAAACACGTAGAGCATTACAGCTGGAAATAATTGAAACGACTGTAAATATTCGAGATATGTAAATAGTACTACTTGAATGTGCTAATTTATGCATATGTGTTTATCCATGCATATTATTTTATTACTGCGTATTGGATTATTCAATCAGTGGACTTTTCCGAAGGTTATTTTCTAATTGCATACACGATTTACGTATATTATTTTAACAATTTTTTAAAATTATTTGAATATCTAAATAGCTGCACTTTACTCATACATATTAATGTCAACAAGTTGAGTCGCAATTAAATGGTATTTTTCCTAATAGGATATACTTGTTTTGCATCAAGAATTATTTTCTGTTAAGTAATATGACTATGCAATTATTTCAATGACAATGCATAGGTAGGTAGGTAAGTGGGATTTTAATATAAAAGTAGGAGAGACTGTGGTTTTATTTAATATTTTAGTAAGTGTTATAAGTAATAATTGACGGTAAAGAAAATGTCTTCAAAAGGTTTAATAAAACGCGTTTTTTTATCAGAACACGACGAGTGTGAAGTAAATATTAACAGTGAAACTAAAAAATTTAAATATAATACTATTGTAATTGTAAAGCAACCAAATTTACGTATAAACTATATCGATTTCGAAGTTGAAAAAGAATGCAGTACCGGCTTAGAAGTTATTGATTCTGCAGGAACCAGTTCTTTTCCAAAATCCGTTGCATTTGTTGAAAAGGAAACTTCTGGGAATGTGACCATATCTGAAGAACAAGAACCAATACAAGAAGAAAACAAAGAAGTAGATCAACCAATGCAAAAAGAAGAAAAAGAAGACGAAGAAAAAGAAGACGAAGAAAATGAAGGCAATTCAGACGATCATTGGAGTCATTGTATGTTAAACACTATTGATATAATTTTAAATGATCCTAATGTCGAATCTATTTCCAATTTTCTGTTTGGAATACCAAATGGACAGTCAGCATTTTCAGAAATGGTTAAAAAAACAAACTTTTTAACAATGAATTTTCATGAATTTTACATACCAAGTGACACGATTCAATGTAATACCTTTTATTTGTTGAATCATAAGTTTCTTCAGGACAATTCAATGAAACAATTTGTATTTATTATTTGTCAGACATGCTTTCATGAAGATGATCATTTCAATGCGATTTTAAATAAAATCATATTTTTTCTACGCCCGGCTCAATGTTTATTATTACATCAACATTTACCAGGAAACTACCAATGTTCATGGTGCTACAAAACAACAGAAAATAAACAGTTTTGTCCACTAATACGAGTATCAAGGCTGAATGAAATCAACCAAGTTTGGCATACACACAAAACAAGTAAATTATTGACTCAACAGTCCACTACTAATTAATGTAAATGATGTATCTCCACTAGTATATAAGAAGAAAATATGTATATTTTACTAACACATTACTGTTAACAAGTTAAAGAAGAAGAAGAAAAAATGTCCACCGTACCTTCAACCATCATTGTTTTGATTAAAGACAGATTGAATTTTCCTCTAAATATGGCCATGGTAGTAATGAAGCAAATTTTTCAGTAAGTATTTTTTTATTAAAATATTTTATAAAATGTAATATAGTTCCCTCAAAAAAAACTAAATTTTGAAATTTTAATGATAAAAAAAAATAATTATTTTCTTATGGTTTTTAAAGTTTTAAGATTTATTTTCTTTTTCTAAATTTTAGATTTTGAATTCAAATAGTTAAATAAAAAAAATATAATTTTTGATCTTATTTTAATTATTTTCTTCTGTTATTTAAAGTTTCGAGATTGGTTTATTATTTTTTTTTTCTTCGAATTTTAAATTTTAGAATTTTAATAGTTTCATAAGAAATACTGTTTATAATTATTTGTTTTCAAGTTTTGTGATTTGTTAATTTTTTTAATCTTAGTTTGATAGTTTAATAATAAAAAAATACTTACTTTTTTAATATTTTTTGTTTTTCTTTTTTAGATATGGTGTTAAAGAAATAAGTTTAAAGGGAGATAAAATCTTTATCTATTTATCGTATTCACCGAGGCAAAGCACTTTAATACGTAAATTTGGAAATCTTCCGGTGCAGTACTTCAGAGCCAGACTAGAGAACGATGAACAAATTCTACTCTTTGAAAGGGCTGTTAAAAAATTTACTTTCAACTTGGAAGAGGACATTGAAATTCTTGAAGATCAATCATCATCGAAAAGGAAAAAAATTCCCTCTGCCGACCTAAAACAATTACCAGGACCGTCTTCTAGTACTAATGATGATGCTGCTGCTGCTGCTCTCGATACTACTGTCCAAATCGAGGATGATGATGATGATGACTTTCTACAGTCTCAAAAATTTTTTTCATAATAAAAAAATATATATTAATTATTACTGTTTTTAGTAATAAAATTTTAACTTGTTAATAAATACTTACAACACTTACTAATATATTCACTGATATTTCCCTTAATTTCATTTTACCAACATGTAAAATGAAATTAAGGGAAAAAATACAATGTATTGGATTTATTGATTAATAAAAAATTAAAAAAAAAATTGTGTTTTATTTTAAAAAGAATGATTGATAGATAGGTATATAAAAAAACATTAATATTTAAAAAATATATTTAAAAATATAAAAAAACAATATAAAATTTACTTATTTTTTCTATACCAATTTCTTAATAAAAATACATTTTCTCTAGCACATCCTAAGTTAAGGCCGTAACAATGCCTATTACATCTATAATTTTTACAATTTAAAGATTTTAATTTTATAAAATTTGGACAACCTAATTCTAACAAATCAATAACTTCATTAGGAATTAATTTATTTAACCATACTTTCTTCTCTAAACCTTTTACAAAAAGCAGATTATCTTGTACAATATTTTTAATAGTTAAAGATATATTTTCATAAGATAAATATTTTTGAGAGTTATAATCGTTCCACGACAGTCCAGTTATATTATTTGTGGTTCATTCTATATGATTAAATAGGGTGTTGTTAAGCCAGTTTAGTGGATATGGTAAGTTAATGTGTTGATGAAAAACTTTTCCATTTTTAATATTAATTATAGAGATTTCTTTACAAATAAAATCACTATTTTTATATTGAAAACCTTGTACATCTATAATAAACATTTTTTTTTCAAACAATTTTTACTGTACTTGTTAGTGGATTGTATTTGACTAATCGATCGTGTAAGATTAAACAATAGACAGTAGTGGATTTTTTTATTTTTTTATCGGTCTCCAATTCTATTCGAATATCCACTGCTCCTCCTTTTAATACGTCTTCACTTTGTCGCGAGCAATCCACAACTGTCAGAGGTGATTTGTTTTTAAAATTAATAGGAGCATAACAGGGATCCGTGGACTGTTTGTAATAGTACGATTTTTGAAATTGTACATACATTTCATACAGGATGGCATATTTATTACTGTCAAAATTTAAATTTAAATTGTCGTATGGAAACACTTCGGAGTTTAAATATACTTTCAAATTTGTTAGGTTACAATGATCAAAAGTGCTCATATCGTGGTCTAGTTTATTTTTTCTATTTGTTTGAAAGCCAATGATCAAAAAACGAGGTTTTTCTAATTGGCTACTCGATTTGACTGCCCACGAATGATTGGTGGTCTCCTGTAATTGTGGATACTCGTGTAATTCCCAGCTTCGGAAGGCAATAGGTAATTCATGATTGCTTTCAAATTGTTTGAATAATCGTAATTTTTGATTGTCATTAACTGTTACATGTGGCATTTTCCATAACACTTTAATAAGCTTCACTTTGTACAGCTCCTTAAGGTCACTAATTTGTTTCATACTATTAAAATCGCTATTGCCTCGTACTAATACTAACTCTTGACGTAGATTCATTATGATTTTATTGAAATCTTCTGCAAAACCCAATATCATTTTTAAGGGGATGCAAACATTAAAATTACCCTTTGAATCCAACAATGATGGCACTTCGTCAGGATCCCATCCGGCATTTTTCAATATTGTATCACTTTCAGTTTGTGTAAATGACACGTATCCCTTCAATGTTGTTGTTATGCCGGGATTTCGGACTCGATCGATAATCACTCCTCCTAGCTCGTAACGAATTTCATCGAAAAGATGCATAATTCCATTGTTTATGAATTGGATATTGTTACTATATGAGTCGTCACTTTTGAGAAGCTGACCTTCGATATATAAAAAACTTTGACTGGGTAAAGTATACAGGTCCTGTGTCTGTATAGGGATTCTTATTTCATCATTATTATTAAAAGTTGTCGATGTATACGGTTGATGTGTATGATATTGATAACTAATGATTGAGTCGTCCTGTATAACATTTTCATTTACTTTTAATATATTATAACTCATTTTTTTCCCCTTTATTACGTACACAATTAAACTAATAACTTTTTAATTTACAAATTTTTTAATTGTGTTCTTTTTTGTTCCCTTTAATTTAAATCCTAAATAGGTTAAAAACTTTTTATTTGTTGATGATAGTTCTTTAAGTTTCTTTTTTGCACTGAACAATTTTTTACCCCTCTTAGGGTTTTTATAGTGACAATAACGATATGACAGATTAATGTCAGGTAAATCAAAGGAATTATGATTATATAAAAAAACCATTATTTGGATTTTTTTAGTTCTTTTTTCTAAAATGAATTTTTTTTTAAATGTAATCTTATCGTGACGAGTTCTTCTCGAAAATTAACTAACTGACCATCTTGATTGGTTATTTTAAGCATTATTTCATCAATATAGTGCGTATTTATTGGTAAATAAATTACATTGGAGGGTGTTTCGTTTATTTTAAAGCCGGGCGATGAATTAGGATAGAACATATAAATCATGTGATCTGGTTGTCCATTACTATATGAATTTGACACTGTATTACATTGTATTTTTATACAATTAACCTTGAATATATCGACCGGATGTTCCGATATATGCAAAATATTGGGTTCAAGAATTTTATTAGAAAATCCCAATAGACTTCCAATTGA
Organism: Philopedon plagiatum; assembly: GCA_963971165.1. Lineage (NCBI taxonomy): Eukaryota > Metazoa > Arthropoda > Insecta > Coleoptera > Curculionidae > Philopedon > Philopedon plagiatum. The sequence continues at coordinate 57,154,817 of OZ020194.1, read as the reverse complement.
ATTTTTCCTTGTAAAATCTATTCTTTGATTGCAAATAATTTCACATTTTAACGTATTATGATTGGCACGTAATATAAGTTTCACTTTTGGATTTAGCTGTTGTTCAATGTCATATTGTACATAATTACTGTCGATTTCTTCCTGTTCCAGGTTTTTTATTATTACCATAGAAGTGTCCTTTTTGTTTTGAAGCTGATGTTTAAAATATGTATTTAAATAATTTGATATATCGTCAATTTCATAAGAGCCTTCTGGCAATTCTACTTGTTGATTATTACCAAAATAGAATATATTATTCGATTTGTCTACATTAGGAATAGAATTGTAACTTTCAAAGTTTATCAATCCTAAAGTGTATTCTTCATTTTCGCCCAAAATTATAGGTGGATATATTTTCGATGTCAGACTTGATTCTCTGCCTGATAAGGTGAATGTATAGGACATATTATTGTTTTTTTTTCTTTTTTTCTGTTGAACCTTACTTGGATAAAGACTCACAATAGAATAAAGAAAATAATATAAGACTTAGGTATTTATTTAATTACAAAACAGGTTGGTAATAATATAAAAATTCTAAACATAAATGACCGCAGATTACAGAATTATATGATTGATAAGATGTATGGTTATAAAAAATGTTACAAATACCCCTCGAGTTAAAATAAATTTGAATTTCCAATGGCGGTTGCAAATTTCCAAAACTATCAAAATAATAAATATTATTTTCATATTTCTTGTAAGCTGTCCAATGTGTGCCGGGTCCGGTAGAATTGTCCAAATTAATAATTCCTGTTTCATATTTACGGATCTTTTGCGGAAGAATGTTCTTCATAAAAACTCCTCGAAAATGGGGTATTTTCAATTTTTTTACATATTTTTCTAGATCGAAATTCGAAAGAGCACGTTCAGGTAGAACTAACGATGCTATGGTAATGGTGTTTTTTCCTTTTTTTGTTGATTTCTTCTTATTATTCGTTAGAGACATTATGGTTGTTGTTGTTATCGTCTTGTCTTTTGCTGTTGGTCTAAAAAAAGACCTAATCCAGTTTTATATGGTTTTAAATAGAGACCTTTTCCCATAGTTCGAGTTTCCATGGTGCGATTGTGACGTTTATTTTCTTCCAATTGTTGTTTTGCCGCTCGAGCGTCGTTTATTGCTTTCGCTATACCCGCGGCGCCCCCACTTAAGGCCCCTAAGGCACTTAAACCGGCAAAAATCGGTATCAACGGTAATATTCCACCGGATTTAGGAATCTGAATCACTCTCGGTAATTTAATTTTGTTTTTATGATTTTTCGTATTTTTTTTTGCTATTTTGAAAGCTGCACCAATGTCTTTAGGTTTTTCTATTAAAATTTTTTTTTTAATGTTTTTTATCATAGAATGAAAAGAGGTTAATTTATTTTTTCCAAAACGTTTTTTAGTTTTATTATTTAATTTACTTTTTCGTTGTTTTTTTATCATCATCTTCTTCCTCTTCTTCACTTTCATTTTTTTTTTCGATCTCAGATTACTATTAATTCTTTTTACCATTTTTTTTTATTATTAGTTAGGTCCTATCTTTTAAGATGATCACTATAAACTAAAATAATTATCAACACATATTTGTATTTATATATTTTTATTCATTTTTTAATTTTTTTAAGAACGTAATATTTTCATCAGATGCATCTAAATTAGTATCACTTAATTTTCTTTTGTGCGTAGATGTAATAATATTATCATCTTCTGTTCTAATCCTTTTATTATTTACAAGGTTATGTTCCCCGTCATATCTATTTTTATCTTCATTAGTATTCATTTTTCGTTTAAGTGGTTTTCTTCGTATATCGGAACTAGTAGCAGCAGCAGCAGATTCATAATCCATTAAATTTTGTTGCATTTCCATTTCTAATTGTTTTTTAGCAGCAGCGCTTATTTTTTCTCTAATTTTTTTTTCATGAAAATTTTCAATAGGTTCCTTTTTATCGTTTGTTTTTTCTTTTTTTGGAGGATTTTTCCTAGATTTCTCTTTTATTGGTTTTTTATTTGGTTGATCTGTATTAGATAATGTATTTTGCATCTTATTAATATTTTCTATAAGCGAGGTCATTTTGTCTAAATAATTACGCATAACTTCAATACTGCGTTGCATTATGATTACACCTTGTTTGACATTTTTGTTCTTTAAAAACTGATACTTTTTATGAATTTTGTTGAATTTATTTATTAATTTTAAGTCTCTAGAATCCCCACCACCACCACCACCACCAGTACTTCCCATTCCAAGTTTAAGTTTGGTATGCATTGCAGTTGAGACACCTAAAGCGGCTAATTTTTCAGCCCACGAAGCATCCGGTGCACGTAATCGATCTAAAGCATTTTTTAGTAAAATTTGATCGGCCTCATGACGACTGGGTAAATCCTGGTTTTTTGAATATTCGATATCGTGTTGTTTGCATGCATCATCCAATGGATTAATTCCCACATCACCGCGTTCTAGTCGTTTTTTCAACTTAGTTCCCGGGCCACAAAAATTATAACCCGGTAAATGTAATTCAAATGGAAGTTTATTGATCAAGGAATTAACAAGACCGGTTCCTCCCTTGACCTCTTTACGACGACTTGAGTAGTATCTCATTGTAAATCAAAAATCAAACTAAACGTATATATTGAAAGAGTACTCGTTTTTATAGGCATTAATCATTTTGAACTGTTACTGAAATAAAGAAAATGTAATAATTTCGAACTGTTACTGAAATGAAGAAAATTGTAAAACAAAAAACCATTTTACCAGTTAATAATCATGATTTAAATAATACGGAATTAACTGAAAATTTTAAACACAGTAAACTGTTACCTTCCACAGTTCGTTGCATAATAGCGGGTCCTTCAAATTGTGGGAAAACAAACACTATGATAAGCTTAATTGAACACCCAAATGGATTAAAATTTGAAAATATTTACATATATTCCAAGTCTCTATATCAGTCAAAATATATTTATTTACAAGAATTATTAAAACCAATTAAAGGCATAAACTATTACGCATTTAATGACCGCAATGAAATTATGCAGCCGACTCAAGCAAAACCACATTCCATATTTATATTTGACGATGTAGCATGTGATAAACAAGATGTTATAAGAGAATATTTTAGTATGGGAAGACACAATAATATCGATTGTTTCTATCTCTGTCAGACATATACGAAAATTCCAAAACATTTAATAAGAGACAATGCTAATGTAATTCTATTATTTAAACAGGATGATTTAAATTTACGTCATGTCTATTCAGATCATGTCGGTACGGATATGACTTTTGAGAAATTTAAATTAATATGTTCGTACTGTTGGAAAAAACCATTTGGATTTTTATCAATTTTTAAAGATAGTAATATTAATAATGGCCGATATCGATGCGGTTTCGATAGTTATATATACATTTAAAATGTTCCAACTTGTTTATTATACTTTTAAACATTGATTGTTGTGTATGTTCGTCAAAGGACACAATAAAGAAGAGAAAAAACAAAAAGAAAAAATGGTTACAGCAGCACCACGTAATAAAAAAAAGAACAAAGAGAAAAAAAATGTTCATCGTAAAATAAATAGTTTGTTAAAAAAGAAAATCAATTTAAAACGAAAGGATATTAAAAACAAATTAAAATTATTAAAATATGATCAAGGAATGCATGAAAATATATTTCAACCCATAACAAAACATCTTCAAATTATTGAGAAAAAATTAAAACCTAAAAGTAAAATAGCAAAAAATGTATCGACATCATCACCTTTTAAATCTTTCGATAAGAAAGAAGCCAAAGAGGAATTTCTAAGTAACGATGAATATATCAATGATAATGAGCTTAGTGAAAATTATGAAGATCTTGATAATGAAGATAAAAGATCCGTATCATCAGAACCCACTCCATTAATAACATCAACTCCACAGGAATTCAAACAAACACCTAGAGGAATTAAAAATCTTGTTACTCTTCAAACTGCACCACGTGCAAAAAGGAAATTAAAATTTACCACAGTCAACAAACCATACAATCTTCGAAAACTTATTCTCAAGAAACAAGACGATAATCTACAGGAAATAGATGCTCGAAAGCAACAAGAATATCAAGAGAAACTTAATAAAAGTATTAGAGAAAAATCATTTAGCGATTATTATGAACAGTATGATGCATTACCTTTAAAGTATATTAAAAAATTTATTAATGATCCCAACAGTGTAAATTCCGATGGAAAATTACGAGTTAAATTTGACAGATATTGAAAAATTTTCTATAGGTAGTAAACGAATTAACTTTGATGGATCTGATTTAGTAATAGCTGGAAAAAAATATAAGGGTACCACTGGACTTTATGGTTTGTTGTTTAATCAAAATGTTCCCACTGTATATACGGATGAAGATGTAAAAAATTATAGACAAATTTTGTTAAAATCGAACGCACTAAAAAAACATTTTAATCCTGCTAATGAATTAATAAGTAGCAAAAATGCTAAATATAAAAAACTAATTGAACCACTGCTAAACAGACCGGAATTAGATACCGACTCGGAAACCGAGGAGGAGAAAGAAGGTGATGGAGTGCTCATGAAAGTTTCCAACAATCCAATCGATTACATTCACTGGAATGATCCAAATGAACTTGTGGAACGGTTAAGATTGTTAATTGCTTCCGAAACAGCGGGTAATACGAGTCATTCAAACGAAATAAATTCCATAATTGAAGAACTACAAGAAGCCGATATCATAGAATAATTATTATGTCTGAAGTTAAACGACAAATTGTCGAAGAACTACATAGACCGGCCAGGATAAATTTTAAACGTCGAAAAGTAATTATAAAATCCTTCTTGGATTTAATGCAAGCCGATCTTATTGACATGAGGGAATATGAAAAGGAAAATAGTGGTTATAAATATATTTTAGTGGTGATTAATTGTTTCTCAAAATACGTATGGGCATATCCATTAAAAACAAAAACTGCTAAAGAAGTGGCTCAGGCTTTGGAAAAAGTATTTAAAATTCAAAAACCCATTCATCTTTGTACAGATTCTGGTGGTGAATTTACCGGTAAAGAATGTCAAAATTTAATGAAAGAGTATAATGTAATTCACTACGTTGTCTATAGTGAAAAAAAAGCCTCCATTGTAGAACGTGTAAATCGAACCCTTAAAGGAATGATGTGGAAAGAGTTTCATATGCAAGGATCGTATAGATGGCTGGACTTGTTAAAAAAAATTGTAACTATTTATAATAACAAAAAACATACAACGATAAAATTAAAACCGTCCGAGGTTACGCCAAAACATGAAGAACTTCTACTGAAAACAGTTTATAATAGGATTAAATTAACATCCCAACCGAAATATAAAGTTGGTGATCATGTACGTATTTCGAAATTACGAGGTGTATTTGACAAAAAATACAAACCAAATTGGTCGACGGAAATTTTTACAATAAGAAAAGTGCAACTAACAAATCCAGTTACCTATTTACTGCAAGATGAAAATCAACAAGATATCAAAGGTGGATTTTACGACCTTCAACTACAAAAAGTTAAATATTCCGATATTTACTTAGTGGAAAAAGTGTTAAAACGTAAAGGAAACAAAGTTTTTGTAAAATGGCTAGGATTTGATAATAAATTTAATAGTTGGATAGATAAATATAATATTAAGTAGTTTCTCGTTCTAATTTTTTTTTGTAAATATTACTAAAAATAAAACACATTTTATAAATTTAATTTTTTGTTTTATTTATTTCCATAATCATAGATCTTATACTGTTTACACCAAATACATAATTAATTAAGCATGAATCGCAATATTTAAAAATTATTCTACTTTGATTTACATAATAACTATTTATTATTCTTCTAACACTACAATAACATCTTTTACATAAAAAGGTGCGGTCAATTATTTGCTCACTCTGATTCATTACTATTTTTCACAAACATCAATTAAATGAACGTATATGTAATCCTTCTTATTAAATCTAAATACATATATTACATTAATTTAAAAAAGACTTATCAAATTTTTCAATCCATGGTCTCATTTCATTAATAAATTCGCTGCTTACTTTCTGATATTTCACTATATAGTTCCAATTCACTTCATTTTTATGAAATCGAATAAATGATTCAGTTAAGGTTTGATATGTAGAAATACTATCCCAATTGACCATTGATCTAAATTCATGAATAAAATAGTCGGGTAATTCTTGATATTGTGACAAATAATCCCAATTTAATTTGGTAAGAAATGTTCGCATAAAATCAGGAGTTAATTTTTGCTTCTTTGATATAATATCAAAATTAAGGTGATCTTGAAAATAAATCATAAAACTTTCAGGAAGATTTGGAAAAGCTCATATTTCATCCCATATATTTGTGCAAGCCATAGTTGTTTCGTAATAATGACACAAAATATAAAGACTTCAATTATTTCGGTTGTACTAGTTCTTTACAAAAACAAAAATATCTAATAACTAACATATTAGTACTTAATCTAGTCCTTTTATACTTGTAAAAATCATGGTAATCTAATTATAACTTAAAATTTTTAATCATCAAAAGGAGGGGAGGATCCACTTATGTAAGAACCTCTGGGCTTCAATGGATCACAGACCCAACAATACCAATTTTCATTGTATTGATACAATGGATTGGCATGTCTTCGATTACATCTACACTTATAACAAAAACTATGTAAATCGCAAACCATTCTTCGTCCACTTTTTTCATAAGTCACCCACTTAATAGCCGGTTCACGACATCCGCGAACAAAACACATTTTTTGATTCTCTATTTTTTGAATTTCCATTTTATTTATAAAAAAATATCTTCTCACTTTAAAGTTTTAAATAACACTGAACTATTTTACAAATATTTTTTAATCTTATTAATGTATTACTCCTAAAATCCAATTATCTCGCATCGGAAAACGCGACAGACCAAACAATACCAATTTTCATTGTATTGATACAATTGATCGGCATTTCTTCGACCACATTTACACTTATAACAAAAACTATGTAAATCGCAAACCATTCTTCGTCCACTTTTTTCATAAGTCACCCACTTAATAGCCGGTTCACGACATCCGCGAACAAAACACATTTTTTGATTCTTTATTTTTTGAATTTCCATTTTTTTTTATTTATAAATAACTGGTAGGAAAAAAAGATCTTCTTCCTACCAAGTTTTAAGTAACACTGAACAAATAAATTTCTACGATAGCCAAAAAAATTTTAGTCGGAAAACAACTGTAAAATATAAAAAAACAGCAGTAGATAAAAGAACACATATAATATAAATATTACGTAACATACAAAATTCTAAAAGTCACATAATGATAATGATGACTCACACAGAGTTCTCGGAATTAGAAATTATTATAAATCTTACGCAACAAAAACAATTCTCCGAATTCTGTGATGAGTCATCAAATCTCTTCAGCCAAAAAAAGTTGAGGGGTGGCTCATCTAACCTCTTCCAGGGTCATTCCAACGTCACCTTTTTTTATTTTGATAAGCCAATATGACAACAGGGTAAGCTAAATTAGCCTCTTCAGGTGATAACGGCAACACCCCAAAACCACCCCTTAAAGAGTTCTTTCAAGGTTATTGCCAGCGAAAACATATTAAGGCCCTTTTGACCTCGTTTGGGGTGGCACATCCTCTGGTCGATGACGTCATTGGTGATCAGTTCTTTCAAGGTCATTGTCGAAGACATGAAGACTTCTTTCAAGGTCATTGCTGAAGACATGAAGAAGTCGATGGCATTTCCGGAGAAGTGGATGGACTGTCTTCGGAGCGCCTCAGCTACACTACTCTTACTGTCCCGTTTGAATAAAAAGGTGCTTCGTCTGTAAACATTATTCCTTTGGCAAATGGCCGATTCTCTTCTATTTCCCCCTGTACCCAGGCACAAAAATCAAACCTTGTTTCAAAATTCCTTTCTTTAAGAATATTTATAAATTTCGGCTCGTAGGGATGATATCTATTTTTTCGTAAAATTTTTCTTATGGTTGATTCTTTGGCCCCTGTTCTTTCCTATATTGCTACAACGGACGTTTTCTTCTGTTCAGTTGCATCTTATAACACACTTCTTCATGCTCTTCTTGTTTCCAATTTACATGTGGTTTCTTAAAATCATTCAACAATATTCCAGTTCGTTTGAATTTGTCCAGAATACGCCCAACTGTGGAATGCGAAACAAACTTTTGTGGGAGTCTTTGATTAAAAATATTCCCAGTGTCCCTATTTGTCCTATTTTTTACCGCGAATTAAAACTGTCTCTATTTTTTCTTCGGTAGTGAGCATTTTTTAATCGATCTTTAAAAAACTTTTACACCAGTAGTGATTTAGTGACAATCAATTACCGTCCTATGTCATGATACAAATAAAAGGAGATATGATACCGCACAGGTAGGCGTGGCCATTTAACGAAACACATCTTTTTAAGATAGCGTTGTGTTTTCAACTATTTTTTGGTGTTTTTATATTACTTTTAGGAGTTTAAAATTAAAAATGAGATGTGCTGTGTATGGTTGTGATGTGGACAATCAATCAATCAATGTAATCAATGTATGTATTTATCACTTTATTTATATGATTATTTTAAATCATATACTATAAAATTTGTATTATAAGCAAGAGGCAAAGTATATTGCCAATAGAATTTATATAAAATCGCCTTTGACTAACGTAAACTCTATATTGCGCGTTATAAATGTCAAAAATAAGTCACGGCGTGACGTCATGCGCGAACCCGGACGAATTTGACACGGTTTGGTATCATACCTTCTTTTATCTGTATAATGGTCCTATGTCAACTTGTCATATTTACATTTTGTTTCAAAGCCTACTGTTGAATTAAATTTCAATAAAAATGGTATTTTTTAGTTTTCAAAATTTTAACGATGCTTTTAATAAAAAATAATAAATACTTTTCTAACTGTTGTGTTTGATATGGTTAATAATAAGCCCTATAGATCTTAAAAAATCTAGTAATAGTCCATAGCGCTCAGGGAATTTTAAAAAATATTTATTTTTGTGCTATACAGCGTGTCCAGAAAAGTTCTAGACATATGGGAATTTTCTTTATTGTTGATTTTACGAAAAAAAGTTATTCTTTATAAAAAGTTCTGCTTGATTCGCAAATAATATTGACATATCAAAGCTTAGATATCTTGTACAGGGTGGCAAAAAAATGCAGAAACACAGAATTGCGATAAGAGAGAAGTACCCTCAATTTTTATTTTAGAGCAAATTGTTATAAGAAAACTTTACTAAGGACTACAAAACGAGGTCAGATACAATTTTTCGTTGAACTATTTTAATTTACAGGGTACCATAAAAAATACATTGAGCATTTTTATTACCTCTTGTTCGAAAGTAATTACGTAAACATGTCAATTTTCGTTACAACAGTATTGCACACATGTTCTGCTTGATGCGCAAATAATATTGACATATCAAAACTTAAGATATCATGATCATGTACAGGGCGACAAAAAACTATAGAAACACAGAATTGCGTTAAGAGAGACAATTTTTATTTTAGAGTAAATTGTTATAAGAAACATCAAAAACATCTAAACATCAGTGATCTAAAAACAGATAGTTTAAAATAAAAGATTATGTCTCCACATGCCCTCCTTCTTTTTCCATGCAAACTACAGTACGTCTTGTTACTTCTGTAACTGTCGCCCGTATCATATTGGAAGTGATTTCTTGGACACAGTTTGTTATTACTGCTTCAAGATGGTCAATATCCTGAAAAGGTCTATGCTTATACACCATTTCTTTTAATCGGCCCCATAAAAAGAAGTCCAGGGGTGTGATGTCAGGCGATCTGGCTGGCCAAGGAATATTTGAACGTCTACCTACCAACGTTGCGGAAATACTTCATTCAAATACCCAGTTACTGTGTTAGTACTATGGCATGGGGCTCCATCATGTTGATGAGAAATTGAGACAACTGGTTCCTTAAGAAGTCCAGGTAAATGGCAGCATTTATATTTTGTCGAAAAAAGTATGGTCCAACGATCCGATCATTAAAAATGCCACACCAAACATTGGTTTTAAATGAATATTGACTACGGCATTCGATTATAAAATTTGGATTGTTATCACTCCACCACCGACAATTTTGGGTGCATACCACGCCGTTGGAAGTAAACATGGCCTCGTCCGTAAATAATATTTTTCTTGCAAAAAAAGGATCATCTTCACACTCGCCTTGGAACCACGCGCAAAATAGGAAACGAGAATCAAAATCTCTGGGAAGAAGCGTGTGAACGTATTTCGGTTTATATGGATGAAATTTATTTATTTTTAAAATTTTACTAGCAGTAGAATTCTTGACGTCATTTGGAATAGTTTCTGACAGTTTTCTTAAAGAAATTTTCGGGTTTTCGATAACCGCTTGCATGACATTGAGTTGATTTTCTTCTGTTGTGGACCATTTGTTATGTTGTTTCTTAAATACATTTTCGACGGAACCAGTAGCCATAAATTTATTCATTATATTTGCTATAGTGGCGCTACATACCATTTTGTCAGGGTGTCTATTATTAAATATGAGTGCGGCTTCCCTAATAAAGTTATAGTGATCTCCGACGATAAGTACAATTTCTATTTTCTCATGCAGCGTTAACTTTACAACCATGACGAAACTAACTAACAACTTTTGTTAATAAGTCGCAAAATAGTAAATGATTTTTGACTAACACGTCAATATTCGTTACTATAGTATTACACATAGTTGTTGCAAAATTGTTGCCGGTAAATGTTAAAGAAATAAAATAAAAAAATATTTTCCAAAGGCTTTTTTATGGTACCCTGTAAATTAAAATAGTTCAACGAAAAATTGTATCTGACCTCGTTTTGTAGTCCTTAGTAAAGTTTTCTTATAACAATTTGCTCTAAAATAAAAATTGAGGGTACTTCTCTCTTATCGCAATTCTGTGTTTCTGCATTTTTTTGCCGCCCTGTACAAGATATCTTAAGCTTTGATATGTCAATATTATTTGCGAATCAAGCAGAACTTTTTATAAAGAATAACTTTTTTTCGTAAAATCAACAATAAAGAAAATTCCCATATGTCTAGAACTTTTCTGGACACGCTGTAGAACCTCTGCAGACTTTGGGAAATGTACATTTTATCTTTAGAAACGTTGCAATATGGCGTTTATTAATAATAACGAAATAAACGCTAAAAATTGAACAAAATGTATTATACTAAAAAAAATATGTGAAAAATTAAAAGTTAAAATTTTTGAACAAAACTTTACTGATAGAATCTCGATGAGAAACCAAACAATTTCTTCCTATGACATTTTTCGAAATTTTAGCAAATAATATCATTTTCAGGACATTTTTTTTAAATGTAACTTTTGACAGCTAGCATGGATCATGTGACTATCTTTATATATATCATTTAAGGTTCTTGGTCAAGCAAAAATTGATGCCAAAGTCAAATTTGACCTGAATTAAATTTTAAAATGTTTCCTATATGGTGCAGACTTTTTGGCGGACACTGTATCTATATACTATTATCTTACTTCGTCACTGATATTACCCATTTACGGCCGGTATTACAGGTTGTTAAAACTGAAAGTTCAGATGATCTCAGGTTCTTCTGGTCCATGGACACAGGATGATTAATTTTTTTCAGTTTTCAGCCAAAAACAACGTAAGAATATTTTTTCTAATGATTTTGAGTACCTACCTATCTATTGTTTGAGAACGTTTGTTACTTTATTGAAAATATTTTTAAAAAATAATAACATTGCAAGTGCTGTTTTAATTAAGTTATAAATTTCTAAATTGCAAAATGGGTGACGTCACAACCGGGGGGTCCACACGAATATGATTACTTGTGACAAGGACGGGATGAGGGGGGGGGTCAAAAAAACGATGAAATTTGTGTGACGTAATTTATGGATGACCCCTAACCCCAAAAATGACACATTAGTTAACATTGTTAGGTAAATTCCCAGTCGCTCCTTTTTATCTCCCTCTCTCCGCGGTTAGTTTTTTAAAAATAAATTCCAGCAAAATTAGATTTTATGACCTCAATAACCCCGAAAATGACGTTTTAGTTAACATTTATGAAGAAATTCCCGTCCTTTCCTTGTACCCCCCCCCCCCCCCCCCTTCTCAGACAGTTTTTTTACATCTGTTAGATATAATTAGGTTAACATTTTTGAAGAAAGTGCCAGTCGCTCCTTTTTATCTCCCCCTCCCCGCCGTTAGTTTTTTAAGAATAAATTCCTGCAAAATTAGATTTTATGACCTCAGTAACACCCAAAATGACATTTTAGTTAACATTTATGAAGAAATTCTCACCCGTTCTTCCCCTCCTCCACTGTCATTTTTTTACATCTGTTAGATAGAATTAGGTTAACATTTTTGGAGAAATTCCCAGTCTCGCCTTTTTATCCCCCCTCCCCGTCGTGAATTTTTTTAACATCGATTGCGCAAAATTAGATTTTCTGACCTCAATTACCTCGACAATGACATTTTAAATAACATTTTTGAAGAAATTTCCATCAGCCCCTTTTAACCCCCACCCCACCGTTAATTTTTTTAAAACCTGTTAGACAAAATTAGATTTTCTGACCTCAATATCCCCGAAAATGAGACATTAGTTAACATTTTTAGATAAATTCTCAGCCGTCCTTTTTATCCCCTTTCCCCTCCGCTCCCCGTAATTTTTTTTTTAGCATCTGTTAGACAAAATCGGATGTTCTGACCTCAGTAATCCCGAAAATGGCACATTAGTTAACATTTTTGGACAAATTTCCAGCCGTCCCTTTTTATTCGCCCTCCCTCTACGGTAATTTTATAACATCTGCTAGAAAATTTTCATTAACCCCTAAAATGAAATATTAATAAAACTGCCCGCGATGAATGCCGCTGCAGTGGCATTACATCGCGGGGAACTCGGCCGCCGCAGCAATTCAGTTTAGCTTTACCGTCATGTGTGGTGAGTACGAGGGCTTGCAGTCCCGGACGTATATTTGCATCCCGGGATTTTCGGGATCGAAGAAACAAAATCCCGGGATTGATCCCGAAAAATTGCAACATTAATATAAAGGTAAACTATTTTTATTTATATTATTGTAATTTTAAAATAAAAACAAACAAAGTTTATGCCAAAAATTGGCGACGCACTTTGTTAAAGAAAAGTGTTAAGTTATAAACTGTCAAAGATACTATGATGAGTATCATTGACCAAGTACTTACCGCTTAAAACTTGAAAGAAAAGGACATTAAAGTAATTCTGAAAGGTACTCTAGAGAAAAACAGAAACAACAGGGTGTTCTGAGTGAAGCAAGTTGTAGCCCTTAGCTCAGTTAGCCGGATAGGTTCTATTGGACGCCACCAGTTTTTTACACCGACGTAAACTGGAAGTCGCCTAGGTGGTCTAGGAATCTGCTTCAACACACAACAAACCTGTTATTCATAATTTAATTCAACATGTAAGGCGCAGTGAGCTGAATAAAAACAACGTAAATACACTTAATCCTATGTACATATATTTAGACATAAGAAAAAAAATACAATTTACAAGTGTTTACAACGTTAACCAAAACGAAGAAAAGGTGTTGGGCAATTTTTGCCCCCGCAAAATATAAACAACTGCACTAAAAGAACTTCGTGAGGATGTCTGTCCTCAGTAACACATAAATAGGATGACTCCTAGCCCCTACCGAAGACAATAGGGAGGCTTCTTGCACCCACCGAAAAAGTAGGGAGGCTTCTTAGCACCCACCGGAAAAACCCTAGGAAAATCAATTCCTAGTAGTAAGAGTAATTTAAATTTCATTAATAAAAAAAAGTATAAGTTACGTTAATAGCAAAAAAAATTATAAAATTTTGAGAGAAACACTTAACTTGAACTAAAGCGCAAAATTTAAGAATATTAATGATAATGGTAATGATGATAATGATAATGATAATTTATTCATGCTAAATATTACAATGCAGTAATTTACACACGTCAGACAATGATTTCAAAAGTAAAATATAAATTATAAATTAAAAAGAGAAGGACCCTTTTCACTATTAAAACAGACATACACCAATATTACACATTAAAATCAAAGTTTAAAAATTAATCAAAGCTATAAAAAGCATTTTTAACAAGGATACCATGAACTTTTCCCCTAAAATTGCAAAGGGGGAGAGCCCTCACCCCCTCTGGCAACTTATTAAAGAACTTCAGCGCCCAGTACCCCGATCCACTCTGACATCTCCTCAAACGCCAAAGGTCTGGCACAATATGATCTCTATTTCGTGTTCTATAATGATGAATATCCCCATGAGTTCTGTAAAGTATTGGTTGGACTTTAGATATAACAGATTTTTCATAATGAAGATGGAAGGAAGAGTAAGTATACCCAGACTACGCTGTTTTCAGCACCTGCAGGGAAACATTGTCAGCCAGCCCACGTAAAAGATATAAGCTGCGTGCAAGTTTCAGTCCAACCGAGTGGATATGGCTATCCCATAGCAATCGCTGGTCCACATGTACTCCCAGGAATTTAGTGCTGTGGACATCGGAGTCCACCCCACCCAGGTCCCTCATAGAGAGCACCATTCTAATACAGTGGACCCGCGGTAATCCGACAAACGTTTTGCAGGGTGGTGTCGGACTATCGAATTTGTCGGATTATAGAGTACTGCCTAAGACCCCCTATAGTCCGGAATTTTTTGAAAAAGAGTACCTTGTAATCTGACAAATTACAAATCAAAGATTCTACATATTTGAACTACAAATCATGTACTCGTATAAATGTAATATATGTGGAATTTAGTAAATTAAACATCACAATAGAAAGCTTACATTTTATTATAAAAATATCATCATCAATGCTATAGAACTTACAAAAAATAATAACTAAACTTATTTACGTTAGAAAATAATTATGTTCAAACAAATGTACATATGTACTGAAAATGTAAGTGTTTCACAGGATACTACGAATAATCAAAAACTATAAATACAAAGGATAATATGAACCAATCAATTTATAAAGCATGAAAATATTCATCAATTTTTTTTGTTTAACGTTGTCGGATTACAAGGGGCGCCGGATTAGACAGGGGCCGGATTACCGAGGGTCCACTGTAGTTGTTTCCCTATTTAACAATAGCTCATTGCTACAGAACCATTTTAAGGCCAATTATTGCGCAATCATAGATCTCTCCAGTGATTCTTCGAGGGCAATCTAGGGTATCCGCACTAACACACTGTTGTGTCATCGGCAAAAAGTGTATAGTTGGACACTGGATCAGTTACTGGGAGATCATTTATATACAGCGTGTTATGAAATTCACTACATATATTTGAATCAGTGACTCCTGGGGTAGTCTACAGACATACCAAATAGTTTTTTTTCTTAAAGCGAACATTTTAAAAATTTTCAAAAATACCCTAAAACCCGACCATATTCGACGCACCTGGCTGAGCGAACATATGGCCCGACATAGCGCTTGGCACAAAAATGCGCGCGAAAAACTTAAGGGCAAACCACCGCTCTTCTAAAATTACCGTTTCAAACAAACCCATATTTTTTCGTTATTTTTAGTCCGATAAATTTTTTGTTTTTTCTGAAATGTAGGAAATCGGTATGCCGACAACTTGATCGTTTTACTTTTTTGATTTTTTGCACGTTTGTATTTTATTTTTGACAAAATTGATTTTTTTTAAATTATAAAATCAAAATATCGATTTTCTAAAACGATCAATCGACGTGGAATGAAAAATTATAAATAATTGGTTTATGAAATTTTTGCATTAGATTGAAAAATAACATAGATATGTGGTTTTCAATATCCCATCTCCATTTCTCTCGGATTTGCGGACGCGGAGCAAGGGGTCTCTCGCGAAATAGGCGAGCGGGACTCACCCCTAATATGACCGACTAGTGACCACGGTCGTCCTAGTCGCTAAAAACGGTTTTACTTTATGTTTTCGAGGTCGCTGAACACGAATCCAAGGTTATTTTTTTGATTAAAGTGGGGGAACAATGAAAAAAAATGGCAATTTAGTGCCAAATGAGGAAAATAAAATTTTCATACTTTTTGATATTCAACTCGGTATATCTCAGACAATTATTCATATTTCTTTTTTAAATTTTAACCACTTATTCTTTATGGTATTGCCTAGAAAACAAGCTGAATCCGAAGTTCTCATTGGCTGAGTGGCGAATTTTCAAAGTTGTGCTATCAGGTTTTATGAGTCCTCACATACTATCGCAAAAGTTGAGTGACGAAGTTTCGAATTTCGAGTAAATAGCTATATAGTATTAAAATATAGTATATAAGGAAGTTTTTTGTAAAATTTAAGCCCTTTATATTCAATAATATATATATATATATATATATATATATATATATATATATATATATATATATATATATATATATATATACATACAGTGACCGGCAAAAAGTTGGACACATATGGGAAAAATTTTTATTATTGGAATATTGAAAAAACTTTTTATGCCGATTGTCTCTGCATGATGGGTAACCTAAAAATTCATTTTGACATTTGTTACGTGATTACTTGTTTGCTGGCAAAATTGAAAAAAATATATATTGTCATGGAAAACTGGTATTAGGTGACAAGATATTGAAAAAAGTTATTAGAAAAAAGTGTTTAGATTTTAATTTTATACTCCTTGGCAAAGTCTGGAGCTAAAATTTAAAAAAAAAATATTTTACATTTTTTGAAAAAAAATGTACAATATTAGTTTCATATTCCCATGAATTTAATAAAAATGTGTTAAATGATCGAAAACCAAGGTAATAACCTATTATCTCAACATTTTTGTTATTACTTAAAAGTTTTATTTGATAAAATTTAAAATTTAGCTTTTTTCCATGAACATGGGTGTGGCCAGGCCCTGTATCTGGCAACCATATTTACCATTTATAGTTACTTCTGGAACACTATGCTTACGAAAGACCGTTTGCTCTAATTTTGAAGAAATTTTAACGTGTCTACCAAAATGGTTGCCAGATACAGGGCCTGACCACACCCAAGTACATGGAAAAAAGCTAAAATTTAAATTTTATCAAATAAAACTTTTAATTAATAACAAAAATGTTGGGATAATAGGTTATTACCTTGGTTTTCGATCATTTAACACATTTTTATTAAATTCATGGGAATATGAAACTAATATTGTACATTTTTTTTTCAAAAAATGTAAAATATTTTTTTTTAATTTTGGCTCCAGACTTTGCCAATGAGTATAAAATTAAAATCTAAACACTTTTTTCTAATAACTTTTTTCAATATCTTGTCACCTAATACCAGTTTTCCATGACAATATATATTTTTTTCAATTTTGCCGGCAAACGAGTAATCACATAACAAATGTCAAAATGAATTTTTAGGTTACCCATCATGCAGAGACAATCGGCATAAAAAGTTTTTTCAATATTCCAATAATAAAAATTTTTCCCATATGTGTCCAACTTTTTGCCGGTCACTGTATATATATATATATATATATAGTAGAAAAATGGAATATTTCTTGGCCTATAGGTAATATAATAAATATATGCGAAGAAGTAAATCTTCGCATTTACATTTATTATATATATACAGTGACCGGCAAAAAGTTCGCAACATATGGGAAAAATTTTTATTAGGTGAGTATTGGAAAAACTTTTCCGGGGGATCGGTTCTGCATGTCCGATAACCTAAAAATCGATTTTGACATACGTCACGTGACCACTGGTATAGCGTCAAATTAAAAAAAAAATTGTTAATTTACAAAAAGTGAGGTTAGTTGACGAGATATCAAAAAAAGTTATTTGAAAAAATTGCTTAGAATTAAATTTTAGGTCCTTTTGCAAAATTTTAAGATTTTATTTCAAAAAATTGGAAAACTCAATTTTTTTTAAATATTTTTTTATCGATTTACAAATTTCCAGTTTTTTTCGTTTAGATAGCTTGGCTAATGTAAAGCCCATGTATCTGGATGAAAATAAACGAATGTAGTAGTTTTTTCTACAATTGACAGGACAAAATTAAAAAAAACAGGGTTTCGCCGGACGCTAGCTGTTGCAATGATTTGTATCTAGCAGCAGTGTCAAAATTTTAGAGACATTTCAATGAGATTACATTGAGAAAACCTTAATCGTCTTAAATATATCTGAAGTTCGACTTTTTGTAAAGTTAAGGGGAGTAAAATAGATAATAAACAAAAAATTACCTGTTTATTTAATCGAAATTTCATAAACGAAAACCAATGTAAGAAAAACTTAAAAGTAGTCAAATTCTGTACTAACAACATAAAAAATCATTGTTTTTCCTTGGGTGCACAAAATTTAAAACTCAGTATGACCACCATTTCTCTCCATACATACTATTGTTCTCGAGCGCAACTCTCGATTAACATTTCGGAGCATTTTACGATTTATTTGCAATACACAATTTCTAATGACATTCTCTAAATTTTGTATATTCCTAAAGGGTCGATGTTTGTACACAGAGTTCTTTAGGTATCCCCACATAAAGAAATCTAACGGAGTCAGATCTGGTGATCTCGCAGGCCACGGATTTTCAGAAAACCGTCCTATCCACTGGTTTCCAAATTCTTGATCCAGCCATCTCTTCACCTCATTTGTGGAATGAATGCTAGCTCCGTCTTGTTGAAAGTATAAATTTCTTCTTTCGGCTAATGACAAATTGTCTAAAAAGTCAGATATCTCAGTTTGTAGAAATTCTAAATATCGTTCTGAATTTAAATTGTCTCTAAAGAAAAAAGGTCCCACTATTCTGAGGTTGAAAATTCCGCACCACACATTAACCTTAAAACTATATTGGTCTTTACTCTGAATTACAAAGTCTGGGTTTTCGGTGGCCCACCATCTACAGTTTTGTGAACTGACGGTTCCGTTAGAGGTAAATGTAGCTTCATCCGAGAAAAGAACGTTCTTTGGGAAATTAAAATCTTCCTCAATCATACCTTGGAACCAGGCACAAAAATCGAAGCGGGCGTCATAATCCCTATCTTTTAATACTTGTACAAATTTAGGTTTGTACGGATGAAATTTGTTTCTTTTTAATATCCTCCGCACAGATCTTTCGTGAATGTTAGTGATCTCCGATATTTGACTAACTGCTAATTGGGGTGTTTCTGTGATCGACAAACACACATCCAGAGAACCTTCGTCACCTGTTACCGGTTTTTCATGGGAAACTTTATACTGATTTTCTACCGATCCCGTTTCTTTAAATTTATTGACTAGACGAGATACTGTGGAATAATGGAGGGATTTATCGGGGTGCCTCTCATTAAAAATTGCTGCTGTTTCTCTATGGCTTTTGTAATTATCTCCAGAAATTAAAATAATTTCTATCTTTTCCTGAAGAAGTAGTGTGGGTGCCATTTTAAGGAATAAAATATTAATAAACTTATGTAAAATATCAAACTTAGTAAGATGCGAGACATAAACCAATGACATAGGTTGAAATCAAACAAATTATAATTTGTTTGACATTTTTCTGTTGTTTTTAACCTACTAGATTATTTGGTTGTTTTAATTTCAGAGCCTGCTTTGGTAGTTTTAAGTACAACTAAATAGACCTGGTTGTTAAATTTATGTGCGAAAAATCTTAATAAAATCTTGATACAGTCATTTCATTAGATTCAAACCATTGCAACAGCGAGCGTCCGGCGAACACCTATTTTTTCGATTTTGTCCTGTCAATTGTAGAATTGTAGATCTGACTCCGTTAGATTTTTTTATGTGGGGATACCTAAAGAACCCTGTGTACAAACATCGACCCTTTAGGAATATACAAAATTTAGAGAATGTCATTATAAATTGTGTATTGCAAATAAATCGTAAAATGCTCCGAAATGTTAATCGAGAGTTGCGCTCGAGAACAACAGTATGTATGGAGAGAAATGGTGGTCATACTGAGTTTTAAATTTTGTGCACCCAAGGAAAAACAATGATTTTTTGTGTTGTTAGTACAGAATTTGACTACTTTTAAGTTTTTCTTACATTGGTTTTCGTTTATAAAATTTCGATTAAATAAACAGGTAATTTTTTGTTAATTATCTATTTTAATCCCCTTAACTTTACAAAAAGTCGAACTTCAGATATATTTAAGACGATTAAGGTTTTCTCAATGTAATCTCATTGAAATGTCTCTAAAATTTTGACACTGCTGCTAGATACAAATCATTGCAACAGCTAGCGTCCGGCGAAACCCTGTTTTTTTTAATTTTGTCCTGTCAATTGTAGAAAAAACTACTAAATTCGTTTATTTTCATCCAGATACATGGGCTTTACATTAGCCAAGCTATCTAAACGAAAAAAACCGGAAATTTGTAAATCGATAAAAAAATATTTAAAAAAAATGAGTTTTCCAATTTTTTGAAATAAAATCTTAAAACTTTGCACAAGGACCTAGAATTTAATTGTAAGCAATTTTTTCAAATAACTTTTTTTGATATCTCGTCAACTAACCTCACTTTTTGTAAATTAACAATTTTTTTTTTAATTTGACGCTATACCAGTGGTCACGTGACGTATGTCAAAATCGATTTTTAGGTTATCGGACATGCAGAACCGATCCCCTGGGAAAGTTTTTCCGATACTCTCCTAATAAAAATTTTTCCCATATGTTGCGAACTTTTTGCCGGTCACTGTATATATATATATATATATATATATATATATATATATATATATATATATATATATATATATATATATATATATATATATATATATATATATATATATATGTATATATATATATATATATATATATATATATATATATATATATATATATATATATATATATATATATATACGATTTCAAAGCTGAGAGCTGAGTAAGGGCGCGCGCGTTTGGCGCGCAGTGATAATCGCGGCAGGCGTATACAGGGGTTTGAATGATTTTACCTAGCTCGATTGCTTACTATATCGATTTTCTAGATCTTTTTATTTGTGTTAACGTAAAAACATTTTTTATAAATATTCAAAATAAACAAGGTAAGTATAACTTCTAATTAAATGAAAATCACTGAAAGAAATTTGAAATTATTCGTTTATTTTATCTACATTGACACATGCATCACTACAGTTACAAACATCACAGCATCTTAAGTTAGATACTATACAAGGGCAAATCGCAGTTGCACAAGCATTTTTACCATTACAGGAACAAAAATATTTTTGTAGTGTTTCTATGGCAGTGGGTCCATCATAATAATCGAATGGCAATTTGTCGTCTTCTACTAACCATCCAAACTTTGTCACATCTTCAGAAGCAATTATAGATTTTGTCGCTTGCCTCCATTCGTTGATTTGCCAAAGAGCTCTTAAAATATGCTTTAGCATAGCTGGTTTTGACGGAGGAAGTTTTGAGATGTTTAGATTTTTTCGATGGCTAAATTATAGCGTAAGGAATTGATGTCAGTGCGAATAGCTTTCGATTTTTTGGAGAGACCATACAAATACGATACGAATAAGCTAACGATTTCTTGGACAATATCTATAGACAAATCATTTATTTTAGCTAAATTAAGCAATTCTTCATTTGACATTTTTGTAGAGTGGCATAAACAGTCTTTTTACCAATATAAAATAATGATGAATTTGTATCACAGCCGGTCAAAGCATGTGCAGCTAAGAAAGATGAACATAAATGATTTCCTAGTTTTTGGGCTAAAATGTGTATATTACATTACATTTGGAATATTTATAAAGAACGTGTTTTCACTAACACAAATAAAAATATCCAAAAAAAGCGATATAGTAAGCAATCGAGCTAGGTAAAATCATTCAAACGGCTGTATACGCCTGCCGCGATAATCACTGCGCGCCAAACGCACGCGCCCGTACTCAGCTCTCAGCTTTGAAGTCGTATATCTTTTTTTCTATTAAATATAAGGCGCTCAAATTTTACAAAAAACTTCCTTATATACTATATTGTAATACTATATAGCTATTTACTCGAAATTCGAAACTTCGTCACTCAACTTTTGCGATAGTATGTGAGGACTCATAAAACCTGATAGCACAACTTTGAAAATTTGCCACTCAGCCAGTAATTGCTTTGAGACCTTCGGATGGGGCTTGCTTTCTAGGCAATACCTTAAAGAATAAGTGGTTAAAATTTGAAAAAGAAATATGAATAATTGTTTGAGATATAGCGAGTTGAATATTAAAAAGTATGAAAATTTTGTTTTCTTCATTTGGCACTAAATTGCCATTTTTTTCAATGTTCCCCCATTTTAATCAAAAAAATAACTTTGGATTCGTGTTCAGCGACCTCGAAAACATAAAGTAAAGCTGTTTTTAGCGACTAGGACGCCGTGGTCACATACTGCTATTTCTAAGCTACTTTTTGGGGGTGTCCCGCTCGCCTAAAATGCCAGACAGCGGCTGAGCCGTCGTGGTGTTGGACCATGACGCGTGCCTGCGTGCCAAGTGCATGCGAACCGGCTTTTGTTGTGCAGTTTTTGCAGAGCGGTTTATGTGATGTGATTAATTGATTACTGTGAACTAGAACTATTGTGTTCTAATTAATTATTCATATTATAGTTAGTTATCATTTCGTTTTCGTGGTATTTACTTTCTAGTGTACAGGGTGTTCGGATTTCGTTGTATTTGCGGGTTATGTTATCTCAGTTATTAGTAGAAATAGAAGGTTGCGGTTTGCACGTCATGGCGCTACTTTTTTGTGAATCGAAAATTGCCATGAAGAGAATTTTCATAGCTTTCTTTGTTTTTAATCTGCAGGGTGATTTTGAAAATTTTCCCTTTTTGAGCACCCCTTGTATCTCGGCTATGCCGCATCATATCAAAATGGTAAAAACTGTTTTTTATGCAGAATATTACGTATAATACGATGACGTACTTAATTTTTTTCTAAATATAATTTTCGAGTAATAGTGTAAAGTTGTAGTTTTTTAAAGGGGACACCCTGTATATCTATACGTCATTACATTCCGCTTTTCGAGGGCTTTTCAAAAATATATATCACATGATATTTATTTTTTCATTGAAGCCGATGAATCACAATTTTTAATAAAAGTGTCAATATTTTATAGTAGGCCGTGAACTAAAACGTATACCTACATATTACAGAGATTGTTCGAATTGAATTCCGCTATTCTGAACACAATATTGTCACATTTTTTTATTCTTCCTAAAGCAATTAAAAGGACAACTGGCCGTGCTTGCAAATTCTGAATTCTATTTCAGAAGCATTACGCAATTCTTCTATCGTTTGATGCCGGGTATGAAATATTTTATTTTCCAAATATCCCCACAAAAAAAGTCGAGAACTGACAAATCAGGTGACCTGGGAGGACATCTTTCCAAAGCTCCTGGAGTATCAATTCCTGAGATATGGTACCTCATCACCCTTAATGAAACACCCTGTATACAGACGTTTACTACTTTCAATACCAGTGAATCAATATTGTGATTTTTTTAGCGATAAAGTTTCATTTTAAAATTGGCGCAATAAAGTTGCTAGTATACATTTTTGGATCAATATGAATACATACATAATTCACGAACAGCACTGTCGTATTTCGAACCCTAAAATTTGTATTAAAATAAAATGCATGTGAAGAATGCGCTATCCATTTCATCATTAGTATCACTACTGCCACTGAATTAGCCAGACTAATTGGCTTATGCGCGGGAAAAGTAGTATAAGTCTAAAATTCTAGTTTTGAGTTATGCGCGATTAAACTTTGTTACCGTTTGCCAAATCAGTGAAAAGCTATATTGTACCTCGGATATTTTGTTGCCAATATATTAATAATAATACCTTTTAGAATCGCAAAATAAAATATAGCAGTTCTTGTTTATTTTTATTGTGATAAAAGAAAGATTTCATGACTTATACTATTTGACATTTAAATTGACTTATACTATTTTGCACAGCTGAAAGAGTAAATACAATCAGTCAGATTCTCCAACGCTAGTCCGATCTAATTTGATAACCAAAAGTTTTAAACTGACAAGTGTAAGAATAGGATAACTAAGTTTTATAATATGAATTTATTTCTGAGATTTTTCGCAAATTTATCATGGAAAGGGCAATTTTAGTACGTACTTTCGACAATAATGGAACTAAATTCATTCTAGCAACCCGTTCCAAGATGAAATTCATTTGGAAATCAAGCAAATCACTGAAATATCAGAATAATTCATACGTTTTTAGTGACGACTTATTAACGATGACAGGACAAAAACTTGTCAAAACATAACTGATCAACTAGAAGATCTTAATTTAAACCAGTACTAAATCTTAAACCTTCTTAGTGAATCTGAACGAATATATTTTATTAATAATATTTTATTAGAAAAATATATAGTAGTTTTTGTTTCTTTTTATTCTGATAAAAAAATATTTCGTGACTTATACTATTTGACACATAATTTTTATTAACTTATACTATTTTGCACAGCTGAAAGAGTAAACACAATCTATTTTATTAGAAAAAAATACAAAATTATTGAACGTGAACTCAGTAATATTAAATTATTAGTCTTCTTCGAGAACTTTGTCTTCAAATGACAAGTCTTGCCGAGGTTAAAATAATGCAAGTGCGACTTATACTATCATACACTAGTTTTAACATTGGGTATGATAGTACAAGTAGACTTATTCTTTTTTGCCCGCTCGATTCAAGAAGGTTTTTAGACTTATACTTATTTAACTTTTTTTTATAGCTTTTAGCATTGAAATGGACTTATACTACTTTGCCCAAAGGAACTAGTCATATTTATAATATATGTGGTGCACTTAACTCATTTCTTAAAAAAATTGACTTATATAACGAAAGAGTAACATTCGTTTGGTAAATTTAACTGAAATTACAAAATCTGAAGTATATTTATTAAATAGGTAATGCGAAAACTCTCGCTGATGATCCTTGCAAACACGAGACATCGGCACACATCGGCGTCAAAGAAAATAAAATGCTATAATTATCGGCGTTGTCACCGTATACAGACAAAGTCTTTTGTCTGTATACGGTGGCGTTGTGGAGGCAACATTTTATCATCGCTACTGTAACTGTTGGCTAGCGGCGCGACGTAAGAGGTCGTCCGTGTAGAGGTCGACACAGCGGTAAGATTGAAACCTCGCATCAAGCGGGCGCGATATTTTGCGAGTTCCCTCTTAAAACAATTGAATTTGTTGTAACGTTGCCAGACATATAAATCTTTAAGGAGAATTTATTTTCTGTTTTTAAGCTTAATTTAAGACAAAGAAAAAAATAAACCTTTTCCTCAGAAAAAACAAGTAAGAAATAGTAAAAAGGCACTGCGAAAACAATCATTTTTGTAGTAGCCTCAGTTTTAATTAATATTTATGACACCTTATATTAGGTTATAAATAAGATAAGCGTTATTCCTACTAGCTTAAACTTTCTGCTAAGAAAAAGTTAAAAATCCAAACGAACAATACTAATTGAGCACAACTACATAGTATTTTAAAAGTATAACCAAAATTCTTTCATTACAGCATTTGTAAAAAAACACATTATTCTGTTTCACGCAGCACGTTCAGAAAGTTGTTATTCGTCCTTCTGTTAAGAAGAAATTATCTTAAACTTACCGATTTTTTTGAAAAGATCCCCATAAATGAGTTTTGCACCCGCAAACGTTACCATAATACGTAAATATTATTACGTCGGGTTGCACAAACAACTTAATCACGAATTAAACTAATTAGATACTGGTAATGTGACAGCATTCATGTTAACATCATTGCTAAAGATGACTAAACGTCAATTAAATTTACTACTTGATTAAACGTTTTGTGCAACCCGCTGTTAGTGTTTTAAATTTAATTCAGTTTTCAACCCTATTAGGCTAATTTAAGCAAAATTTAAGCACAAACTAGATAAAACTGATCAAAATATTAGTTAACAACGGATCGACGAAGACCATTTTCTAGGTAGTGAAAAGAAATTACATTATTATTTAAAACTTCTAAAGAAAAAATATTGATAACATTCCTTGTATGGTTTTTATGCTGTTGTTAAAGGTTAAATGGATTGTCTTGACATTTAGAGTGCTTCGCTTTCAATCTCTCTTTCTCATGATACATGTATCATGTCTCTTCCTATGTTAGTGTCTTGACGAAGTAGGTGGCGCTGATTTGGCGCGAAAATTTAAAATATGATGCGTCGTTTGTATTATTGCCTATGTAGCAGAGTACTTTGGAATAAGAAAAAAACCAGACATTTTATAAACTGGCGAATGCGCCAGGAAACTACTAGTAATGCAACCATTACTATTTGTAGAATTTTTTTGGGTTGCCTGTCTTTTGTTAAGGGTCAATGACATACCTATAATGTCAATGGCGAGAAGAGTCGTGTTGTTTAATAAATAACTTTTTAGTTTTTCAGTGTTGATAGTAAAAAATACCTTTGGTTCTTTTAAGCATTGTGTTTTAATGAGTTACATAGTGGAATGTTTTTTACATTAATGACTATTCTTACTTACTGTTTTAGTGTTTGTTTAGATTTTACTCCAAGTAACAAAAACATTAGTTTTCGATTTTAATATGGCGGATAGTGATAAAAAAGCCTGGAGTATTTGTGTTTAAGGGGGCAGACCTAGTTGGGACGTCTAAAAAAGCTCTTTATTTAGGATTTTTTTTTGGCCGCACCTTAAAATAATTAATGACAAATGTTTTTCCACATGGAAGATATGTATTTGAAGAAAATATTATAAATTATTCAAGACTAAATATGGAGAAATACGTGGGATACAGCAAATTTGCGAGGGGTCCAACAAAATAAAGGGTTTTGGCGTGATCACTGCAGCTCGTCAGTGGATCCTCTTAAAGCAAAAAAACAAAAAGGGATCATTAGTTAATGACATAGTGCTCCGGATGGACGAAGGGATTTGAAAAATTTTGATTTTTCGAAAAATGGCGGATGTTGAAATTCAAAATTGTTTATTCGACCAAAATTTCACTCACATTTTCGGCTCTAAAAAAAATATAATCGTCCAACAAAAAATCCTTCGTCCATCCGGAGGACAATTATATATAGAATAAGTGAGAAAAATTTCAAACTAATCGTGAAAGCCATTCTCAAGTTACAGTGATCACCGACTTCGAAAGCATGGTTTCGAGAAAAACGCGTTTAAAGTTTTGAGTATGATTTGCATGCAGATAAAAAATTTATTTTAGAACTGAATTTATTTTGAACACTGAATCGTCTATTCCACGACCATATAATGCTTTAGTAGCTGCATCAGCAGTGATTTTTAGCTGTCGTCGAGCAAGGGTCAACCGATACGTCTGCTGTCAAATTTGACATATGAGGCATTAGAGTCGGCTCCATTCAAAATTATTTATCTCTATAAATAATAGTCTGATTTGTCTGAAATTTTCAGAGAATACTTTCGAAATATTCTACTTTTAGAAAATGCAAAAAAAAAGAAATCGATTTTTTCAAAATTCTAACTAGGTCTGCCCCCTTAACTTTCGTTAATTTTAATTATTAGTTGAGTGCTCTTTTCATTATTATTGACTGTACTGTGTTGTTACTGCTAAATATGACTTTCAGTGCTGGAAGAGTTTATGAAGGTAAAGTTTATTATTAATTTAAGTTGTGAAGAATTTCGCTTAAAGATTAAGCACAATATAAATAAACCTGTTAATAAAAGCCAAATCTTTTGTTAAATGTGATTGAAAATAGGCAATTTTTTATTTATTTATTTAAATTAACAAATCTCAATGTTACAAAACATACAATATCAGTTCTAAAGAAGTTCAATTCACCCCTAATCAGCGAAATCGCTGGTAACGGGGTATGCGTCACTTAGAACATCAACTGTTCTAAGATTACCTAGTATGCCAATTAAAACACGTACATAAGTTACTACACTTTTAACAATCTTAAAATACAATACACATAAGATCTTACGTGGATATCATAATACAACTAAAATCACCGTCTCCTTGGACATGGTCCTGCAACAATACCAGACCAGTTCATACCAATAAGCAAATTGCAATAAAAAACAAAAAAAAAAAAACAAAGAAACCGAAAATTTCGCGGAGATACAAGTGCGATAGTTCATTCCAGAACTACAGCTTTGACTGAAGGAACTTTTTGAGGTTTAGCGAAAAAACGCTGTAGGAAGGCACTTCCCGTATGTTTTGAGGCAAAGTGTTGTACATAAGAACAGCCTGTGTCAGTGGATTATGTAATCCTTTATTTGTACGAACAGAGGAAATATGTACTTTCTGACTACCCCTTGTATTATAGTCATAGACATTACTATTAACCACTGGTTGATAGTTACACTCGAGTATCCTATTTCTGATTTTATACACCTGCTTACATTGCTCAAGCTCTAACAAATATTTTAGGGGTTGTAACCCAGTCTGCGAATAGAGGATATCTGTGGGTGTGCGGTAATATTTTTGAAATAAGATTTTTACTGCTTTGTTCTAAAGAGCTTGTATTTTTTTTTAAATTTACCACACCACATGTTCCCCAAATATTAATGAGATATCTTATATGGGATAAAACATAGGCATTATATATTAGTTTGCGATTTACGGAGTTTAAAAAATCTGCGCATCTATGTGAAGCTCCCAACATTGAAATTATCTTCTTCGTGATTTTATCTATGTGCCGATCCCAGCTCAACCTTTCATCGAGTACTAGCCCTAGATATTTAATTGACTGAACCTTAGAAATTTGTAGGTTGTTGATTTTTAGGCAAATGTCAGTATTATCGGTGCCTTTTTGGCGGAATACCATGTACACAGTTTTTTCTGTGTTAAGTTTTAATTTGTTGTGCATTAGCCATTTTGAATACTTTAATAAGTCCTCATTGACGTCCTGCTCAAGTCTTTTAAGACTGGTACCGCTGTAAAGAAGCACTGTATCCCCCCCCCCCCCCCCCCAGTTCTGCCTTGCTTAATGACAACACCAGCAGCGAGTATAAGAACGGCCCCAAGACGGAGCCCTGGGACACTCCACAGTTGTTCAATGCACTACTACTGCAAGTTCAGTCCAACCTTACGAACTGTGGTCGATCCCTGAGGTAAGTTGAAATAATTGAAAGCGTTCTATCACGGATACCCATGGAATACAATTTGTCAATTAGAACTGTGTGGTCAACCACGTCAAACGCCTTCTTTAAATCGACGAAAACCGCTATCACAATTTTTTTTCTGTCCATTTCAGTCATTATATAATTTATGCAGTCCGTAGTGGCACCTAAAGTGCTACTATCCTTAATAAAACCATACTGGTATTTATCAAAACCTACATACTTCTCTATGAATTGTGTTATTCCAGCTTTAATAATGCATTCAACGATCTTTGAGAATGTACACACGACAGTTATGGGTCGATAGTTTTGTACGCACGTTCTGTCACCGGTTTTGTATACTGGGGTTACCTTTCCAACCTTTAGAACCTCAGGAAAAATTCCGCACTCGAATATCTCATTAATGAGGTTTGTCAAAATTGGAACTACCGCTTCATTTATAGTAATTAAATCTTTTACCCTAATATTGTCACTGCCAGCAGCAGAGTTCTTGTTTAGTGCTAGTAAAGTTTGTCTAACTTCTTCCGTGGTTGTCTGGTTTAAAATCATAGTATTGCCACACTCGAACTCTCTAAAATTCATGTTGGTAACGTTATAATAATCATTACTTACTGATGCAACAATTGACCGACCTATACTTGTAAAAAACTTATTAAATTCATTTGCTATTTCTAGCGGATCTAATATTTTTTCCATTTACCTCGATGTGCCCACAGTATCCCTTGTTTGATTTTTATTTATGAGAGAATTTATTACCTGCCACTGCCTTTTTGCATCACTGTCAGCCTTATTCCAACTATTAGCAAAAAAAGATGTTTTTTGTTTTCGTATTCCTAACCACGTTTTTGAGATGCTTAAATTTAGTTTCAATGTTTCTATTCTGTATATTTCTTTTCCTCATATTACTAAGAGTTTTATATGCTCTGTCTCTATCTTTTATCAATTTTAAAAGTTCGTAGGTCATCCAATCATTACCATTATGATGCCTGAAACTAGTCTGCTATGTTGCCACTCTCTTACACTGTTATATTAAGTCTACCAATACCTGAAATGAATTGATCTGTTCATTATTCACACCTTGGAAATTACATTTTTTTTTTGAAACTCTTCCCTAAACTTTACTTCATCAGTAACCTCAAATTTTTTAAAAATTTTAGATTTATGCAAATTACTAGCCACATTTATTGCAATATGAGTACGTAAAGGTCTATGATCAGACATTGCACTAGCTATTACACTTACATCACATTTTATATTTCAACAATCACATGATCAATCAGTGACATGGAATTTGCCGCAATTCTTGTTGCGTTATTATCATCAATGACATTAACCACCCTATATCCAGCCACTGTTAACAAATTCAAGTATTCAGTTTTTTCTAAAAAATGATCATCTAGCAAATTAACGTTCATATCACTTATCACTATTGTTTTTTGTTTTTTACTCATTAATAAGTTTTGAAACATGTCAATAAAGTCAATGGTCGGATACCTAGGAGGCTTATAGACCGCACACAAATCAAGTTTCATACCTGTCAAAGACATTGAAATCATGTTATAAGGAGCGCTGACATCTACCACTTCAAGTATCTTATAGTCCAAGTGATTTTTTATGTATACCGATACTCCCCCGGCTCTGCCATCCCTGCAGGAGTGAACCTCTTCAAACCCCTCCAAACTGAAATAACAAGTTTCGTCTTTCGATAACCATGTTTCTGCCAACACTAATTTAGTCAGTCATTCACTCTCAAAAAGCATTGAAGTTCGTCAAGTTTGTTTCTTATGCTTTGCATATTAATATAATTAATGCCGAGCTCTGGCTCATGAGTCTCCTCGGCCCTCTTCAGTTTTTTAATATCTCACTGTCATTAACCAAAATGGTCTTCGTGCTTTCGTTCTCTCTGAGAAAAATTTTACCATCCTTAATCCAAAGGAATTTGTACTGGTTTTCCTTTTTAAATATTTTTGCCTTTTTATACAGGGTGTTAAGTATGTACAATAAATTTAACAGACAATTATTTGAGTGATTTTAAGACTAAAACTTCATATAAACATGAGTCCGCAAATGCTTCGTTTTCAAGATACAGGGTGTTAAACTTTTTTAAAAAAATTGCTTTTTCGTAAATATCCTTTACCCAATCTTGTTGTAATTTGGCAGTGTTATTCGTAGTATTAAGGGGCTAATTTAGCCCTAACTTGATTACATGTATTAAGTCCAGTGATGCCCCGAGCGACACCTTAACGAATATTTTTGACAAAAAAAATGTACGCCACACATTTTTTTGTAATTTTTTTATTTTTTTATTATTAAGCAACTAAAAGTACAGCATTTTTGTCTCTTGAAGTTTTTTCGTATCTTGATTAGTTTTTGAAAAAAAATCCACTTAATTGCATATCCCTGGACCACACGAGAAACATGGGGAAAAAATAGGAAATAATCAAGGGTTGCCTTGGAAAACGATTGCAGCATTTGGTAAACAACTTGACAGCTGTTGTCAAATTATTAAGCTATTAATTTGTAATTTTTATAAAACGTGTTTTTAGTAATTATTTTTCGAGTTATTTTTTGTCCAATATGGTTCAGTTTACTAACAGTGAAATGGCAGATATGCATTTATGTTACGGAATGGCTCATGGAAACTCTAATGCTGCAAGACGCATTTATCATGAAAGATTTCCTCGGCGTGTAGTACCTAACGGAAGAACTTTTGTACGTCTCCATGCACGACTTTCTGAAACAGGCAGTTTCAAAAGATCGACGGTTGTCATCGGGAGGCCTGTAACGGTACGAACAGTTCAAATGGAAGAAGCTGTTTTAAATGAAATTGAAGCAAATCATCATACCAGTACCCGGAAAATAGCTGAAGAACTGAACATTACCCATGTCGCAGTGTGGCAGATTTTAAGAGACCAGCAGCTATATCCCTACCACATGCAACGTGTCCAAGCTCTATTGCCCAGAGATTTGCCTTTAAGACTAACTTTTTGTGATTGGTTACGCGGTAAAATAATAAGAAATCCAGGTTTCCTAAGTCGAATATTGTTTACAGATGAAGCTTGTTTTTCTCGCAATTCAATTATTAATTTCCATAACAATCACATATGGGCCGAAAACAATCCACACGCCTTAGTAGAAAATAATTTTCAAGAACGGTTTTCTTTTAATATTTGGGTTGGAATTGTCGGTGACCACCTCATTGGACCTCATTTTCTTCCAAATAGACTGAATGGGGAAGAATACCGAAGGTTTTTAGAATTTGATTTACCTGGACTTTTAGAAGAAGTTCCAGCCATGGAAAGGTTCCGTATGTGGTACATGCACGACGGGGCTCCACCGTACTTTAGTCTAGTGGCGCGGCAAGTTTTGGATGAAAATTACCTTAACCGTTGGATTGGGAGAGCAGGCCCACAACCATGGCCTCCTCGCTCGCCCGATATTAATCCCCTAGATTATTTTCTTTGGGGACACCTTAAAGCGTTGGTATACAAAACTCCTATTGAAAGTGAAGATGATCTACGAAATAGAATCATTAATTCATGTGACATAATAAAAAATACGCCAGGTATTTTCGGGAGAGTGCGTAATTCAATGATGAGGCGGCTAGACGGTTGTATTGAAGCCGAAGGTGGCCATTTCCAACACTTCATTTAGTAAAAATTCGTTAGTTTAGATGTTAAAAAATGTATTTAATTTAGGTTTATTTGTTGTTGTTGTTGTTATTATTAATAAAAAATAATAGAAAAATGATAATTTTGAAAAGAAAATTTTCCTTTTTATTTTTTTTTCAAAAACTAATCAAGATACGAAAAAACTTCAAGAGACAAAAAAGCTGTACTTTTAGTTGCTTCATAATAAAAAAGTAAAAAAATTACAAAAAAATGTGTGGCGTACATTTTTTTTGCCCAAAATATTCGTTAAGGTGTTGCTCGGAGCGCCACTGGACTTAATACATTTAATCAAGTTAGGGCTAAAATACCCCCTTAACACTACGAATAACACTGCCAAATTACAACACAATTGGGTAAAGGATATTTAAGATATTTACGAAAAAGCAAGTTTTTAAAAAAAGTTTAACACCCTGTATCTTGAAAACGAAGCATTTGCGGACACATGTTTATATGAAGTTTTAGTCTTAAAATCACTCAAATAATTGTCTGTTAAATTTATTGTACATAGTTAATTAACACCCTGTATAACTCTTGGTTCATCTTTGTCAAGTCATGGTCTACGTAGGCATATTCTACAGTGTGGGAGTTACTGGCAACCTCCAAATCGCTAACTGCTATCCTTTTCTTCTTTTTGGCTTGCATAAATCCATCTTTTGCTTTTTCGTTCTCAAAGCAGACTTTGATTGGTACAGGCCGTGTTCCTCCCTTGCCCAGCCTGAAGGCCTTTATATTGGATATTTCAATTTGAAGTATATTATATTACCTATCTTTTTTACAACTTCTTCGAGATTCTCATGGGCTTTTACCTGGGGAATGCCCTTTATTAATACATTATTTTTTAGCTCGCGCTGTTCACGGTTATTTATTTCATTATTTAGTTTTTTCTGTAGGTTTATTACCTCCTGCCCTAGGTCCTTATTTATTTTCACTTGTTGTTCATACTTTTCTAATAAGCTGGTAAATCGTTGGTCCATGTTAACCCAATCAATTTTTTCATAATATCACTAACTGTCCATTGATTTTGCAGTTCCATGCTGTTCTCAGAGTTTTCTTCAGTCTTTTTTCGTCTGTTTTTGTTCAAGTTTGAGGTTAGAGTATCCTCACATGTAGCACATTTATATTTGTCGCCGTTCTGGGCCTTCTGTTGTTCTTCATAATATTTGAATTTTTCATTTGGCATCGCCAAACACTTTTTATGAAACCATTTGTTGCAATTAACACAATTTATTGCATAAGTATTGTTGCACGATTTATTACAGTGTACGCACGTGTCGGCCATTTTGTTATAAATCAATATCAAATAACAAATACGTGCTTAAGTATTAGGATTTTTTTGTTTAAAGCTAATTTTGAACTAAAATTTTTGTGTAGGTACTCTTTTTCCTCCAAAAATTTCTTGTCTTCCTATTTGATTAAAATTTTACTTTTGAACAGCTGATCTCTTTATTTGTTGTGTTGTAGTATTTTAACTTTTTGAAATTTATTTTTTTGAAATAGTTGGATTTCTTACTTTAAAGATAACAAAAATATTTTTTTCAAACCTTTTACATAGGAATGTTATAGAGAGACTTGGCAATGCCACAGCGAGTAGATGCGATTCACAGATTGTCCATCATTGGATACACCAGGATATATCCACTTTAAAGCATCCCCCACTCTTCACCCCACCAAATCCCTCCCCCCCACTCTTTACACTACCAAATCCCCCCACTCTTCACCCACCAAATCCTACCACTCTGATATCAAATCCATTCCAAAGGAGCTTCCCAGAGGAGCTTCCAAATAAGCTTCCAAATGAGCTTCCAAAGCCATTCCCAATCCACCCACTCTTCACACTACCTTGTATAAATTCCTTAAAGCTATAATAAAACAAAATTCACAACAATGTCTTTGGCAGTACCTATTGATTATTCATGGGATACAGAACCCTGTGCAACTTACGATCCCGAAGAATATATTAAAAAGAATTTAATTTTAAGAAAACCGCCACCGAACCTATCCAAAAAAGCGAAAAAACAGTTTCGAAAATACGAAATAACGAGATTTGCGAAGCTTGAACAAGAACTAACTATTAATAATGTCTTGCCCAACAGCAAATGTAATGTTTAGTCATGTAAGTGGAAAGAAAACCTTGCAAGATTTTACTACAGATGAATTAAAAATGTTACCTTTAGAATATCTAATTAATTATGCAGACCCTTTGGAGCTCTTGGATGTATGGGGAAAATTACCAATGTCTTATAAATCAAGTTTTAATCTTCGAATTAAATTGCCATGTTTTTTTCATTACAATCGTCCTGACTGGAACACACATTTCGATGGCCCCCCTGGAGCCCAGGAAGCATGTTTCATGTGCAATAGAAACATAAAGTAGATTAATGTCGATATTGTTATTTATTTCAAAAATAAACTTGTATTTTAATAAATGTATTTTTTATACATGTCAAACAAAATTCATTGGATTCATTGATTCACTTTAAAGCATCCCACCACTCTTCACACTACCAAAACCCCCACTCTCCACCCTACCACTTCCCCCCACTCTTCACCCTACCATTTCCCCCACTCTTTACTCCACCGCTTCCCCCACTCCTTTTCCCCCTACTATCCCTCTACCCATATTTAAAGCAATACCGAATGATTTTCTTGTTAGTTATGTATCCTCCGTGGTTTCGAATTACTCGAATAAGCTTTGATATTATATTAAGGTGTCGTTGTTTAGTTTGCAAAAACCTAATTGTTAAGAGTAATAGTGCTTGTATTCAATATTGTACAAATTGCTGTCAGCTGAGACCAGTTAAAATATCCCAAGAATGTGTTGACTTTTATAAAAGAAGAAAATGTTAAAACCTCAACAGAAAATAAAAGTGTTAGAAGTAAAAAACAATTTTGTTAACGCGTACAATAAACTCCTTCAAATAAACTCTGATGATGATGATATTGAATTATTTATTGTGATTGAGGAAGCCATAGGTTTGTGTGATAAAGTCCTTACGGAATCTATAAACACTAAACATTTTATGGATCATATAAAAATAATAAGTTTATTCCTGGATTCATATGCGTGGTTTTCAATAATGAAGAAAAAAGATCTCGTTTCAGAAGAATAATTTAGTTCTTTATTGAACCTTCAAGATGTACCAGTGCAGTGAATGCAACAAGACTTTTACCAATCATCTTGTTCGCGAGAAAAAAGAAAGTCCAACACCAAGTTATGTGATGTACCAATGAAAAGACAAAAAGTAGAAGATAGACCCCCAATACATAAACTTATTCTATCACGATGCAAAGATTGTGATACTTGGTATGTGAAAAATAAACTTGCTGCGCATTTACGTTCAAACTTACATAAAAATAAACTTAAAAGTGACGATGAAGTACAAATTTTAACTTCTGCGTTT
Organism: Philopedon plagiatum; assembly: GCA_963971165.1. Taxonomy (NCBI): domain Eukaryota; kingdom Metazoa; phylum Arthropoda; class Insecta; order Coleoptera; family Curculionidae; genus Philopedon; species Philopedon plagiatum. The sequence goes on along the minus strand of OZ020194.1, from coordinate 57,118,628 downwards.
AAAAACAGGATTGTGGCTTACATGTTGCTCCCATCGAAAAAGCACGTGGACATTGAAGAGTTTTTTGATGAAATACAACAAAAGTTTGTAAGTTTACTTTCCGAACAGTTAGTTAAGCATAGAAGTGTTAAGATTAATGTAGAACTATTTGGTCAATATCTCTTACAAACAAAAGAGTCAATCGAAACTAAATCGTTTAACACAAAAAATAAGATCATAACTTCAACAACAGATTCATCTGATATTTATAAACAGTTTTTGTCTGAAATAAAAGAAAAAGTTTCAGTATTCGCAGAAAATGGTTCAGGTTGGGCGTTGGAAAAAATATTGCATTTGGAGCTTAACATAAATAAATTTAATCCGATTAGAGCCTCATCCTATATACCTTTACCAAAACAAATTTCAAATAAAAAAGCTGTTATTAATATTAAAAATAATGATTCACATTGTTTCGGATGGAGTGTGATAAGTGCGCTGTTCCCTGCTAATATTAATTTTGATAGAACAAGTTCATATCCTAATTTCTTTAATTTTTTAAATTTTGAAGGAATAGAGTTTCCTGTGAAATTAAGGGATATACAGAAATTTGAAACTCTTAATCAAATATCTATAAATGTTTATGGTTTAGAGAGTGTTTATGAAGATAATAAATTAAAATATGAAGTAGTCGGTCCTCTTCATTACACCAATAAAAAACTTCCAACACATATAAATTTGTTGTTGATAAGTGAAGGTGAAAACAATCATTATTGTTGGATTAAGAACATGTCAAGATTAGTGTCAGCACAAGTAAATAAAACAAGGTATAAAAAATATTTGTGTGATGGTTGTTTAGTGTATTTTACTTCGATGGCAAAATTAAAACAACATCAATCACATGATTGTAATCATCTGTTTACAAAAGTTCCTACCAATGACATTAAAATAAATAAGTATGGTCAGCATATACCAGAAAATATTTTACAATTTGAGAATTTTCAAAAACAGTTGAACGTTCCATTTGTTATATACGCAGACTTTGAATGCTTTTTAAAACCTTTGCAGTTTGAGCAACCAGAAAATGATGAGGATTCATATACTCGGAACACATTTAAACATGAACCTTATGCTTTTTGTTATTTTATTAAATGTTCATATGATGATTCTCTATCGGTATTAGATTATTATTTTGGTATGGATGCCGCCGATCAATTTTGTAAACGAATTGAAGGTCATGTACATAGAATTTATAATGACCATCTTAAACCTGTAGTAAAAATGCTTCCTTTATCAGATGAGGAAGAAGTTGCTTATAAAAATAGCACAATTTGTCATATATGTAATAAAAAAGTTGAAGAAAATGAAAAAGTCAGAGATCACGATCATTTAACTGGTAAATTTCGAAATGCAGCTCACAATATTTGCAACTTAAACTTTCAAATTCCAAATTTTATACCCATCTTTTTTCATAATTTAACTGGTTATGATAGTCATTTATTTGTAAAACAACTGTGTTGTGAAGAAGATAATATTGATGTACTTGCACAAACCAAAGAAAAATATATTTCATTTTCAAAATCCATATTAGTTGACAAAGTAAAAGACAAGGATAATAAAGAAAGAAATCTATTTATTAAAACGAGATTTTTAGATTCATTCGGTTTCGTTGGTTATTCTTTGGAAAAGCTTGGTGAAAGCTTAGAACTAAATCAATGCATTGAAATTAAAAAACATTTTCAAGATCCTGACCAGTTTAATGAAATTCGAAAAAAAGGTGTTTATCCTTATTCTTATGTTGATTCTTTCGAAAAATTACAGGAAAATCAACTCCCAGCTATTGAACATTTTCATGATAAACTTAAAGATGAACCTATGTGTCCATCGGATTACAATAGAGCAATTACTATTTGGAATTTATTTAATTGTCAAAATCTTATGGATTATACCAAAATTTATCTATTGTCAGATGTTCTCATATTAACAGATTTTTTTGAAGCTTTTCGAAATGTATCTTTAAGTAACTTTAAGCTAGATCCTGCACAGTATTATACATTACCAGGTTTAAGTTGGGATTCAATGTCAAAAATGACCGATGTTAAATTAGAATTATTAATGGATATAGATATGATACATTTTTTTAAAAATAATGTAAGAGGTGGTGTCTGTCATTGCAGCGTTCGAAAAGCTGAAGCTAATAATCCATTCTTGGAAAATTATGATCCAGGCAAACCAAATTCATTTATAATGTATTTGGACGCAACTAACTTGTATGGACATAGTATGAGTCAATGTCTCCCCGTAAGTGATTTTTCTTGGTTGAGCGAGGAAGAAATAGATGATCTTGATGTGATGTCTCTTCCTGACGATGCTGAATTCGGGTACGTTTTGGAAGTAGATTTAATGTATCCCCAACGTTTACATCAAGAACACAACGAACTACCCTTTTTGGCTGAAAATATTTGCGCACCAGGTTCAAAACAAAAGAAATTAATATGCAATTTAAACCATAAAGAAAAATATGTTATTCATTATCGTAATCTTAAACAGGTGCTTAAAAACGGATTAAAACTAACTAAAATTCATAGGGTTATTAAATTTAAACAAGCTGCATTTCTTAAACCATACATCGATTTAAATACCGAAATGAGGAACAAATCTAAAAATAAGTTGGAAAAGGATACTTATAAATTATTTAATAATGCCATTTATGGGAAATCTTTAGAAAACATTGATAAACGAGTTGACATTAGATTAATCACACACTGGGAGAACATTGGTAAAAAGCAAGGTGCGCAGACATTGATTGCCAAACCAAATTTTAAAGATCGATTAGTTTTTAATGAAAACTTCGTCGCGATACAAATGGAAAGAGTAAAGATAACTTACAATAAACCCGTTTATGTTGGATTCACAGTCTTGGAATTATCAAAAACCGTTTTATATGATTTTTATTATGACTATATTAAGAGCAAGTATGGAGACGAAGCAATTTTGTTATATACGGATACAGATAGTTTAATTTTAAACATAAGAACAGAAAACTTTTATCAAGATATGCAAGACAACTTACATAAATTTTACACTTCTAATTACAATGAAAGTAATATACATAATATAACTAGGAACAATTCTGTATTAGGGCGAATGAAAGATGAATTTGAACCTAAGCAAACCAATTTCAAGTTTTTATGGGACGGGAGCTAAAGCTTACTGTGTTAATTTAGAGAATAAATCTGAAAAAAGGCGAAAGGAGTTAAAAAATATGTTATAGAAAATTCCATTACTAAACAAGATTATAAAGACGCAGTTGAAAATTCTGAGATCAAATTTAGAAAAATGAATATTTTTCATTCAATTTTACATGATATGTTCACACAATTAAAAAATAAGGTTGCTTTGTCTCCAAAAGATGATAAACGTTATATAATTCCAAATTCTTTTAGAACTCTAGCTTGGGGACACAAACATATAAGTATTTTGGAAGAGAAATCCAAGACTGATGATGAGATGGTTAATAATGTAATTGAAATTCTAAAAGATTTAGTCCATGATGAATATAAAACATAAGAACCCTGGAAAAATATTTTATTTTGAAAATGGCTCTGCTACCAGTAGGAGTTCTATTTCTATCAGCATTCGTTAACAATACTTTGTTCATACAAGTTGATCCTAATGTTCGAGAGGCATTTATTTGTCTATCTGTTAATAATGTAAATAATGATAGTTGGCCTTCAACATGGAAAAGAATGAATATAAATAATGGTTTCTTTAGCTCCAAAATAGATGATGATATTATAAATAATTCTACCGTTGTACAGTATAAGTTAAGATTATATTATTTCAATAAAACTTCAATAGTGACACAGGAATGGAATCAGTTGTATAGAAAATCTTGTATAGAAGAATGCACTGTAAATGTGTGTATAGTATTATTGAGTATATTGTTAGTAGTGTTTATATGTACTATGGTATATATATTATTGAAAGTATATTTGTATTATAAATAAAATTCTGAAGTCAATAAAAAAAGGTTTTTATTCATAACAATGTCTATAATTATATAACAATTTTACGTTTGCTAATGCACAATGCCATGGATTCACATTTTTGTGAAAATAACATTCTGGAATTTTCTTAAATCTACTTAATTTTGGTTCTTGACCAATGGGAATAGCGTATATGAAATCTTCATCCAAAAACTTTTTTAAGTAGTTTATTTTTTCATTCCCTTTCACGTAAATTTTTGGCGATTGGTAAACTTCTAACACATGCTTTAAAATATCATCAATTTCATTAAGTTGTATATTTCCAAATTCCCATTTTAGTCCATGATACTCTTCGGCCCATTTAACCAGTTTGAGATCAGGAGCAGATAACATATTTTTTTGAAATGGTGATTTAAACAGATAATTTGAGCAACGAATCCCATCATAAATCGCTAATTCTTTTGGAATGTATCCAAAGGAACAGTTATATCCTTGAATGTCGATAAAAAGTTCTGTCTTACACTCATTCATGGTTAGTCGCTAAATGATGTTTAAATCTATAAGATTAGTGTTTAAATCCTCCCACCACTCTTACTATCCCCACTACCACGCTTACTATCCCCACTACCACGCTTGCTTATTTAAGCAGTCACCCACAGTTCTACTCAGTATTTCAAGCAAGCATCTGAAAATGTATCAACCAACAGGAAACCAACAAGAGTTTAGTAAGAAGCGCAATGCAGCTCTCATCAATGAATCCATCTACTACATCAACAAATCCAAATCCAAATGGGTCAGCATTGGATTTTCCTTAGAGAGAAAATATATTCCTGTTGTTAAACTCTGTGGATACAAATACAATCAAAATGTGATTTTTAATGAAGATCAATGGATTTCCTTCCTAAATAATCAAGGAATTATGTTGAGCTTTATTTATTCCAACAACACCGGGTGGCAACCCATGAAGGGAAATGGTTATGAGATTCACTTTGTGTTTATTGGTGATGCAAGAATAATTAAGATTACACAAGATGGTGGTAATGAAGTATTTTTAGCTGGTGACACCATAAATGAATTAGTGAACTTGACAAATTTAATCAAATATCGTTTTGATATCTTAAAAAACCAGGAATTTTCCAAATATTATAATATTTTAGTTAGTGGAATCTCTATGAAAAATGGTGATTTGTTAAAAAATATATATGATGTTATTTCACCTATGGAAAATAGTTTAAATGTTTGCTGTGTTTTAGAATTATTAAACTTACTCAGATTGTGTTGTGGAGGATGTAGAAATATTTGCATGTAATGAATTTGTAAAGAGTTGCATTGAAAATAAAAATTTATAAACATGTTTTTCTTTTTATTCCCCCCACCTCCTAAATTAATATTTAAAGCTCTGAACTTACTTTAAGTCTGAACATTCTCCAACAAGATGTGGTTAGCATATACATCTCAACGAGTAGCATATAACCTAACAAGTGCTATAGAGAATCTATCGCAACATTTTAGTAATTTAGAATTTGATGCTGAGCATGAAGCCGAGTATGGATTCGAAAACTTCTATACGTATGAGGAATGTATGGAATTGGCAAGAAAGTATGAAAAAGCTGCAGAAGCCTGTAACATATATTTACATACTTCTGATATAAGAACTTTTCTGCAAACCATAAAGGAAATGGGATTTGAGGAGCATTTGGATGAAGTAAAGAAGTTTTTGCCACCTGAAATTATTCAAGAAGTGTTTGAAACCTAATTTATAACAAATAAAAAACTTTATTTCATTTATGTGTTTTATTCAATCATTAAATAATTATTATATAAATTGTATACATTAGTAAGTGCACATATACATGGTGATTTAGAATGATAAATTCTTGTAATTTTGGATTTTCATCAAGTTCTATGACTGGTTTTAATGAATATTTTCGAATGTATTCGGATTTCTCTCTCCCTTTAACATAAACATTATCTACTTTCTCTGTTAAATTCTTGATTATAACAGAAAACTTGTGAATTGGTGTATATCCTTCATTCCATGGGATACAGTGATGATTCTTCATTAACCACACAGCTTGTTTGTGTAAGTCAGGCGGTAGGTATTTTAGATCAAATGGTGCTTTAAAAACATAGTGGCAAGTCTTGCTTCCATCATAGGCAGCCAGTTCTTTGGGAATAAACTTCATATTTTCTATGTTAAATCCTTGCACATCGACAATTAGTAACCTCATAATTTCAAAAATGAGAATTGTTTAATCATAGATTTCTTGTCAGAATATTCTTGTAGTTGTTGTTTTAATTTTTTCAGCTCTTCTAAAAAGTAGGATAAGCGAAGTTCCAATTCTTCACCCATAATGAGAGAGAAGAATGGTAGAGCATTGATTTTATATAGTCAGACATGCGCTTTAAAGTTGTCTAACATTTTTGGTTAATGGACTGTCGCTAAATACTCTCTCATGCATAATAAGACAATAGCAGTGCATACACAAGCTGAACGACCAACATTTTACCTAGGATTGCACGATGCAATATCTAGGTCTCAACCTACGCAGACTGCGTACACTCCTATGTTGCGCATTTGGTGCAACTGCCTGCTCGTCGTCACTGGAATAACCACTATCCGAACTTGATGACATCTTGGCAATAATATCCTCATAATTTAATAAGCGAGAATTGTTTAATCATAGATTTCTTGACAGAATATTCTAGTAGTTGTTGTTTTAATTTTTTCAGCTCTTCTAAAAAGTAGGACACCTGAAGTTCTAGATCTTCACCCATAATGGTAGGAAAGAATAGTAGAGCATTGATTTTATATAGTCAGACATGCGCTTTAAAGTTGTCTAACATTTTTGGTTAATGGATTGTAGCTAAATACTTTGTCATGCATAATAAGACAATAGGCAGATATTTTGTCTTTAAGATCATCATGTAATTCAAACTCAACTCTCATAACAATAGGCCCGGATTCAATTGTTTCTTTCTGATGTGAACAATCGATATATACGATAGGAGCATAAGTATTAAATTCCTTTGGAGAAAAAATGGGCTCAGGTGTTAATCCATAGTAAGATTTTTGAAATTGTGAAAACATTTCATATAATGATGCAAATTTATTTTTAGCAAAGTCTAAATATAGATCGTTGTAGGGATATCTCTCAGAGTTTAAAAATACTTTGATGTTTCGTAATTTAACGTTGGAAAATAGAGACATATCAGTTGTCGATTTATCCCTTAAGTCTTTTTGAAAAGCAATTGCTACATGACGTGGGGTATTAACTTTCGTAGATGTTTTGACAGGCCAGTTATGACGATTAGATTTTAATAATTCTGGGTATTCAATCAGTTCCCAACTCCGGAAAGCAAGTATTATATCAGAATTCTTATTAATTATTTTAGATAATGCCAATTCTTGAGGAATAGCTACTGAAATGTGAGGTATATTCCAAGTTAGCTTAGTAAGCTCAATTTTTGGATTTTCGTCTGTAGTATTAATTGTCGCATTTTTGTCTGAATTATCGCGTACTAAAATAAGTTCTTGTTTGGCATTTAAAATAATTTTTTTGTAGTCTTCAAAAAATCCCATTAAGAATTTAAGGGGAATGCAAACATTGAATAATCCTGTTGTTGCATCAACAACTTGTGAAGATTCCATAGGAAACCAACCTGCGTTTTTAATTTTATTACATTCATTTTTATTATATGACAAATATCCCTTTATTGTTGAAGTTAACCCAACATCTCTAACTGAATATATTGTAACACCGTTTAGTTGATAACGCATTTCTTTAAAAAGGAATGCAATCCCATTGTTTATCAATTTTAATGTATTTGAGACAGTATTATTATCTTTTGTTAGTTTACCCTCTATGTAAAGAAAGCTTTCGGAAGGAAGAGTATACTTGTCTACTTCATGAACAGGTATTATAATTTCATCATTATTTCCCAATTTAGTAGGTAGGTATGGTTCATAACCATGAACTTCGGAATGCACAATTGAATTATCTATAAGAAGACCTGTTACGTTAAGGACATCCATTATACTAAAACTTTTAAACCTAGAGATTTCAAAAAGCTTATATTTTCAGGTGTTATCCCTTGTGTGTTTCTCCTTCTACTAATCTTTGGTTTACGATGTTTAGCCTTCTTATAGTTTTTAGTAATTTTTGTGGGTAAATTGAAGGTTTTTCTATTATAAAGGATAACCATTATACTTCTTTTATATGCAACCTTATAGTTACAGTCTCGTTTCGAAAATCAACAAGATTTAAATCTTGGTCTATTACCTTTACTGTTATTTTATCTATTACTTTTACTGTAACAGGAAAATAAATAATATTTTGGGGACTTTCTATTATTTTAAATCCAGGGCTAACATTAGGGAAAAACTGATGAATAATGTGTACTGGCTTTCCGTTCAGATAGGAACCTTCTCCGATACTGCAGTCTATGCATAAAGAATTAACTTTTATAATCCCTGCTGGATTTTCCGATGTTCTTGGAACTCCATCACCAGATATAATCCCATTATTAAAACCCAAAAGCGTTCCTATTGTACCATCTTTAAAAATAATATCCGTAGTAGACTTTATTGTTGATTTTAATGTGTTGTTATTTGCATAGAGGTGAAATGAAATTTTTTTTTTTGGAATTCAGCCTGTAAATATTTATTAACATCGTCCATTTCATAACTTCCCGTAGGAATTGTTAAAAATTCTTTATTTTTTCCAAAATATACTTTATTATTACTTTTATCAATATTTGGTATTGCATTAAAAGTTTCAAAGTTGGTAAGTCCGACGACATAGGAAGTGTTAGGATCTAAGTAAATAGGTGGATGAAAGTCTGCTTGAAGTATAGCTGAATTTGCGGAAAGAGCTATAGTAAACGACATGATGGTCGTAATAAGAATAAAATGGAAACACAATTACGTATTATTATAAATAAACTGTAAGCATAACTGTCCACAAGTTGAGTGATTAAAAGATTGATATTTATCATAATTATATTTAATATTGTTTTTGCTACCATCGCTATAGAAATAAGTTATAACTTCATTTGGTGGTCGTAAATTTCCAAAACTATCAAAGTAAATTATGTTATTATTATTTTTAACATATGCTGTCCAGTGAGTGTCTTCCCCCAAATTATTATCGAAATTAGTGACACCTGTTTCATATTTTTTAATTTTTTTGGGTAACTTATTTCTCATAAAGACACCTCTAAAATGTGGCAACTTTAATATTTTCGCATACTTTAATAAATCTATATTTGTCAAAGGTCGACGAGGTAGCAAATTTAACAGTTTTTTGAATATGGTTTTAAATATAGACCACACCCTTTCTTATATGGTTTTAAATAAAGACCTTTTCCAATTGATATTTTTTCCATTTCTTTGTTGTGTCTTGTTTGTTCTTCTAACTTCTTTTGTGCATTTTTGGCGGAATTTACTGCCTGGGCAATGCCAGCAGCGCCCCCGCTTAGGGCTCCTAGAGCAGATAAACCAGCAAAAATAGGTATTAAAGGTAAAATTCCACCAGTTTTTGGAATTGGAATAATTCTTTGTTTAGGTTCTTTTATTTTTAATTTTTTAATTGATGACAAAGCAGTGCCGGCAGCGTTTCTTATATTAGCAAATTTTTTCCCAGCTAGCTCTTTACGTGCTTTTCTTACGACTTGGTTAAAGGATATTTGACCTCCTTTCTTGCGTTTATGTTTTCTTTTTCTTATTCCCATACCGAGTTTTGTTTTTGCTTTCATGATTCCGGCCACAGCCCAAATGCATATAGTAAATATCTTCCAACACACATGCCCTCACTTTTAGGAGATGAAGAAGTATTTTTTGAAGATTCGCAACAGTCAGGAGAATCAAGCCCTGAAACAACAATTGAACCAACTATAGGTGAATTGCGACAAGATGTTTTAGAATTAACAAGAACACCTGCTTATGAAGAATATTTGGAAGCATATGATTCACTTCTAAGACCTTTCGTGGATGGGCTAATAAAAGACACGGAAGGCAAATTTGATAACAAATATGGGTTTAGCCATGATGTTGATGCAGATAAATATAAGATTGCTAATTCTGTGGTGGATTTCATAGGAAAAGATTTTAAAGTTGAAGGAGTTAGGTATGAGGGAACACCTGGATTGTATGAGCTTCTTTTTAAAAAAGAACCTGTTGGTTATACATCAAATGATATGGAAAATTATATGGATGTTTTGAATAGGACAAATGCATATAGACGAAATTTTGATCCTAATAGTCAAATTCAAGGTTCGACCGACATTAAATACTTGACAATAGTTAAACCTTACTTATTACAAAAAGGTATATTAAAACGTGGAAGCACAACAGAGACAGGTTATCGTGCAGTTCTACCAAGCACTTCACGTTTGTTACCTCCACAAAGACCGCGTTCTACAAGAAATCTGTCTACAAAAAGTGGAAAGGGGGGAGCTATGTTAAATTTATCAAAAAATAAATTAGATTACGTTTATTATGACGATATAAATGAGATAATTGATAGATTAAAATTATTGACAGCATCACAAATGGCTGGACATACTGGTCATCAAAATGAAATAATATCGATTTTAGAAGAACTAAGAGAAGCAAAAATAATTAAATAAATACTAATTCACACATGTTTATTCCTTATTCTACCGCTGACAACAACCATGTCTATTGACAAGTTTGGTTCCCACATCTTTGGCAAGGATAATACATTTTCATCTGAAGAACATAACATTATAAAACTTGTTGATCTTAGTGCAGTTAAACTTTGTTATAATTTGGTATTACCTTTTATGGGAATCTACTCTATCCGATAGTTTACCAACTTTTACAAGACAAAAGAATTAAATATATTTTTCCTATGGAATCTGCTACAATAATTGGGGCAGAGTATCCAAAAAAATATGTTTTCTTAAAAATTAATGGAAAAAAAGTTATTGACCCTGTCGGATTAAAGCTAAAGAAAGGGGATGTTCTTTCTTTTCATCGTCCTGAAAATAGCCATTTAGAAGATTTTTATGGCGAATTGTTAATAAAATGCCCTGTAGAAGTAACAAACTAAACATTTAGAAGTCATGAGTAAACAAACCAACATCAAGGAAGATCTAGTCAACGAGTTACATAAACCTGCTAGAAAAAATTTTAGACGACGACGGGTTATTATTAAAAATTTAAACGATTTATGGCAAGCAGATTTGGTGGATATGATTCCCTATGCAAAACTAAATAAAGGATATAGATATATTTTAGTTGTTATAAACACTTTTTCCAAATATGTTTGGGTTCAACCTGTTAAAAGAAAAACTGCTGAGGAAGTAACTTTAGCTATGGAAAAAAATTTTAAAGCTTGCGAAAACTCCTCCAACTAACATACATACGGATCAAGGAAGAGAATTTTTCAACAAAAACTTTAATAAATTAATGGAGAAATATAACATCAATCACTACAGTACATTTTCCACAGTCAAAGCAAGTATTGTTGAAAGGGTCAACAGAACTTTAAAAACTCTCATGTGGAAACAATTTAGCTTGCAAGGAAATTACAAATGGTTAGATATCTTAAATAATATTGTTTTTAAGTATAATACAACTAAACACAGAACAACAGGATTAAAACCTATAGATATAAATGAAGAAAATGAAAAAGATATTCTAAAATCAACTTATAATAATATAAAAACACTTGACCCCAGAAAATCAAAATTTAAACAAGGGGATTATGTTAGAGTTAGTAAATTCAGAGAGGCTTTTCAAAAGGGATATACACCAAACTGGTTAAATGAAATTTTTCAAATTAAAGAAATTAAATTAACCAACCCAAGAACATGTCTGCTGACAGATGAAAAAAATGAACTAATTTTAGGTAGTTTTTATGAACCGGAGTTGCAGAAAGTCAAACATTCAAACGTGTATATCGTGGAAAAGGTGCTAAGAAGAAAAGGAAATAAAGTTTATGTCAAATGGTTGGGAATGGACAAATCACACAATTCATGGATATTAAAAAAAGATGTAATATAGTAAAATAAAAAACTTTATTTATTTGAAATAAAAGACAAACTATGTCTGATTTCCACATTTATTTTCTTATTCTCCGACGCGTTTCGCTACACTGTAGCTTTATCGAGGAGTTACAACTGAATGAAAATGTAAACCAACTAAATATTTATACAAACTATAATCCATTACTTAGGTAGGTAATTAGGGAAAACCCACAGAGCTTATTTTTGAATATGGTCAATATTGAAAAGATTTAATAAGGGGGAGGTGTTTACCTCTGGTCGTTCAAAAGCAGGCCTGTGTTTTTGTGTCGGTTAATTTCTAAACTTTCGTACAAATTAAGTTTATGGCTTTTATTTAACGTGTGAAGAATTTTAAAGTTGTCATTAAAAATATGGTTTTCTTCTATGATATGATTAGAATAGGTAGAGTCATTTTTTTGATGTAAAAAGCTTCTTTTATGTTCACTAATTCTAGTTTTAAATGATCTACCTGTTTGACCTATGTAAATTTTTGGCCACGATCCACAGTTCAATTGGTATACACCTGTTTTATTGTCTTTGTTAGTTTTTGTTTTTTGGTTTTTAAGTTTTTTACCTAAAGTGTTGTTTGTTTTGTATGCTATATTTATTTCTTTTTGTTTTAAATAAGTTTTAATTTTCTTGGATGGTTTGCCTATATAAAAAAAAAAAAAAAAAAAAAAAAAAAACTTTATATTTAACAACATGGTTTTATTTACTTCTGATATATCTATATTAAATTCATGTCACTTATGTACAACAATATCACTAGAGCTTCATCAGTACTGTCATTTTTCTTCACAAGAATATTTTCATTAGTCTCTTTTAAAACAATTGAGAAATAGAATCTTCTGCAAAGAGGACACTGTGCGTTTGTTTTCGTTCACTCTGTTAAACACTTTATACAAAATTTGTGTGTGCATGAATTGGGTGTGCAAATTTCTTCTCTTCTCATGGAATATAAACAAACAGGACATCTGCTTCTGTCTTCTTGTTTAAGTTTTTTCACCGATGATCTGCAACCAACCAGCTTTCGTTTTTTGAATCATATTTATGTATTATTTCTAGCAAATAATGTTTTAGAAACCATATGCATATAAATTTATAGATATTCCCCCACTCAAGTCAAGCCCACATGGGCGAGGTGGGAGGATATGAGCTTGAATTGGTTGTACTCAAAAATTATTTAAAACGTTCATTGTATATTTTCTTCCTATAATTTTCATCCAAAACATCCTTTAGGAGGTTCTCAGCATATTGAAGTCTATTTTGACAGCGGTAGCGATCCAATACATACTGCTCATAATCACTCTCACGTGATTTTTTGTAAGCAAACTGCCATGCAACCAATATATGGATTTTATTCATATTTTCGTTAAATGTAACCTTCTTCATAGTGCTTCTCTAAAATCACAAGCTTTCTTCCCTTATATATTAAAGGTGAAGGGTAAGTTATGCGTGGGGAGGGTGGGGGAAATCAGCTCCACATACTAGTGCTTCTACTATTAAAAGTTACTCAAGGTCAAGGCCAAGGTCATAAGTGGGAACCGCTAATGGACGTAGTCTCACTACTAACGCCAACTTTTATTTTTCTAAACATCATATATTTCATAAAAAAGGTACTGTTTCGACAAATTTGTAGTCATTGACAACCTCATATTAGAGGAAAGAATTAATTTATTGGAGTAAATTAGAGTTAAAACGTTTATATTTAGTGTAAAAACGGTTTTCCGGCTTACTAAAATTAGTTGTGACAGCAGTATATTTCTGATCGTGCAGGAAGAGATTTCCTTATTTCCACTCTTTTGTGCCATTCCTTATAATTAGTAATTATTAATATCAAATTCCTTATTCTGTGAAATAAAATAACGGTAACACTCTTGTCTTTCGAAGAAGTAGTCCATTTCTCAAAGAGACCTGATTTAGATTGCAAATAAAAAAATCACAAAGTCGTAAGGATTAAACAAATTGAGACTTTGACTTTATGATTTTTTTATTTGCACTCTTGTCTTTATTATTATTCTGTCTACCAATTTAAATATTCAACCATAATTATATTCTTTTCTCGCAACAACCTGTCTAAATCTGGGCTATAATTATTTCTTAACTGGTTCGATGCGAGAGAACCACATTGCTTTCGCCGACTTTCGCCGTCGTCGGATTCACATGCATTCATGAAGTATTTTTCCTCGAGCGTGAAGTTCAGTTACGAGCCGATATATTATAAAACCGTGTAAAGAACGTATTTTCCTAAATTGATTTTAAAATACAGTTTAAATGTGAGAAAACCCTTGCAACGTGCTAATGCTAAAGCGACTTAGATTTATTGTGGAAAATTGTAGTGTTTTCAAACTTAAAATTCATTATAAAGCTGTAAGTCCTAACTATTGTATTACACAGGGTGTCTGTAAAAGGTCTGTACAAAAAGCCATCAGGTATATCATTTGAATAACAAGTGATTTTTTAGGGACCTTTTTTCACGAACTAATATAAACAAATGATTATTATCGACTCAACATTTATTCTTGTATTTCTATCTACATAGAGAAAAGGTAAAAAACCAAATTTTATACATATTTATTATCGTAAAAGTTAAACATCTATAGTAAAGTTTTGATTATCTGAAATACATATAAAGGTCTTAATTATTTTTGAATGATGTGATAAGGCTTTCATGCTATAAATTTTATCTCTAAATAATACAACGTAAAAATCACTTTCTGTTGAGAAATTGAAGCAGTCGTCTTTGTTTACTCATGGCTTCAAACTGTGTAATAACTGCTTGTTCCCTAGTCCTGAATACATCAAACAAACTATGACAGTGATTGGCCATTTCCATAAAGTGATCTAATCTTTGTTGTATTGATACACGTGTGGTCCTTATTTCTTCCAAACTAATGTCCCTATCAATGTTTAACAATGCTTCTTCATCTAAATCCTGTTGTTCATGCATTTCTACATCGTTCATTATTAGAATGGGGGCCTGTTCAACAATGGGAGCTTGCTCGGGAACATCATCAGCTACAGCAGGATTCTCCAAGACTGCAAGCTCCTTTAATGCTCCAATGACAGCATGTTCAACAATGGGTGCTTGCTCGGGAACCTCATCACCTACAGCAGGATTCTCCACGACTGCAAGTTCCTCGTCGTTTATGGATGCTTCAATGACATCGTCCAGGAGGGCTTCCACTTCTTCTTCTTCGTTTGGAAGTTCCCCATTAATTAAGTTATTTACCGCTTCTTCCACTTCGTCAACCTCTTGTCTAGCTGGAACAAGCACTATATCTTCTAAAACGTGTACGCGTCCAGCTAACCTAGCCATTGTAGCAACAGTTGGTTTTGAATACATTTTGATTTGTTTAGGTTACGTAGACTTGATTTGACTTGGTTATTTGTAGATAGAAATAAAATAATGGATGTTGAGTCGATAATAATAATTTGAGTTTATAAGCTGTACTGAAGTTGGAGCAGATAGGTTGCGCTTTTATAGTCACCTTTAAAATAAAAATTTCTATATCTAATTATAATTTTCTAGTTACGACAGTCCCGCTTAAGTCATTTATTACAATTTTGTAAAAATCGCCAGCATAGAAAAGATTGCAAAAATGTAAAACTAGCAAAAATGCACGTCTATCTGGTCATTTTTTATAATGCAGGTTAATTTCCTTTATAATCAACTTTAAATTAAAAATTCCTGCATCTGCTGATAATTTTCTAGTTACGACAGTCCCGCTTAAGTGCAATTACAATTTTTTAAAAATAGCCCGCATAGAAAAGATTGCAAAAATGTAAAACTAGCAAATAGGCACGTCTATCTGGTAATTTTTTTATAATGCAGGTTAATTTCCTAAGCACATCTTTTACTCAATTCATAGCAAGAATCCCCTACAAATAATAATTACTCATTGCTCCATAATTGTACCCGTATAAAATGAATACAGTACTTCAGGAAATTATTCAAAGGTAATTTAAATTTAATGATCGTTTACTATCGCAAGCGATACCCGTACCTGTTGTCTATAATTTTTAAATTAATGTCGTTTTAAAGACGACAGCATAGTTTTCTATTACAATATAATTTTTATTTTAAAAATCAATTTTTATATACGGGGTAGGCAAATGTTAGGTAAGAAAATAAAACAGAAAATAGAATATACATTTTTTTATTTTGATGATGATTTTTTTACAAATGTGACGTTTTTTTCATGACTGCCACCTAGATATAAATAATACAGGATCTATTTAACTAAATCTTTTTTTTTGCTGTTGGGCAAGACATAATTTTCTGCTTCCAATTCTTGAACTTTCTTTCTCTGTTCAGTTCGAAACTTTTTTTAGCACTCTTAGATAGATTGGGAGGTGGTGGTTTTCTTAAAATTAAATTCTTTTTAATATATTCTTCGGGATCGTAAGTTGCACAGGGTTCTGTATCCCATGAATAATCAATAGGTACTGCCAAAGACATTGTTGTGACTTTTGTTTTATTATAGCTTTAAGGAATTTATATAAGGTAGTGTGAAGAGTGGGTGGATTGGGAATGGCTTTGGAAGCTCATTTGGAAGCTTATTTGGAAGCTCCTTTGGGAAGCTCCTTTGGAATGGATTTGATATCAGAGTGGTAGGATTTGGTGGGTGAAGAGTGGGTGGGGGGGGGGGGGGTGGTGTATTTGGTGGGGTGAAGAGTGGGGGGATGCTTTAAAGTGGATATATCCTGGTGTATCCAATGATGGACAATCTGTGAATCGCATCTACTACAGCGACTGACTGACTTGACTGACTTGACTGACGCCACAACAAAAGTTTTTTTTTTCTGTAACTGACATTTCTCGTTGTTTTTTATATGGCCATGTGTTTATCACCAGTGGTGCGCAATTACTTAAAAAAATTTTTACTGACAATAGCTACTTTTTTTTATCATGAAGCGCCATTTATGACTATTAGTAATTAATTTTACTGACTGACTTGACTGACGTCACAACAAAAGTTTTTTTCTGTAACTGACATTGCTCGTTGTTTTTTATATGGCCATGTGTTTATTACCAGTGGTGCGCAATTACTTTAAAAAAATTTTTGACTGACAATATCTACTTTTTTGTTATCATTAAGCGCCATTTATGAATATTCTTCTTTAATCTAAATTCATACCAGGATTTACCAGTTTCAATATATGCAGTGAATTTCATAACACCCTGTATATTAGAAATAATATCGGGCCCAGGATTGAACCTTGCGGCACCCTAATAGTAATCTCACCCTTTGCCGATGTCACCCCAGAGCAACGAACAGACTGATATCTACCCTTCAGGTAAGAATTCATGTGCTGAAGGCTTTTTGGAGTAAATTTATATGCTTGTAATTTTTTTTAAAGAATCTCAGGATTGACGCAGCCAGAGGCCTTGCTCAAATCACAAAACAACACCGTACTATATTGGAACTTATTAAATGCCTCTAAGATATCTGTAATTAAGTTCAGAACACCCTGGACTGTATTTCTACCCTTTCTGAACCCGAACTGACAGTTACTAAATAAATTATTGCTTTCAAAAAAATTTTGGATTTGTTTTGCCATGCATTTTTCTACTATTTTTGATAATATTGGTAACAGGGATATTGGGCGGTAATTCTCAAACCCCCCTGGATCGCCTTTCTTAAATATAGGAATAACAAGTGCCTCCTTCAATATAGATGGGAAGGCACCTTCCTGAAAGCATAAGTTTATGAGCTTAGTCAAAGGTATCAAAATTAAATTTTTCACACTCTTTACAATTTTAACATTAAATCCTAGATAATCTCGGCTATTTTTGTTTATTAAATAAAATGTTAATATTAAAAGAGAAAGCCAGTGGCTTGAATTAAATCGCAAAACTTAAGTAAGTTAAAAAATTTTAAAAATAAGACGCTACATTATTATAAAAAAAGGTACTAATAAAAGAGAAAGTAATTATTAAAACCCAATTGCAAAATTTAAGCAAGCTTAAGATTAAGAAGTTACGTTAATAAACAAAAGAAGTTAGTACTCAAGGACATCAATAACTAAATTGTAAAGTTCATCGATGCGCCAATAATAAACGTTAATATTTATAAAAAACCTAAATGATCTTTAACGACCAAGTTTAACGCACCATTATGCTATCTTACATTAAAAATAAAAAGTCGTACAACAAAAGAAAAATAATTGATAATTAAATCGTAAATTTACGTAAGACCCACAGTAAAAAAAGACAGGCTTAACAGAGTCAGTAAACAATTAAAAATTTAAACCCCTGAAGTAGCCTGACTTAAAAGTTAAATGTTTCATACTTATCGAGTAAACCAAATCAATGTAAGATATCATAAAAAAAAGGAAAACCAAATAATAATTGACTTTAGAAAAATTTAGGTCACCGAAATGAAGAGAAAATATCCCTTATAGGGAGAAACCGTTTAAATAGAAATAATCTAAAATACCGTATGTGTACATCTATAAAAAAAGTACAACTATGCAAGCAGAGCAACTATGTAACGACCTTAAGGTCCAAAAAAAGGCAAATTGTACGATATAAAACAAAATAAGAATAAATATGTATAAAGCAACTACGTAACTACCTTAAGTTCCAAAAGCAAATAGTACGATATAAAAAAAGGAATAAAACATGCACGAGCTTAATAAGTTTCCAAATACTAATCAAAGCATGACAAACTTAAAAGTAAAATATAAGGTTAATTAATAAATAACTTTAACTAAATAAATCCAAATTTTCCAACTTCGTAAAAATGAAGCTCGGGAAACTCCAAGCCCGTACACATTCTAACTTATAATAAAAAATATATAATGCTCTGTGGTATTTATTCTTGACAGGCTGGCGACTGAACCTTAATAATAGCAAATGAATATATTTAAAAACATTCTTATCGCACTGCATGCATTTCTTGTACCACAAACTCTTCGATTCATAAATTACGGTTTGAAATTAAGATTACAGATAGCCCAGTATCCTCTGCAAGGGCTCCGCGATAGTATAAAACAATAAAAAAACTTGATAAACTGAATACTTCAAGTCGAATAAAATCCAAGGCTAGTCGTTACAACTGGCTCGTAAGCTGGTATACAGAGGATCTAACTATATTTAATGGCATAAATTAAGCAAATAATATGTATCTGAGAAAACACGAGGCAAAGAAACTTCAAGGTCACTTACCTCGTCAACAGAGGGCTCGATATTCTAAATTCTAGAGACAAATCACAGCAAATGGGGCGGCTACAGGCAAACAGCACTAACCAGACGGGGATAACTGTTAAAACAAATAAAGAAAAGGCCCTTAAAAATCGAGATTTCCGTTCCCTATCTACGCATAGATTTAAAAAAAACAAAAGGTATAACCAAAAAAAGCTCACCTGACACGATGATATCGACCGAAGTCGCAAACAAAACCTTGATACTGTGACAGAATTGACCTGTCACAATACCCCAGATAAAACCAGACCAGATGCGTCAGCTCCAATGTCGCCTGTACTTCATGCGACGGCGAGCCAAGGATTGACGAGACGATCGGCCGGCCGTCAGGCATCAAGTACGGGGCCGAGGATATAAGTTTAAATCACAGCATCACAGCCGCTGCCGTGTCTTCTTCAAATGTATCGTAACTGCCATATAGTACAGACGCCTGCACTATCGCAAAGCTAAGTGCCGCGCCTCAAGGTCATTGAGATTGAACACGATATTTGACAGTCTTACGCATCTGGTCTGGTTTTATCTGGGACAGTACATTAAAGTGTAAGAAGTAAAAATAATTTAAATTCTTCTACATCATTATTTAAATAAATCTTCCAGGGTTGCCATATCACGCTTTAAACATTATTTTTAGGAAGAATATATACTGCGATGATGCTTGAAACGTTATTTCAATTAGATTTTTTAAACATACCTTATAATTAATTTATTCCGGGATATAAGTGCCCATTCCCGGGATTTTTCGGGACTGAATTTTTAACGGGATCCCGGGATTGCAAGCCCTAATGTGTACGCTCACTTGTTGATTCTATTATTCTATCGCGTCGCTGTGAATTTGGTAGTTCGTAATACGACAAAAGTGTGCAGTAAGGCGCGACTGTTTGCATACAGTATTAGAAGGTCCATTCATTCATTCCTGATTTAAAATATAATGGGTCGCAGATATAACATCTGTAGATGTCGAACGGTCTTTTTTTTTTATATAAAATCATTTTTTCGCCGACTCACTCTAAGAGCGTCTTTTCCGCAGACGCGTATTTTTTTAAGGTCATCCGCTTTCCAAACGCGTATTTATCCTAAGGTCGTCCGCTCCCCATACGCGTATTGTCCCAAGGTCGTCCGCTCTCCAGGCGCGTCTTTTTCGCCAAGACCGTTCGCTCCCTAGACGCGTATTTTTCTAAGGTCATTTAATCCCCAGACGCGTATTTTTCCAAGGTCGTCCGCTCTACAGACGGGTCTTTTTTCCCAAGGTTGTCCGCTAACCAGACGCGTATATTTTCCAAGGTCGTTCCCCCCTTTGGCGCATATTTTCCCCTAGGTCGTCCGCCCCCAGGCGCGTCTTTTTCGCCAAGGTCGTTCATTCCCCAGACGCAAACTTTTCCAAGGTCTTCCGTTCCCCAGGCGCGTATTTAACCAAGGTTGTCCGCTCTCCAGGCGCGTCTTACTTCCCAATGTTGTCCGCTCCCTGGACGCGTCTTTTCCCCCAAGGTTGTCCATTCTCCAGATGCGTATTTTTTTCACAGTCGTTCGCTCCCTAGATTCGTATTTTTCCCGAGGTAGTCCGTTCCCCAGACGCGTATTTTTCAAAGGTCGTCTGCTCTTCAGAATCTTATTTCTTCCAAGGTCGTTCGCTCCCCAGGCGCGTATTTTTTCAAGGTCGTCCGCTCCCTACCCGCGAATTTTTCCCAATGTCCGCTCCCCAGGCGTGTCTTTTTCGCCAAAGTCGTTCGTCCCCAGACGCGGATTTTTCTAAGGTCTTCCGCTCCCCAGACGCAGATTTTCCCAAGGTCGTCCGCTCTCCAGACGCGTGTTTTTTCTAAAGTCCGCTCCCCAGACACGTCTTTCTCCCCAAGGTGGTCCACTCCCCAGACGCATATTTTTTAAAAGATTGTCTGCTTCCCAGACGCGTATTTTTTCCACGGTCGTTCGCTCCCTAGATGCGTATTTTCCCCAAGGTCATCCGCTCCCCAGACGCATATTTTTCAAAGATCGTCTGCCCCCAGAAGCTTATTTCTCCGAAGGTCGTCCGCTCTCCAGTCGCGTATTTTTGCCAAGGTCGTCTGCTCCCCACACGCATATTTTTCCAAGGTCGTCCGCTCCTTAGGCGCTTATTTTTTCCAAGGTCATCCGATCCCCAGGCGCATATTTTTTCCGAGGTCGTTAGTTCCTCAGACGCGTATTTTTCTAAGGTCGTCCGCTTCCCAGATGCGTATTTTTTCCATGGTCATTCGCTCCCTAGGTGCATATTTTCCCAAGGTCGTCCACTCCCCAGACGCGTACTTTTCTAAGGCCATCCGCCTTCCAGACGCGTATTTATCCCAAGGTCGTTCGCTCCCCATTTCATTAAAAACGCTCTTAAATTAGCAAAGTTATTTAACCTTAAACTGGATACAAATTTTTCTTGTCCGTTTTTTGCTAATAAGTGTGCTTTTTAAGAAATGAAAAATATACCTGACGCCGTGGAAGGTGCTTTTCTTTCATGCACACGGGACAAAACTGCGAAAAAAATGTTTGTTTTGGAGGAGACCTGATTACAGTGCATTATTATCGACTTGTGCCTTTCTGACCCCCCTTTACATATTTTTTTTTAGAAATAAAAAATACACCTGGCGCCATGGAAGGTTCCCTTTCGTGCACATGGGAAAAATCTGCAAACATATTTTGGTTTTGGAGGAGACCTGATTACAGTGAATTTCTTGTCGATTTTTGCCTTTTTGCCTCTAAATAGTTTTTTAAGAAATAAAAAATATATCTGAAGCCACGAGAGGTGCACTTGTTTCATGCACACGGGAGAAAACTGCAAAAAAAATGGTTTTGGAGAAGACCTGATTACAGTTTATTTTTGTCGATTTTTGCCTTTGTGATCCCTTTAAATAATTTTGTAATAAAAAATATACCTAGCGCCAAGGAAGGTTCCTTTCTTTCATGCACACGGGAGAAAAATGCAAAAATATTTTTAGTTTTGGAGGAAACCTATTACAGTGAATTATTGTCGATTTTTGCCTTTGTGACCCCCTGTAAATAGTTTTTTAAGAAATAAAAAATATACCTAGCGCCGCTAAAGGTGCCCTTTTTTCATGCACACGGGAGAACATTGCAAAAAAAGTTTTAGTTTTGGAGAAGAATTGACTATAGCGTATTTTTAATGTATTTATATCAATTTTTTGCCGATATGACCCCCTGAAATTTTTTTAAATGAAAAATATGTCAGACGCCGCAGACTTTTCCCTTCTTTAATGTGAACGTGAAAGAACTGCGAAAAAATGTTTAGTTTGGGAGAAGACCTGGATTTGTACAAATCCAGTTTGATATCGATCATGTAACAAAATCTGCAAATTAACTTAACTAAAACTAAATGATAGTGTCCTGCAAAAATTCCTCATCCTGCCTATTCGTAATTTGTTAAATCCTTTTTTTAATAACAGAACCTCCATTGAACCATTAAAATTAGTCTGAGCTTTCCAGTTTGTTCAATAAATATTCCAGCATTTTAATTTGATCAAAATATTGAATAAGAAAAGTATTGCAGAAAGTTCTCTCAGTACTTTTTCTGACCTCATACATTTAGTTTTTTGAAAGTTGATATTTATTTTAATATTTTTGCTCCATTTGCTATCTGGGTTATAACTTTATTTATTTATTTTCTTTTCTTTAATGAATTATATGTGCGATGAGGTTTGTGGTTATTTAGTGTGTATGCTTTGTTAGTGAAATGAGCCGTAAATATAATAATAGGTATAGCCACTAAATTCAACTACAGCACAGCATAGTAGGCTTCGCTAGACTGATTGCCCGTGTTACGCGCGTGTGCGTGTTTAGATGGACTACAATCATATTAACATAGTTATTGAAAACACGAGATGACTGAACAAGCCCATTGGCTTTCCTCTCGCGGAAAAGCATACGCAAGCCGTCGCTCATTGTAAAAATATACAACAATTTTCTGGATGTTTAAATTCAATTGAATTTTAATAGGTTTTAATTTCTCGATAAAAAAAATTATGGAACACCTCAGGATTTTTTTTATTAATATAAAGCACATATACCCAGATTTAAGATTTTATTGTTCAAATTACGACTGTTATTTTATAGACATTGTGAGTGTTTTTACTTGTTCCAAGTTCAAAGTAGTTATCTTTCAAAGTAAAGGTAGAGGAATTCTCCCTCGACTGAGGTGGTATCACCCCACACATCCTCTTAAAGGGCTGGTGAAATCTCTACGGATGTTTCCAGCTCTGGACGTGTGAGTCGGATTTCCCCAGTACACCCACGGTAGATAGTACTTAGACTGCGATCTTCGTGGGCTGTCAGAAGATAAAAAAAATTGAAAATCTCAATAAAAATCTGATTAAGTTAAGCTTTATGGAAAACAATCGTATATGAACTTTGTATTAAAAATTAGCCGATTATTATTTTAGATTGATTGTAAAATACCCTGTATATTAATCAACCTTACTATTTTAAATTATTAATAAAATATTTTTTCTAGGGCTAATCCAGAATACTATCTCCGGGACTATCCTTCTCAAGTAATAATACATTTTTGCCACAATCACAAAATTGATCCAGACAGCTACATGAAAAACTTGAGACCATCAGCAGAGCTTCGTATTATTTTTGGCACCTATTTTGCCAAAGGCCATTCGCCATTTTCAGCTCTTATTTGTCATAAATGCGATTTACATAGCTCATATGGTCCAGAATTCTACAACGTTGTATCCAATGGTGCCATATGCCCTACGTATAATTGGTGTTTCCACGAATATGAAAAATTCTTTATGAGAAAATTTATCGAACCCTCGGAAGATAGGTTAAATGAAAAATTAAAAGAGGCTGTAAACCAGTTTAATGCAAAATGGCGCTCGGAATGTGCGATAATATCATATAATCCTTTGTTTGTTATTTCTATTTGTACGCCATTAATGAAAAGTATTTTTAGATCAGGTTTTGCTGAAGAACTTATCACTGTTCGGTGTTTTAGTACCCCCAAAACAGTACCCAAACGACAAAAATTGATCTTGTTTTTATGTCACACTCCTATTGGCTCCTTACCTTTTGGAGTAGTAGTAACCTTTGCAGAAGACACAGAAAATCTTTGTGAAGGCATCAGAGCTCTTATCACAATGTTTGGAGTTGAAACTTATAGTCCAAGAACAATTATAATTGATGAAAATGCGTTATTAAACAAGGCTTTAAAAAAAGTTTTTCCACAAGCACAGATTTTGTTTAACGAATTTCAAATGTTGCAGTCTATTTGGCGAATCAATAGAGTTGTTTGTAGCGATGACGATGAAGAATTTCAGGCTTTATATAATTTGTTTTTAGTAACACTAAATAGTAATTCTGAGGAAGAGTTTAAAAAGAACTTTGATAGCTTATTGGTTTATGCAGAAAAGTATCCTAAATTGACAAATTTTTTAAAATACTTCAAGGTAAGATCAAGCTCTTATGTTTTTTACGCCAGACCAAAAATAGAATTTAACACGGATGTATTGAATTATACAGACTCGGGAACAGTTATTTTACAAGATGTTTCAATTAAGTATGGAAATTTTTTTAACATTGTCCAGCTTTTCGACTTTTTATCAAAAAACTATGTAGATCACTATGAACGGAAACTTAAGAAGATAGTTGAGGGTGATTTGAAAGGTTTTTTTAAAACAAATTTTTATGTACCACTTAGCAAAATAGCTGATTTCACTTGCGAGAAAGTTAGCGATACTGAATTTCTCGTTAGTTTAAACGATATGAAGTTTTTTGTTAACGCTGAACTAGATACATGTACTTGTCAGGTGGGAGTTCATGGGGGTTCATGCGTGCATCAATATATTGTTGAAAAGAACTTGGGTCAAGTTCCCGAATGTTACACTCCCTTATGTGAAGATATGTTAGGAATATTTAAGAATATTTTAAGAGAGAAAAATATAAGGCCACCTTTACCCGATAATGACCGGTTGTCTGAACTTGGTACGGCTCTAGATTCTTTAAAATCTGAATTAGAAAGTGTTACGGAAGATCCAGATGATTTTTCGGATATTGTTTCTTCAGTATGTTGTTCAGAAATAAGTAACTTCAGTGAAATGCCTCACGACATGGATCATTTGGGGCCATTAGATGAAATATTTATTATTCCACCTGATATTACTGATTCTTTTACAGATATTACAGACGAGGTCATGAGTCCATTGGTTTTAAGTGAATTTGATGACACTAATGAAGATAATGACGACTTTCTTGATGACTCTCAACAATATAACAGAGAATCCGGAGAATT
Organism: Philopedon plagiatum; assembly: GCA_963971165.1. Classification (NCBI taxonomy): domain Eukaryota; kingdom Metazoa; phylum Arthropoda; class Insecta; order Coleoptera; family Curculionidae; genus Philopedon; species Philopedon plagiatum. The sequence goes on along the minus strand of OZ020194.1, from coordinate 57,093,148 downwards.
AGAACCAATTGAATCTTCAAATAGAACACGAGGGACGAAACACAGCCAAAACAACGTTATTCTTGAACGTTTTCCTACAAATCTAAAGCAGACTACTACTGGGTTATTTTTAAACGAGGATAATTCAGAAAATGTAATTATCTATGAGTATACTGAAGAGGACATTAAATGTAATAACGAAGTAGAAATTATAGAGCAATGTGACGCTATTGAAGATGATACTTTAGTACACTTACCAGTCGATGGTTCTGTAGTTTTAAGCACAAATGTAGAAGGATATACTATATCAGAAAATATTGCATCATCTGCTGAATCATCAGTAGTTTATACTTACTCCGATGGACAACAGGGTCAGGTGGAATTTTATGAAGACGTGATGACTGAAAACGATCGAAAAACAGCAGAAATTGCAGAATTTTTAACGAATTTGCCAGATACAAATAACTCAAATTACCTTCTTACTACAACAAAACACCACTGCCCACAAAGTACTGATGCTATTCATAATTTGGATAATTCGAGTGATGTTCAATCTCAGAATACAACGGTAGCAACCTACATAACAAATGAAGGAGAAGCAAATGAGCAAGAGCGAACAGTATCGAATGGAGTGGTTGTAGTAAAAAATGAAGAGTATTTTACTAATTATAAAGTATTAGAAGATAACGTATTATCTATTGTACCGAACGGCTCGGATGAATTTAAAAACGATATTAAACCAAATATTTCCAGTTCGGACTGTTATGAAGAAACCTCGCAACAATCAACGCAGAGTTTAATTACCGACAGTTATGAAGAAAACAATTTTATAATGATGTCTCCCAATGACTTATTTGACGATAATCAAAGTCTAGAACCAGATATTGACAAGCAAGAAAATAAAATTAACGTTTTATCATCTGTAGTTATAAAACCTCCTACATCTTCTCCGCCTTCGTGCACTCTAAACCTTCCATTAAATTTAAATGCTATAAAACATAAAACCTTAAGGAATGTTAAAGAGGATAGCCGCATTAGGATGAATGAACAAAAGATTACCCAATCTGGGAATATACTTTTTATACATGATCCTTTAAAATCAGAACCACGAAAAATAGTTTTACCTGTGGTTATTAAAAAAGAACATAGAAAGTCGTCTGATTTAATAGAAATTAACAAGAACAACACAGATAAGGATAATCAGACACCTGAAAAAGACGTTATTAAGTTATACTGCAACCAGTCAGGAGAAAAATCTTTTCTTGAAGAAAATAAACAAACAGAAACCATAACATTTCAGAAAGATTTTCCAAACCAACCATCGGTAAAGGCGGAATATACTGAAAACTGTTTAATGGAAAAACAAGAATTAAAAACACATAAACTGATGGAGCCTGAAGGCGACTCTCAAGAATTGGACACAGAAGTATCGGATACAATAAATAATTTCCAAGACTATGAACAATCAGTAATAAGTTCTGAAGAAATGAGGTTAGTTGAATGTGGTTCTAATAACGACCAAGAGAAATTAGATCAAGATGTATCTGATCATGATATCGTATCTGAAATATGGGACAAAAGTTCTTTAGATTCTGAGGGATTAATATTACCAGATTGCGATCCCGAAGAATTAGCTAAAAACGATTTTATTGAAGTAATAGAAATGGATTCAGATGGTTTGGACGAAATAGCTTCACAAAACTACGATTTACCCTTAGTTTCCGCTGTGGTAATTCCAAAACAGACGTCGCCCCAGTCGCTACTTCCCGGAAAATCGTTAAAAATTGTTCCATTAACAAACATACCTTCTAAAATGCTGCCTTTCAAATCATTTTCTTCAGGAAGTGCTTCCGTAGGATCGAAGTGTATACCGTTAAAGGATTTCATGTCAAAAATATCGCCGTCAAAGTTACCTCTTCAATCAGCATTATCTACCAAAGTGAAAGGTTTAGAAAATGTTTCCATCGACATTGCATTACCTCGTGTTCGTAATGAACCTGAAGTTTTAAAAGAAAAACAAAAAATTACATTTTCCATGTCAAACATTGCAAGTTCAAAAGGTTTCATAGATTTGTCAGAAAAATCTTTAGATGAACCTAATATCAATATAGATGTCCATAAGAGCGAGAACGAATATAATAAAGATTCAGATATAGAAGTAAAGGCCGAAACTGTAAAACGTAGTATTGACAAATCAAAACTAGTTGGAGGAAAAATAAATCAAAAGGCTACATTAGATTGCGACGAAAATCGTGTAAAAAAGGTAACGATTATCCGTAAGTTAAAGGAAAAAGTTGATAGTGAGAAGATCGACCAGGCACATTATAATAAAAACAGAGCACAAAGTTTAAGTACTGATGGTGAAAAATCATTGCTAAACATTAAACAAGTGAAAACGGCCAGAGATCAGTTAAAGGACAACGATACAAGAGGCAAGAGTTTGACATCAACTTTAAAATCTTTTGCGGCTAAAAATCAAAAAGTCATAATTACCCAGAAACCAGCTGTGGATACGACTGACAACGAAACAAGTTTATCAGATTTTGAAAATTTTAGTAATTCCTCAGAGAGTTTTTATTCTAGGACAGATGAATTACCAAAAAACGAGATGTACGAGTTGCAATATTTATCTGATGATGGTACTGCTGAAGATTCGGTTGATGATGTTGCTCTGTTAGGTACAATAAAGGAGCCTGTGAAAAGTAAATTGACGAATAAATTGACTATAAGAAAGCTCAGACAATCTGGTCCTCAGACCGATGATGATAGTAGTTCTGATGAATCAGTTGTCTTATCAAATATAAGAAACAAGCGTAAAATATCAAATCTTTCATCAGGAGTTAAATCAGTACCAGTAAAAAAGACACCACATATTGACGACACTTCGAAGAAAACTGAGAAATCTGTGAATCTAAATGATATTAGTTCTGATGAATCGCGTGATGATATGTCGGTTTTAACGAAGTATGTTAGGAATCAATTACCACCAAGGACTAAATCTGGTAAATCTCAGACGAGTAAAAACTTATCTGTTAGAATACTTAAAGAAAGTAATAAATCGGATTATAAAAATTTACATTTTATTGAGAATAGTTGTGATAAATCAACTGACTCTGTGAGTCTATCAAATAGGAAAGTTAAAAGTATGTTGCCTTCAAATCTTCTGATAAACAACACTGATGACGATGATTTTGATGGACTAATTGCCAGTGATACCTTGTCTGGCTTAACAGTCAAATATAAAGGTCATTCGTCATTGAAAGCTAAACCGGAAACAAAAATTATAGCTAAAAATCTAAAAACGTACAAGCCAGGTGGCATAACTCCAAGGAAACCTGAAAAATACAGAAGTAGAATCCCCTCATATAAAAATGATTATGAGAACCCTTATGATAAATCGAGTTGTTTCTCAAGCTTTTCCGATGAAAATAAAGAGGATATTAAGAAAATAATAACATATCAGTCGTCCAAAGTTTTAGACCAAAAAATCAAAGAGGAGATTAGAGAGGAAGTAAACACGGACACAGAATCTTTGGAAGATGCCACAAAATTGGATATATCTGTCTTGATAAAAAAAGGCGATACTAATGAATGTACAAAGAAGAATTTTTGGAGCAAAACGTATAAACCGAAACAAAAGATGAATCCAAAAATATTCAATATTAAAAATAGAAAAATTTCCAACACCACTCTAAAACTTGATTCTTTACCTAGCGTACTGTCAAAGCCATATAATAGAGATAGAGTCCGGTCGCATAAAGTTGAAGAACTCAATCCAGATACTAGTATTACATCACAGACTACAGAAATTTGCGCTTTTAAGAAAGTAGATAATATCGTTAAAACGAGTCAAAATCAAAATGACACCGCACAAGGAGTTTATATTCTACCAAAAGGGTTAAAAGATGAGTTACTATCCGATTCATCTTTAAATAGTGATTATCTTTTCGAGGAATATAAAAGCGATACATCCATTTGCAGCCAGAAAGAGAAAACTGTAGATGACACACAAAAAACCTTAGTTTGTTTACAAGGAAGCTCTAAAACGGTTGACACTAAGGTTAATATTGAAAACATAACAGGCAAGCAGGGCAGCAGGAAAAGTTATTTAAATCTTTCCACAGTAGGAACTATAGATAGCAAAACTTGTCAAATGCAAATTGAAAAAGAGTTGACAACAAGAGAGCTAATCGTTGTTGTAGAAAGAATGCCCATGATAAGTTGTCGAATCCCAGGCGAACAATTTAAAAAGATTAATACAGATTTAGAAAAGAATTTAACAACTAAAAGGAACGCCAAACAAAGTTCTTTAAATCGTTCCACCCTAGAAATGACCAATAACAAAGCCACTAAGAGACATACAAGTATCAAAGCTACTAAGAGACAAAATGCAACAGGGTTAACACCAAAGTTAAGCGTTGCTTTTAAAAGAAACCCCACGCCAGTTTGCCGAAAATCATCCAAAATCATTAAACAAGATATTCAAGATTTAGAAGTGATTTCAAAAAATAAAAAGGACACCAAACATGTAAGTTTGACAAATAAAAATGATTCCAAAAAAAGTTCTTCAAATCTTTCCAAACTAAGAATTACAGATAGCAATGCTACTAAGATACAAAATGCAACAAAGTTAGCACCAAAGTTAACGGTTACTTTTAAAAGAAAGCCCACGACAGTTTATCGAAAACCATCGAAAGACACCCAACAAAGCTTTTATAAAAGTGGTGTATCACGGAGGACAAAAGGCAAACCAATTTCAAATCTAACACTACCCAATGAATCTCTTTTTTTTCAAGCTTCTAAACATAGCCTTGAATCGTCTTTAAATCTTTCCGCAAGAGAAATTACAAATACCAAGGCTTGTCAAAAACAAAATGCCCATAAACCCATTACTCAAATCGGAAAGGATATTAAAGACTTAGAAGCGATTTTGACAAGTGATAAAGATGTTGATCGTGACTTATGTAGCGATGTAAATACAAAAAACACTGATGCATCAATTCTGGAAAATAAAGATCTCTCATTTTTATTTGATGATCCTCGGTTTGAAACAGTTGTTGAAGAGGAAACTGAACCAGCATGGACGAATTCAAATAATGTTTCTAACATTTTACGTTCTCCCATACACAAGGTAAAAAATTGCGATCTTAAGATAAATCCGTTCAATTTGGTATGTAATGAAGGATCTGAGAAGAAACCTGCTAGAGAGAACAGCAGTGTTATTTTAAATTATGTTTCCGTAACGAGTAAGACTGCGACTGTAAAAGAAATACCTCAAGGGGTATCCATAACGGAATATCCAAAACAGGATAGCTTAACAAAGCAAGGACTACAGACCAAGGAAAAAAACCACGCACTAACTTTTTTAATTTTTGGGAATGTCCTTAAAAAAACAAATGAACCTGGAACGAAATTATTGGCTAACTCCAAAAACAAGCCCGTGAAAAAGGTAATAGCAAAACCAGAAGTTAATTTTTCGAAGAATAATACAAAACTATTAAATTTAAACAAAGCAGGCAGTGTTATGTCACCAAATGTAGATTCAAGTTACAAGGATACCAAGAAGAGTAACTCTCCTTTAATTCAGCGTCATAGAAATGACGCAGAACTAGTCGGTACTCTAGAAAGCATGACGGACGAGTTAAAAGTAAAAAGAAAAATTACAGCTATAAACTCAGATAAGGACGTCAGTAATACAGATAAAAAACGACGTTCGATTAGTAGTACTGCCAAAATAACTCTTACTACAGGGGTGGAAAATGGAATTAAAAGCAATCCAGAAAGGCATTCAGATAAAAGAAATTCTAAGACCAAGGATGAAAGGACGAATCCGTTCTTTAAAATTTCTAAAACTTCTACACTTCATTCGCTTCATCCTCGGCGAAGCATTACAGGCGAAATATTGACCAAAACTGACATGTCTAATAAAAAAATAAAAAGGAAAAGGAATGTCCCTAAGAAGAATATTGATATTCTTACGCCCAAAAATGAAAAACCAGTATCACCTATTAAAAAGGTACAGAATGATAATTCGTTCACAAATACGCCTTTTCACAGTCACACAGGTAAAGATGCAGATAAGCGGAAACACAGATTACTTCTTCAAGAAGGAAAATCTAGAACAGCTCATACAACTTATACACCTGAATATTTTTCAAAACCTTCCACGGTGGGCCTTTCGTTTGATTATGAATCAAAATATGATTTAGAAAATTCTATAGTTGCATCTGTATTGGAAAAGCATCAGACGCCAAGGACCAATTTAAGACCAACCGAAATCAAAAAAGAAGGATCACTTATCGCATCGACACCTATCAAATCCATAGGCTATGAAGATGCTTTTAAAATGTTTTTAGAAAATTCCAATCAGTGGCGCCCAAATACTCATTTCGACCGATCTTTATCTGATTTCGAAAAAGATATTGATAGCAGCGATGCAGAATCGAATGGAGGATCTAGAAGAAGAACAAAGTCTGTCTCTAGTGCTAGAAATGACAATAAGAAGCTTGCATCTGGGAAATTAAAAAAGTCTGTCAGTTGGGCAGAAGGGCTAAATATTATAGAATATGTACAGGAATCCAGTAATGACAGTGATGATTCAGAAATTAGAGATATACCAAAGAAAAATGACTCTGCAAGAAGAGATCCGAAAGCACGGATTGGTAAAAAAGGTTCCGATAAAGTCAACAAGCTTACATCAGCGCAAAAATGCCAACCCGTTGTAACTAGTTATATAAAGTATGCAACAGGGTGTGAACCTCAAGATTATCATGCAAGACTTGGGGCGAATGTAATTTATGAAAAACAGGTGAATAGTCCCATGTCAAGTACATCTGTTCTCCAAGGAAGACGAAGATCTTTACCTCGACCTAAAGATTCAGTTACCTCAGATAATAGGTTACGTCGGTCGAGGTCCAGTACCCCGAAACATGAAAATACAACGATGTGTAGAAAACGCTCCCGAAGCTATACAAGAGGTGAAAATTTCGAGACAGAGCTGATTATATTATTGGAAAGAAATAAAAAAATAGATCAAATGTGTCTTTCTCTGGAAACGACAACACTGGGTTCCCTGCGGAGTAGACGCGGACAGCGTGTCGGATACAAGGAGTTATTGGAGAGGGCAAGGTTATCCAAAAAATTTTAATTTGTAAATATTAATTGTAGTGTGAACAGTCATTTCGTGGGGTAATACCTGATGTATGCGCATCGTTCACGGAAAGTATACAATACATGTAGTAGACGACTGCAGCGAGTGATGCGTACGAAAAGTGATTCCCGTAGTGGTCCTTGTAAAGAGAACTAAAGAAACTTTACGCAACATTTCCAAAAAAAGTAGTTAATTTTTTATATATACAACCTTTTAGTGTTTGGTGAACGCATTTCGCTCATTATTTTGTTCCTTACATATTTTAATCTTCTGTATGTGGAATTTACAGTACAATTAAGAAAATAAATTAACCATAGGTGAGGTTTCAAAGGATCTTAATGTAGTTTTGACTGTTTTTCGTGTATTATGCCGTAGGCAAATTGTCAAATTTGATGACGCCCTTAAGGTGTGTAATGTGATATAAAATGCCTAAGCTTTTTCTTCAGGCATTTTATAAAACGCCTGATTATACAGTTCGCCTACAACATATGTATATACATTTATAATATATCTTTCTGAATGAATATTAAAAAAACATATATTTTCATCTTGTAAAATATTGTATATACAATATCTAAAATTAATTACTTATTAATATTTGTATTAATTTAATTTTTATATAAAAAACTGAAATCCCAAAAATATAACAAATTATTTTGGTTGAGTTGTTGCATGGGCGAAAAAGATGGCAAGTAATACGATTATAGCCGCGATATTTCTCTCTATTATGAACGAACCCGTTAAAGTGAAGCGTGTTTACTTATTCGGGTCGATTCTTGAACTAAAGAGAGGCTGCAGTCTAGCAACTTTTTCGGGTGGGTGTTCTCTCCGGTTCCATAATCTGAACCTTGAAAATCGTTCCTGCGGGATATTGCTGTTCCTGTCTCGGCCACACAGCTGTGTATCATACGAAAATAAAATTATTTACTTACGGTGAAACTTAGATTGTGTTAAAAGAACTCGTTCCGTATCTTTATTTCTTTTTCCGTCCATGTGTTGTTCAAAGATCTAATTTAAATTTAAACGGTGACTGAGTATACGGACTTTTCTGCTATAATTGCCCTAAACCAAATGTAATATATTTTTTAAATTCATTATAGGCGTCTGTATTAAAGTTTAAAGTATCTAAAAATGTTTTTGTTAAAAAGCACAACATAATTCCAAAATACAAAATTAAGTTAAAATTATGCACAAATGTGTGAAAAAAAATTTTGCTGCGTGAGAATTGTGCAGGGTGCATTTTAAGAGATACCACTATTGCCTTTTGTAAAATGGTAAGAGCAACGAGTTAGGGTAAATTGAGGAGTAAATGCTGTTTTCACCCGATCCAAAGAGGATATTTTTTGTAACATGTATATTTTTGTTTATTCTTACACAAAATCTAAACACATTAACAGACTTGACATTACAAAGCTTTTGCTATTGCTTGCATTTATTAAATATTAAGAATTTGTATTAACTTTCTTGCCATTTATTGTCATATGTTTATTATCAACATCTTAAAATTGAACTAATTATATGTTTTTTAATTCAAACTCTCTCTGTCGTTTTCTTATATTTAATAGTTTGTAAAATATAATAATATTGTATATTGTTATAGAATCAGCGTCGAAAGTCTTTCACAGCTTGTGGGAGGGGAGAGGGCAAAATAAAATCGTGAAGCTAATAAAGGTTTTCCGTAGTAAACGATTAATAGGTTAGATTAGCTAAGGTAACTTTTCTCTAAACTATTTAGTCTCGCAGCTCTTATCTTTTTATGTAGCAGGAGCGTTATTGATTAAAATGAGCTTCCTATATTTGCATGTTTTAGAGGGTTCTCCTCTTTTGAATAAATAAGCGCAAATGCAAAAGTTTCACATTACTAATTTATTATAAGTATTATATCGTAGGCGACTTATAAACCCAGGCATTTATAAAATGGATAGGATTTTTCCAAATAGCTAAGCAAACAGTAAAATATTAAATAAATTTGCACAATATTGTAAAACGTTTATCATTTGTTATTTTAGAAAATTACACTGGTATAATAAAACAGTATTTTAAATAAATTTATGTTTACTGATTATTGAGTTAATTTATTAATATAAAGTTTAAACCAACGCTTTTTATAACATTAAAAAAATGATGTAAAACTGCAATTTTTTAACTATAAGAAGTAATCACATAATTAGAGATATTAATTCAGGATAGTTTTGGTTAGTTTAGGTGAGTTTGGTGTAGTTTTTTGCCCTTTAATACGTGTATTTTAGGTAATTACTCGTCAAAATTCAGGAAATTGTCTCATATTACCTAAAATCTCGTTTTAGTGCTGAATCAGGTACAAAAACAACTAAAATTAGCTAGTTCCTCGTTAATTATTAAAAAAACGGGATTCTGATTCGTCTGATGATATTTTCTATTCATTATTTGAAACACACAGATATATAATTATTTTAAAATCATTTGTATTTGCATTTTTTACACAACCAACATTTAATAATATATAATACAATTTGTCCAATAGAAGATTCAAAGTTTTATAAAACATCTTATTTTAACGAGGTATATTTCAAAACAGCAAACCGTAAACAAAATGTCATAATAAAACTAATAATACGTTGTAAGCTTTTATAAATCGTCTCAAATTTTTAGTCAAAGAAATCAAAATTATTTATCCATAAAACGTCGTATATTCATGATGTTTCTTAATTTGCCTACAAAGCTTAGGTGTTTTATAAAACGTCTTGTTTACAATTCGCCTACGATATGTACACATTTTATTTTATTCTTGTATGAAAATTAACCGTCAAGGACCCGTTAAAATTTTATAGGGCAGCATTAATTCAGTTTATTAAAGTAAAGTTTATGAATAAAAGTTGCATAGGATATGTATATATTGTTCTAAACTCTGTTACATTGTTTTGGAATTTGAGTATAATTTTGCGCGCGCATATGTCACGTGTACAACTTCTAATGGTTTCTGTATATAAGAGTCAAAAGTCAGTTGATTTAATAATGACTATATATTCATAAACCACTAAGCTATCAGTATGAAGAATTTCTCATAAATATGTTAAACATATATTTTACATTTTATTATATCATTCATTATTATGTTATCTATTAGTATAATAATATTTTTGTGTTTTAAGCTTATATAATATAAATATAAGTAATAGATATAAGTGTTTAAAACATGTATATAAATTCACATGCTGCAGAAAAAAGAGATAAACTAATCAAGTATACAAGTAGTAGTCTATAGTTTGGCACATTCTATATGGGCTATACAGTTTCTTAAATACTTCAAGAATAATAATAAAAAAATAAAATAAATCTTTATTTCGAAATTACATATAAATACGTAAAGTGAAACAGCGTCAAAAAAAAAAAAGAAAAATAAATTCTAACAAAAGGTATAGTCAATATTAGTAATTTACTATTTTTCTAAAGTATTCGTCCAAACTAGATGGTTCAATATCTACCAGCATTCTGAAAAGTACTTTTTTAAGTTTTTTGACATTATTTAATTGCTTCATGTTAATTGGCAAAGTGTTGTAGAATCGAATACAATTGTAATAAGCTCCACCCTCATACAGTGTTGACCTATGCTTCGGATAAGTGTAATTTGATGTCCTTGTGGGGTAAGCAGCTTGAGACGCACTACCACTAAGTAGTTCCCTATTTAAAAAAAAAATAAGATACATTCCTGCACGTAAACAGCGGTTACCGTGAGAAGTCTGTTTGCCTTAAATTTACCTCTGCAGGTTTCTATTAAATTAAGACCTGGCAAAGTTCTCAGAGCTCTTTTTTGACACAAAAGGATCCTCTTGACATCACCATACAGTATAATCCCATATCTTACATGTGATTCAAAATTTGCGTGGTAAATAATCTTTTTTGTCTCAATATCAATATATTTAGACAATACTCGAAAAGTATAACATATTTTATTTAACTTTTGGACAATATATTCAATATGTTTTTCAAAGGCCAAATTGCAGTCCAATACCATTCCCAGGAACCTAGTAGATTGTTCTAATTTTATGTCCACATCGTTAATTTTTATAAAATCAGGATCTTGTAATGTTGACCTCTTTGTCTTAAATAATATGACACTTGTTTTAGTACTGTTTAAAATCAGTTTGTTTTTTGTAAACCACTTTGATGCTTCCATCATTAGCAACTGAGATTTATCAATAAATGTAGGTAAATCTGGAGCTGTTACCAGAAGGTTAGTGTCATCTGCATAGTTTGTGATTATACTGTTTGTATTTGCAGAATATAATTCTGTTATATCATTAATATATATGATAAACAAGAGAGGCCCTAAGACACTACCTTGTGGTATACCCAACTTTATTTCTGACACGTTTGATGCAACTCGCTTTCTTTGAACCTTTGCCTATGACTATGAATACTAGATGTTCATATAACTTTTTTTCCTACGGGCCCTTCTAAGGAGATGTTGAAACCTGAGCAGGGGCGGCAACTTCTCATTTTAACGTGTGGTGCTCATAATACTATGTACACAGACAAATATAAAAATTCTAAAAATGCCGAATGTTGGAAGTAATTTTAGGTTTGGATCAATAAAAACCAGTACCTAATACTAATATATTTTTATAATGTGTCGATTTGCGTGTGGTGCTCAACAGTTTGCGTGTGGTGTTCGAGCACCCGGGTACCACTATTGTTGCCGCCCCTGAACCTGAGCCAAGGGGACGGTTGAAAATAGGGTTTTCCGTAACATTTTTAAACCACCGTATCTGAAGGTATGTTGTGTTAGATAAGATTTTGTCGCGCTGTCACTATTACAGGATGGATTTAGAGTTTACAGAGCACTAAAGACGGGCTAACATCGCCACTTATAGCCCTAAAATTTTGACTTTTGTCGTCGTGAGTTAAGTATTATTTTTAATCGACCTTTTACTACAAAAAAGGTACTCTCTCCTACTTTTGATAAACATGAACGATTTCCCATTAAGAAAAACGTTGTAAGCTTTACGAGGAAATATTAAAGTCAATAATATATTTTTTTTAAATTAAAAGTTTAATAAATCTCAGCATAAACTTTTCAGGCCCAACCACAGTTTTTATCAAAAATGTGCTTGAATATTGGACTTGCCCAGGAATCTCATTTTTGGCAGTATAAACTAATTTTTGTACCAAACTGTTTCTCTTAAAAAGCTTTATTTGATGAAATGCCTTCTTTATAGCAAAAAATTGAAATGACAAAAATAATATTTAAAGTTTACCAGGGCTAGCCCATCTCTACCGCGCTGGTTAAATTACAACTCATTATGTTCTACTGTTTTATGCAGTCTTGACTAATGCACAATATAACGAATTTCTTTTCAGATACACAGTGTTGTTTAGAAGTTACTTAAGATATTGCCTCCCTTTTAGGGGAGGCATCTGTGGAAAAAAATATAAACATTAGTATTATTTTGACCTTACCTACAAGTACCGGTTTGCTTGCCCTGACAAAGACAGATCGTATAATGTGTCACAGTTAAAAATAACCGAAGTGTAGCCCTTGATGTAATATGTCTGAATTAATTTCAAGCATTATTTGCTGTAACATGGGCAGTTTTTTGCCGGAAAGGAACCAGTTATTTAGTTGAAGAATCGCTAATAATTTTCTGCCATATGTGCCGCATGTTTGTAAATTCAACGTTGTGGTAGCACCAAGGAGTATTGCCTTTACTACTGACGTGCGTTAGTCAAAGCTAGACATATCCTCTGCCTCTGACCCACCTGACATCCACCACCGTAAAATGGCGAATTTACGAACAAGCGGATCGCGTGATTAGCTTTTCTCCCTTTTGTGAAGTGGTTACTCTTTTGCCAAAAGGTTAGGTAATATCCGACACTCAAACCTCTGAATTTCGTTATGGGTTGATTTTTTTACGAGTTTTCGGCTGGCATTTCCGCGGGTTTAATTAAACTAGTGTATCCTGAACAAGGGCAAATTAGTTTGGTGCGAGCATATTATATTCTTTCGAGTTTGTTGATAATTATCCGTTTTATAAATAGGGTAATAATAAAACAATCGACAAGAAAGGGGCACTAAATTTTCGGGGTTTACGGTCGGTATTATTGTTAAAAAAATGCCCAGAAAATATAAACCCACCGGTATACGCATATCTACAGTCAAATACATTTTATTAACAAGTTTCGTTGTTTCGGTATTAAAGTATGGATTGTATTTAATACCTATTATCGCACCGAAAATTTTATTACTCAGTCTTGTATCAATATCTGCAGTACAAATTTTTACTGTTGTAAGGGTTGCTTTGGTAGATACCAGTAAAACCATAACTTATTAATAAAAGTTATGGTGTTACTGTTATCTTACAAAATTTATTAGTTTTGATTGTTCTTGGTGTTTTCTAAAGAATTCTTAGAAAGCACGAAATGTTACTTGATTAACTTTTAAAATAGTTTTACTGTATGTATCTATAGGTAGTATGTGTATAACTTTATCTTTTGTACTTGTAAATTAAATAAATCATTAAGGGTACCAGTAGGACAAGAATTTTATTGAAATAGAATTATTTTACATACTTTGAGCAATAAAATTACCATTTTGCAGTAACAGACAGAAAAAAAAATCTTGAGATGGCGCTGGTGCTGGTTCACTCCATTTTTATTACCTATTACCTGAATTATATTTTGCACTGACCCTAAAAAATAAAATATAAATATGGTTACTGTTGTTTATTTTGAGATTATTGTGAGTTCTGCCATTAAAATAATAAGAGTTTGAAGAATGTATTCAAAGTTTATAAGTTTTTCCCTTCAGTTAAATAGGCAAATTTGATTCGGTGCTCTTTTTTTGCTGTTTTTACATGTGCGTTAGGAATGCAGAGCATCGTTCATTGCCCATTTAGTAATTAAATAATATACTTGTAAGTAGCAGCACATACGCCTGCTTAGGAAAATTTTTCAAGATGAGCTCATATAGGAAGTATCTTTGAATTTAATTTGGCCCATTTATTTCATGACATGGATGAGCATAAAATACAAATGTTTCGGCAAACCATGTTGGTCTAAATGTTTCTGTCGCACATCCCGAAGACAAGTGTAATAAGTCAAAAAATAAATTTTGGGGTTTTATGGAAAATCATCAGTAAAATCAACATTTCTCCGACTAAAATCGTGGTAAAGAGAATGCAATTATTCCCCATTAGATGGCGAGCAGAACTGTTTTCTGTAGAACCTGTTTGTACAGTCGGGACGTTTTGTTTTCGGATACAATCCCACTGTAACTGTCTATGGTAACAACATTATTGTTTCCACACCTGAAAAGTCAGGAATTCCCCATCGAATATCTTCATAGGTTGCTGTAGTTGTAGTTAAACTCTTTAACTTATTTTCTACCATATATTCGTTAAATCTTCTTAAACTAACTTAATGCTTTACAAAATTTACAACTGACAAAAAAAGGAAAGGTTGCAAAGTCGACATTAACTTTAGATTAACCTTGTATAGACATTGACAGATGCCAAACACGGCGATAAAATTTGAAATTTGTAGGACGGTTTATACCCACAAGACAAAGCCAAGGACAACGGTAAAACGCTTAACTCGCGCAGTATAATAAAACTATACGGACAACTTCTACCGACATGGTAGTCTAGGAAGCGCGCCTTCGGAAGAGCACGATCGGCAAAACGCTACGTACGGGACAAAAGGTTGATGTTGACATTCTTTTTTTTGAAGTTAGGTTGCCGTGCAACGACAACTACGTCTGACGTCTTTAACCCTGATTGGTTAGTTATGACACCGAGACGCGGTTCTTTTAAAATACAAAACGAAGATTAAAGTATTTGTTTTACAAACATACTCCGCCCGTTGGCGTGACAACGTCAAAATGGTCTAAAGTCGATGACAAGCAAGCATAAACACACTTGATGGACAGACAATTTAAATCACGAATATTCATGAATAGATAATTTAACTTTGACAGACGTATCTAATTAGAGTTGTACATTTAATTCTAAATTGTCACTGATCGGCAAAATGCAGACCTTGGTAATTGGTCGTGTGAAAACACCATCTTTAGTTTTGAGTTTGACTACTCTTACTTTATTGTCAGGTCCGGGAATAGATTCTAAAACTCTGGCTCTTGGCCAAACTAAACGTGGGACATTATGTTCTTTTAACAACACAATGGTATTGGGTTGAACATTATTTGATTCTAACAGCCATTTAGAACGTTTCTGTAAATTATTCAAATATTCAACAGACCATCGTTTCCAAAAGTCCTGTTGTAATTTGGTGCAGTGTTGCCAACGTGTTAAACGATTCACTTGAGTTTCGATTAGATCTCTTTCTGGAAAAGACATTAGGCTTGTACCTATTAAAAAATGACCTGGCGTTAAACATTCAAGGTCAGACGGGTCTTCAGACAAGGGACACAGTGGTCGCGAATTGAGAACAGCTTCCATCTGAGACAACACTGTATTAAGCTCTTCGAATGTTAAATGACTGTTGCCAATAATACGAGTGATGTGAAATTTAGCGCTTTTTATAGCTGCTTCCCATAAACCTCCCCAATGAGGACTTCGGGCAGGAATAAATTTCCATTGAATTTCCGTGGGAGAAAGATAATTATAAATAATTTCTGAATTTGGTTTTGTCTTAAAAAAGTCAGTAACTTCTCTTAGTTGATTTCGACTTCCAAGAAAATTGGTAGCGTTGTCAGAGTAAATTGTTTGTGGATTTCCACGACGTGCAATAAAACGCTTTAATGTTAATAGAAATGCATCTGTAACTAGGCTTGAAACGAGTTCAATGTGTACGGCTTTCGTAGCCATACACACAAATATAGCAATATAACATTTGGTTAGCGGCGCACGCCGAAGATTAGATGCTTTAATTAAAAGCGGGTCACCAAAATCTACGCCAACACAAAAGAAAGGCCTAACAATAGTGACTCTATCTTTTGGTAGATCTGCCATGATTTGTTGAGAACTGGTATTATTTCGAAATCTAAAACAGATTACACAGTTTCTGATTATTTTTTCAATTCCTTTAAATCCATTTATTGGCCAATATTTTAAACGAAAATTTGACAGTACTGTCCTAGCTCCAGCATGATAAAGAAGAAGATGTTCTTTTCTCAATAATAAATTGACAATATGGTTTTTCGACGGTAGGAGTAAAGGATGTTTATGATCATATGAAATTTCTGCCTGGGATAGACGACCACCCACGCGTAGAAATCCATTTTTGTCTAAAAAGGGTTTTAAAGATCTTATGGCTTTGGAGGTAATTAATTTGTTGGAATTTAATTCTGATATTTCTTGTGAAAAATATTTGTTTTGTACACATTTGATGATTAAGTCTAAGGACTTTTGAAGTTCTTTTACTGAAAGTGGGCCTAGCAATTTTTCATTTCTTGATTTGATATTATTGACAAATCTTAGACAATATGCTAAAGCTCTTTGTAATTTCGTAAATGAAGAAAATTTTAAATAAATATTTTCTAAGTCCGATTCGGCGTTACTTTGAAAGTGTACTTTAGAAGTGACAATTTTTTCTTCTTCAGAAGTATCTGTTATTTGACTGCCATAATTTTTGAAATTAGATTCAAATTGATGTAATATTTCTGGGCCGCGCCACCAAAGAGTACAGGTTTTTATTTCATGGGGGTTCAATCCTCGAGAGACAAAATCTGCTGGATTTTCGTGAGTAGGAATATAGTACCACTTACATTTTTTTGAAGTTAATTCCTGTACTTTCGAAACTCTATTTGCGACAAACGTAGACCACCGAGAAGGATGAGATCTAATCCAAGCTAAAACAACTTGGGAATCCGTAAAAAGATTGATACTTTCAAATTGTAGAACGTCTTTAAATATATATTGAAATGACTCTGACACATAATTTAGAGAGCAAGACCGCTCCACATAGTTCAAGTCGGGGTAGGGTCACGGTTTTAATAGGCGCGACTCTTGATTTTGAACATATTAACCGACAAGAGACTTCTCTGTTTTCATAGATAGCACGAGCATATAGGCAAGCACCGTAAGCTCTTTGACTTGCATCGGAAAATCCAAAGAACTCGACCTTAAGACAGCCAAGCTGCATCAAAAGACATTGAGGAATTTTTACTTCTAACAGTTGTGATAAATGTTTAGAAAATGATTGCCATTCATTAACTAAGTCCTTAGGTAACATGTCATCCCAGTCAATTTTGGCCTTCCAGATTTCCTGCATAAAAATTTTAGCACGAATAATTACAGGGCCAATAAATCTAGGGGATCGAACATTTGGGCAATAATTGACAAAATATTTCTTTTAGTCATATATATGTCAGAAATGTTTTTTGGTAAAAGTGTCATCTTGAGGACTCCAAGCGACACCTAAAACTTTGTTGGATGTATTTTCCAAAACTATATTATAGTCATTTTGAGAGTAACTTACACGTAAAGACTTCAAAAATTCTTCTGAACCCCATTTGTGTAAGTGAAAACTAGCGGATTTACAAAGACCAATGAGTTCTTGGGCTAGCTTTTCCAGTTCTGCTTCGGAATTTGCAAAACATAGAAAATCATCTAAATAACATTGATTAAGAATTGCTTTACAAGCAAGAGGAAACTGATGATCTTTGCCTTTATTTGCGAGCTCTACCAGACATCTTGTGGCGAGATACGGGGCGCAATTAGTACCATATGTGACAGTTGTCAACTCAATTTGTTCCAAAGACTTCTCGGAACTTTCCCTCCATAGAATTGTTTGTAAAAATGATTGATCTGGATTAACACGAACTTGACACACATGACACACATTTTTTCAATGTCACAAATAAAGACACATGCCGAAGACCGAAATCTACAAAGTATGTCGAACAGTTCTGGTTGGACGGTAAAACCTTTAAGTAAAATATCGTTCAAAGAGAATCCAGAACTGGATTTCATGGAGGCGTCGTAGACAACACGTAATTTTGTCGTGGCACTGGATTCACGTATAACACAATGGTGAGCCATGTAATATCTACGATTACATGTTTCAGCTTCGGACGCGGACACATATCGGGCATGATTTAAAGAGACATATTCGCCAATAAAATCTTTATACTGACAGAAAAGCTCGGGATTTTTCTTAAATCTGTTTTCTAGGTAAGAAAATCTTTTTCTTGCTAAAGAAAATGAATGACCCAGTTTTGAAATATCTTCGTTATTTCTAAGGGGTAAATTTACTTGAAACTGTCCATTATCTAAAATTTTTGTCGTCTCCTGGAATATTTTTTCACACTGAAGATCTTCTGGTGATAAATTGGGCTTATTTTCGACTTCTTCCAAGGACCAGAATTTACAAAGAAGAGAGTCAAGGTCATTACCAGGATTGCAAGAATCGGTTTGTGAATTTTGTATGAAAAATGATACATTCGACTTTGATTTAGACGTATGACAGTTAGACATTGCACCTGAAACGACATATCCTAAATGTGTAGATTGTAAGATAGGTAAACCTTTTCCTAAGTCAATTATTTCAGGTTTGATAAGTTCACGGTGTACTTCCGCACTTAGAAGAATATAAATTTCTGATGGAATATGGAATGAAGGATCTGCTAAGGGAACAGTAAATGGAATATGTAAATTATTTTTATTAATCTGAACTTGAGGCAACTTTCCAGTTATTTCATCTATAATGAGACAAAACACGTCAAAAGATTTTTCTTTTTCAACATTAGAAAATATTCTGACATCTACCATTTTATTAGCAATCGTACTTTTGTTTGAAATAACTGAAATACGAGTCTGCATGTCATAAGAACGGACACCTAATATATTTACTAATTTTTGTGAAATAAATGAACTTTGGCTGCCAGGGTCAATTAAAACTCTAGCCATAACATAAGAACCATTTTCTGCTTTTAAATTTACTATAGCAGTAGCCAGAAACACAAATGTTGGATTTTGTGAAAATGATGTGTGTGACATTGCCGTTGAAGGACTACTTGGAAAAGCATCATTTGAAATTTGACGATTAGAGCCAACAAGTGTATGTGGTTTTTCATTTTGAGAGCACTGATTTTGAAAAATTTGTTTTTCTATATTCCCTTGACTTGACAATAAATCAGCGTTTTCGGTTTTATTATTATTACTAAACGTGGAATAATTTTTATTAAAACCTCTATTCTGATCATTGACTTGTCCAGAATTGTTTTCATTTTTAATTTTGAGTACGGAAGAATTGATGTGTAAAATTGTATGATGCTTTTTACAACAAATATTACATAGTTTTTCGCTACGACATTGCGAAAATGCATGTTTACCAAGACAATTTGAACATCTCTGATTTATATGTAAAAATTTTAATTTTTCATTATGAGGCAAATTTAAAAATGTCTCACATTTAGTTAAGAAATGATTTGCCTGGTTGCAATAAGCACATGTCAAGTGATCTCTAGATGAACGAAGAGGTGAGTTCATAATACCCATATGAGCCGAAGTTTGTCCATGCTTACTTGGAAACTTGTTCTGAAATTTATTAAAACTTTTATTATCAGCCTGAGACTCGGATGTAGCCACAGTTTCTAAAATTTGACATTTCTTTTCTAAAAAGTTATAAAATTCATCCATGGTCGGTAATTTTGATCTATCTCTCTCATATTCAAAAGACTTACGCATGTTATGATCAAGCTTTTGAGAGAAAATATAAATTAAAATAACATCCCATTGATCTACGGGTAAACTTAAATTGCGCAATGATGCAATTTGTCTTTTAATGTGAGTTAAAAATTCTCTTAAAATTTGAAAATTAATTTTAGTAACTGGAGAAATATCTAATAATTTTTTAATATGAGCGTTAACAATTAACGTATTATCGGAATATCGTTTTGTTAAAATATCTATTGCGACTTTAAAATTTGCGTCGGAGAGTTGTAGGTTATCAATTAAATTAAGTGGTTCATTTTTTAAATAACATTTAAGATAGGTACATAAATTTTTGAATGTTACTCAAGTCCGAGTTATTTGTAATTAAAGCCGTAAAGAGTTGAAAGAATGACGTCCATTCCGTAAAATCGCCAGAAAAATTAGGAATATTTAAATCGGGTAGTTTGACATTTGATTGTGCAGTTTGTGGAATTATAATTGGCTGCAGCGACGTATTGGCTGAAGACGATGGCTTTAATTCAAAAATTTTACGCATTAAACCTGCTAAAGTGTCATAATATTTTTTCTCTACTTCCTCCCTAATTTCGTTATCAGTCTTATCAGTATCGAAAACGTCTATCTCATTTTGAATGTCCTCGTATTTAGCAAAATGTGAATTTAATTTAACTTCGTGAATTTGAAACTGGTAAACGTCGTTTTCAGTATCTCTCTTGTCTTTATACCAATTAACTATACGTGAAATGTTTTGTTTGCAAACTTTTCTTTGCTGGATCAAAGAATCCATTTTTTATAATATAAAAAATGTATCTTAAAAATTTAACAAGACAAAATTTTCTAAGACAAAATCAGTAAACTAGGACAATCTTAAGGTATTTTTGTAAGACACAGGTATTTTTTTTAAACTAAAAGTCTCTACTAAAAGATTGATGTTTCTCGTCACAAATCGGAAGGCCTCTAATAAGCCTGCTTCTCGTCAAATTAAAGAAAGTCTTTATAAAAGGGTTTTTATTGTCAAAATATGGATATGGAAAGATTATTTTGACCTTATATAAGATAAAAGTTCAAACTTACAGTTTGTCGGGACACAATATTTTCTGAGTACTTTTT
This sequence comes from Philopedon plagiatum, assembly GCA_963971165.1. NCBI lineage: Eukaryota > Metazoa > Arthropoda > Insecta > Coleoptera > Curculionidae > Philopedon > Philopedon plagiatum. Next base: position 57,072,298 of record OZ020194.1, on the reverse strand, counting down.
TGTTACAAACCACTTTGTTTTTCTTTTCTACAGTTTTTTTATCCGGTTGCGAAGGACCAAGTGTACAGTCGGGAGTCGGGACGTTTTGTTTTCGGATACAATCCCACTGTAACTATGGTAACAACATTATTGTTTCCACACCTGAAAAGTCAGGAATTCCCCATCGAATATCTTCATAGGTTGCTGTAGTTGTAGTTAAACTCTTTAACTTATTTTCTACCATATATTCGTTAAATCTTAAACTAACTTAATGCTTTACAAAATTTACAACTGACAAAAAAAGGAAAGGTTGCAAAGTCGACATTAACTTTAGATTAACCTTGTATAGACATTGACAGATGCCAAACACGGCGATAAAATTTGAAATTTGTAGGACGGTTTATACCCACAAGACAAAGCCAAGGACAACGGTAAAACGCTTAACTCGCGCAGTATAATAAAACTATACGGACAACTTCTACCGACGGACGTGGTAGTCTAGGAAGCGCGCCTTCGGAAGAGCACGATCGGCAAAACGCTACGTACGGGACAAAAGGTTGATGTTGACATTCTTTTTTTTTGAAGTTAGGTTGCCGTGCAACGACAACTACGTCTGACGTCTGTAACCCTGATTGGTTAGTTATGACACCGAGACGCGGTTCTTTTAAAATACAAAACGAAGATTAAAGTATTTGTTTTACAAACACTGTTTATGATTAATCTCGGAAGATATTTGTGAATTACGACGCGGTAGTACTTTTTTTTACTTATTGTGTGCGATTGCATACTATACATCGCACTTTTCTTCGAAACGTGCGATGTATAGTAAGTAATATGTAAATTTGGTATTTTTGTGCGATTGTATATCTACTATACATCGCACATTTCAAAGAAAGGTGCGATGTATAGTAGTTCTACAATGGCACAAAATTACCAGGAGCTTCACTGAACGTAAGGATAAGAACCGTTTTGTACTTTGTACTGTAAATACGTTTTTTGGTTTTATTCTAAATTTATGAAGAAAATTTATTTAAAATGTGGAATGATTTTTTCGATAAAACTGTATTTTCGAAATACTTCGCCAGTACAAAAAGGCAAAAAATTACAAATTTAAAGGTAAGTTTCATATGACACAAATAGCAATTTTATGAACTGGAGAACTAGGAGGTTGTTGCGGAGGCAAAACAAAACGAGGGTGTACAATATCGAGAATATGAAATATGCATGTATTTTTTATTGCATACATTGTTCAAGCAAGTCATTACAAAACCAAAAATGTTATTTTGAAAAAAATTACTAGAATAAATTACCTAAAAAAAATTTTTACGTTTCGTTATAATTTACCACAATCTAAAAAGCTGCTATTTGTGCGCGTCTACAAGTGACGTCAGATATTGTCTAAAGCACGCCACACTGTTTGGTGTTGAGTTTTTAAATTCCATCCTTTTTCTTTTTTTGCTCGGAATTTTTAACAGCCATGTGTACAATCGTATTGTTTACAACAATTAGTCACGTCAAAAAATAAGAGCAAAAAAATAATTTAAGAACGGTGTCGAGTGTATATTCAGTTACCTTACACCTAACCCGAATGGTTCATATGTGATGTGTATAGAAAATAGGTATGTGTTTGCGTAGAGTTAGGTTTTTAATTATAGTGTAATTTGTGTGTAATTATTTTTATTAAACAATGATATTTCTTAAAAACTACTCTATAAGTATTGTGATGTACCAATATGCAGAAATACCACTACAATAAATGCTCCGAACCCTCTGTTTTCTACTTCCCAACCTAAGTGCAAAGTTAATTAAAAATATTACATACCTACATACTCCAAATTCAAGTAGGCATATTTTGCTATTCATTTATTTTTATGGTTTAATAAATCCTAACGAAATTTTGAGGACAAATGTTGAGGTTATGATTTACTACCGTCAAAGAATATCGTATAAATGAATTAACTGTCGACAACGAAGAAAATAGAATAGGTTTATTAGCCCGCCAAATATTATTCGTTGGCCCTTGCGGTCATTGTTGATCAGTCTTTTCCATCAAATGTAATGTTTCTTATCCACGAAAAATCATTATCTTCGGGAAATAATCAAGAAAATAAATTAACACGAGTTTACAGTACTCCATAATATCACTTTTATTTACATAGCTTATGACGTCACAAGCAATAGGATCATGCTTTGCATGTTTCGAATTTCGTATGAAAATTTGCAAAAGAATTTTTTATTGCTTAATACAAGCCAAAATAAATGGTTAAAAACAACCGCCATAAATATTTAATTTATGTAGAGAATTCTTCCAATGCGTATCCACTAATGGATGTTTGCGATAACATTTTCCATTGCTTCTCTATTCCTTGCGGTGTGTATTAACGACTGCACATCGTTTAGCCCTGTCCACTGTCTGATATTTCGCAGCCAAGACATTTTCTTCCTTCCGATCCCTCTCCTGCCTTCGATCAACAGATGCAAGAATTGATACTTCGTGTTTCACATTATATGCCCCAGATATGCCGTTTTTCTCTTCTTAATTAATTCAAACAGTTCACGTTGTTTGTTGACACGTCTTAGAATTTCTTCATTTGTTAGTCTAGCCGTCCAAGGTATCTTAAGGATTCTGCGATACAGCCACATCTCGCAAGCCTCTAATTTGTTAATTGCAGTTGCTTTCAATGTCCAACCTTCCATACTGTAAAGAAGTACTGACCAAACGTAGCACTTCACGAATCTTAGTCTTAGGTTAAGGTCAAAATCGGAGCAGGTAAGCACTCTTCGGAACCTCAAGAATGTCTGTCGGGCTTGTTCAATGCGACATTTTATTTCTCTGTCTGATGTCCAGTCTTCGAACAGCCAGATGCCCAAGTACTTAAATTTATCCAGTCTTTTTATGGGTTTTGCGTTAAATGTTATAGTGGAGTTTTCAAACATATTTTGATTTCTGAAGATAACCATACATTTTGTTTTTTTTGATGTTGATATTTAAGCCCATTGATTTGCTCTGTTCTCCCACCTTGTTGACCAGTTGTTGTAGGTCGTGTATATTATCAGCGATTAAGACCGTGTCATCAGCATAGCGGTTATTGTTAATCCACACTCCATTAACTTTGACTCCCATTTCCACATCCTCCAAAGCCTCTTGGAAAATTGTTTCAGAATACCAGTTGAACAAGAGCGGGGACAGCACACATCCCTGTCGCACCCCCCTTCTAATTTGTATAGTGTTGGACATATCATTGTCTAATTTTATTTGCGCTGTTTGGTTCCAATATAGGTTCTCAATGCATCGGATGTCTTTCTGGTCTATATCAAGGTTTTTGAGGAGCTGCATTAATTTGTGGTGTTGTACGCGATCGAATGCCTTTTCATAAGCTATGAAACATAGGCATACACCCTTTCTCTGATCATAGCAGTTCTGGACAAGCACTTGGGTTGCGACTATCGCTTATCTTGTACCTAATCCCTGTCTAAACCCAAATTGCGAGTCGCTTATGACTCTTTCACATTATTTGTATATTCTTTGGTGTATGATTTTAAGAAATATTTTTAAGGTATGGCTCATCAGGCTAATAAGTCTGTGATCTTCACATTTTCTTGCATTGGTCTCCTTAGGCAGGGGGGTAAAAGTAGAGCACAACCACTGTTTGGGGTAGTGACCTGTGTCACATATAGTGTTAAACACTTTGTGTAATGCTGTGATACCTCTTTCATCTAGGAGTTTAAGTATCTCTGAAGGAATTTCATCTGGGCCAGCCCCTTTGTTATTTTTTGAATTACGTATAGCTTTTTCAATCTCATCTGTAGTGATCGATGGGCCGGTTAGAGAGTTATTGGTACCAGCTGGGGGTCTGTTGTCGTCAAAAAGTTCTTCTATATACTTCTCCCAAACATTGATCTTCTCTTTGCTGTCGAGGACTATCTGGTTGTTATTATTGACTGTTATACTTGATCTCATTTTTTTATTTATGCCAGCAGTCTCCTTCGCTTTTTGTGCAGATTAAAATCGTCGTGTTGATTTTGCAGCCGTTCCATTTCCGAGCATTCGCGTTTGAGCCATTCGTTTTTTGCTATTCTAATCTTTCTGCTATTCTAATCCTTAACCAAGATTGAGTTGGCTCTTCTCCAATATTTGGTGTTATTGTTTGGATTTGTGTGTTTATCTCATTACACATTTCAGATTTTATTATTGGATCCGTTATTTTTTCTAACGCCATCCGTAGCTGTGTGGTTGACTTTCTTTGTCTTGACAAAGCAATTTTCATGACAGCCACCTACAGTACATGGAGAAGGTACATCTGCCCCTGGATATGTGGCGGCTCTTTTGATGGTTGAGCTAAATCTTCAGTTGATGAGAATGAAATCTATTTGGTTTCGCATTACATTGTGCGGTCGGTCCGTTGGGGACTTCCAAGTATAAAGGCGGCGAGGGTGACGTTGAAACCATGTATTTTTGACTCTCATGTTTTCTTCTTGAGAGAATTGCAAAAGTCGATCACCCCTTTCGTTCCTTTCTCCAGGGCCATAAGGTCCAACTATCTCCTCAATTTTACCCTTTCCTATTTTGGCATTGAAGTCACCCATAATTATGTTGACGTCGTGCTTTTTAGTCAATTTGAGCAGTTCTTTGACTTCATCATAAAATTTTTCCACATCATAGTCCGGCGAATCCGCAGTTGGTGCGTATACCTGTATTATATTAAGATTGTTTGGCTTGACTCGGAGATTCAATAAAGCAGTGCGGTCCGAGTATGGAACAAAGTTCACGACAGATTTCAATAGTTGTTTTGTTATAACGATTCCCACACCTTTCCTGTGTTAAGTACTTTACACAACGTAAATTTCATCAAAACTGCTAAAGCCATTTTGAAACAAAAGAAAAAAATTAACACCCTGTATCTTTTAAACAAAGCATCTGCGGACCCATATTCATATGAACTTTCTGCCTTAGTTTCTTTCAAAGAATCTCCATTTAAGCGATGGCACATGTTTTTTGAAACACCCTGTGTATATATATATATATATATATATATATATATATATATATATATATATATATATATATATATATATATATATGTTTGAACGTAGACTTTCACGGATGGAGAAATGTGAAGAAATATTGATCCGGGAGTACATCCGTTCGTTTGTTAAATTCCTATTGGAATCTGGCAGACGTTTCGCCAAGGTCTCACTTGGCATTATCAATGCTTACTCGTTGCTTTCAAGTCGTAAACTGATGAATCTTTGTCGTGACTCTCAATATTTATAGCCTGCGCCGGAGGTTGTAGCGGTTCTGGTTGGCTGGTGTTGGCTCCGCCCCCTCAGTCGTTGCTTCGTTGGCTGTTTGTTGTGACGTGGTTGCGAGTTGATGCGCTTCGGCTTGCCGTTTTACTATTGTCTTCCATGTACTGGGCAAATGCAGAGCGTCATCCCTTTTGCTTAGATGACCGGTCTTTTCTATTTCGATGGCTTCTCGTATTATTCTAGTTTTGTAGTTTTCGACGTTTGCCAGTTGTCTGCAGCCATCAAAGTTGATTTTGTGTCCTGTTTGATGTTGATGTTGAAACAGGGCCGATGTAGTTTGTTTGTTTCTGATAGCCAGTTTGTGTTCTTCTAACCTGGCTGAAATTCGTCTGTTAGTTTGTCCGACGTACATTTTATTGCAGGTACCGCATGCTACACTATACACACCTTGGTTTTCTAGTTTAATTTTCTGTTTTGGATTTTTTAATGTTGTTCTTAAGGTTTGATGTGGTCTCGGATGTGGTTTATATACAGTGGATATATTATGCTTATGAAGAATGCGACCAATCCTGTCAGTAGTTCCTTTAATGTATGGCAATATGGTTTTTGGTCTGCTTTCCGATTCTTCCTGTTGTTTCTGTCTTGGATGCTGTTGCAGTTCTATTGCTTTTCTAATTGTGTTGTCTTTATATCCATTCTGTTTTAGAGCAGTGGTTATCTTTTCTAGCTCATGAGGTCTGTTGTTGTCGCTGGTGAGCCGGATGGATCTGGAGATCAGCGTGTTTGCTACTGCCTGTATTTGTGATGGGTGGTGATGTGATTCGGCATTCAAGTATCTATTGGTGTGAGTTGGTTTCCTGTATACCGTGTGTTCTAGTCGTCCATGTTCATTTTTAAAGACATGCACATCTAGGAAAGGAAGCCGATTGTCTTCTTCGAGCTCTAGCGTGAATTGGATTCGTGGGTGTATCGAATTTAGATGGTCTAAAAATTCCAGGAGTTTCTCTTTGCCAAAGGACCAAACAACAAAAACATCGTCGACGTATCTAATCCATAGTTTTGGCTTAAGATTCGCTAACTCAAGAGCTTCCTTTTCGAAATACACCATAAAAAGATTGGCTACTGCAGGTGACAGTGAAGACCCCATTGCTGCTCCATCAATCTGTCTGTATATTTGTCCATCGTACATGAAATAGGCGTTTTGTAGGCAGTGTTTTGACAGTTCTATTATGTGCGTCGGGAGCTGTTCATTATCTGCTATTTGTTGCAGTGCTTCATTTACTGGTATGCTTGGGTACAGAGATTTGACGTCGAAACTTGCGATAATGTCGTGCTGATCTATGGTGAGGGAGTCTATAATATGGGTGAATTCTTCAGAGTTTTTAACATAAGAATCTGCTTTTTCAACTATGGGTTGCAGTATACTAGCCAGGTATTTATCTAAATTATGTGTAGGAGAGTTGAAAGCGCTGACAATTGGTCGTAAAGGTGCCCCGTCTTTGTGGATTTTTGGGAGACCGTAGAATTTCGGGCATCGACTCGATTTTTCTCTAGGAATAAGCTTCTGTTTAATATCTTCGTCTATGGGTGATCCTATTATTTTAGACTTCGTTGTTTTTTCCAAATATGTTGTAGGGTCTCTGGAGACAGGTTTGTAGCTTGGATCGTTTAGGAGTTGTTTCATTTTTGTGTTGTAGTCCTCAGAATTCATGTTGACAGTGGCATTTCCTTTACGACAAGATGTCACGAGGCTCCTGAAGTCTTCCAAACCACCTCAACTTAATCTAAGTCACCAGGAGAAACAAGCTCTCAAGAAACTGAATATGGCTGAAAACATCACTATTCTGCCAGCCGATAAAGGAAATGCCACTGTCATCATGAATTCTGAGGACTACAACACAAAAATGAAACAACTCCTAAACGATCCAAGCTACAAACCTGTCTCCAGAGACCCTACAACATATTTGGAAAAAACAACGAAGTCTAAAATAATAGGATCACCCATAGACGAAGATATTAAACAGAAGCTTATTCCTAGAGAAAAATCGAGTCGATGCCCGAAATTCTACGGTCTCCCAAAAATCCACAAAGACGGGGCACCTTTACGACCAATTGTCAGCGCTTTCAACTCTCCTACACATAATTTAGAGAAATACCTGGCTAGTATACTGCAACCCATAGTTGAAAAAGCAGATTCTTATGTTAAAAACTCTGAAGAATTCACCCATATTATAGACTCCCTCACCATAGATCAGCACGACATTATCGCAAGTTTCAACGTCAAATCTCTGTACCCAAGCATACCAGTAAATGAAGCACTGCAACAAATAGCAGATAATGAACAGCTCCCGACGCACATAATAGAACTGTCAAAATACTGCCTACAAAACGCCTATTTCATGTACGATGGACAAATATACAGACAGATTGATGGAGCAGCAATGGGGTCTTCACTGTCACCTGCAGTAGCCAATCTTTTTATGGTGTATTTCGAAAAGGAAGCTCTTGAGTTAGCGAATCTTAAGCCAAAACTATGGATTAGATACGTCGACGATGTTTTTGTTGTTTGGTCCTTTGGCAAAGAGAAACTCCTGGAATTTTTAGACCATCTAAATTCGATACACCCACGAATCCAATTCACGCTAGAGTTCGAAGAAAACAATCGGCTTCCTTTCCTAGATGTGCATGTATTTAAAAATGAACATGGACGACTAGAACACACGGTATACAGGAAACCAACTCACACCAATAGATACTTGAATGCCGAATCACATCACCACCCATCACAAATACAGGCAGTAGCAAACACGCTGATCTCCAGATCCATCCGGCTCACCAGCGACAACAACAGACCTCATGAGCTAGAAAAGATAACCACTGATCTAAAACAGAATGGATATAAAGACAACACAATTAGAAAAGCAATAGAACTGCAACAGCATCCAAGACAGAAACAACAGGAAGACTCGGAAAGCAGACCAAAAACCATATTGCCATACATTAAAGGAACTACTGACAGGATTGGTCGCATTCTTCGTAAGCATAATATATCCACTGTATATAAACCACATCAAACCTTAAGAACAACATTAAAAAATCCAAAACAGAAAATTAAACTAGAAAACCAAGGTGTGTATAGTGTAGCATGCGGTACCTGCAATAAAATGTACGTCGGACAAACTAACAGACGAATTTCAGCCAGGTTAGAAGAACACAAACTGGCTATCAGAAACAAACAAACTACATCGGCCCTGTTTCAACATCAACATCAAACAGGACACAAAATCAACTTTGATAGCTGCAGACAACTGGCAAACGTCGAAAACTACAAAACTAGAATAATACGAGAAGCCATCGAAATAGAAAAGACCGGTCATCTAAACAAAAGGGATGACGCTCTGCATTTGTCCAGTACATGGAAGACAATAGTAAAACGGCAAGCCGAAGCGCATCAACTCGCAACCACGTCACAACAAACAGCCAACGAAGCAACGACTGAGGGGGCGGAGCCAACACCAGCCAACCAGAACCGCTACAACCTCCGGCGCAGGCTATAAATATCGAGAGTCACGACAAAGATTCATCAGTTTACGACTTGACAGCAACGAGTAAGCATTGATAATGCCAAGTGAGACCTTGGCGAAACGTCTGCCAGATTCCAATAGGAATTTAACGAACGAACGGATGTACTCCCGGATCAATATTTCTTCATATATATACATATATATATATATATATATATATATATATATATATATATATATATATATATATATATATATATATATATATATATATATATTTTTTTTTTTTTGGTGTGTTTTTCTTGGGATTAGGTTCATTGTAAAAACATTTTTTATATTAAAAGTCCATTGACGTTTCGACCCTTTTCCGGGTCATTTTCAAAATATATATTTATTTTTTTTATTAATTCAGTTTGATAAAAGACCTAAAAATACATTATTAGTTAAAACAATTTACAACAACAGTACAATATGACAGTAAACATTAAAATCTGGACACATCTATAATTCTACGTTCTTAACAGTGAACATTTTTCTACAATAATTGCAAGATATTTTTATTATACGCACCTTGAAAACTTTAAGGTCTTTGAAGGATTAATCTGCTATTTCTTATCAGACATATTAAAACATACCAGAGTATTTTATGTGGAAAGAGAAAAAATAGTAATTTTTTTAAAAAAATGTGTAATCCTTTGATTTGATATTAAGAGGATATGGCAAATGCTGGTTAAGAGGAGATAATTTTTTAATTTGTTGTAATTAAATTAGCATATATGCGGCTAAGTCCTCCTATATCTGTTCTGTCGTTCACAGCATTTTTATCTTTTTTTATTTCTATCATTTCTTTGATGGATAATTTATAATAGTTATGATCTTTATTCAGAATTCTTGTTTGGTTATAACTAAATTCGTGTTTTGTCTCTCTTACATGTTTGCTCAGAGCTGTTGATGTGTTTTTTGTATATTTGTGTCCGTTAAGTCTGTTCTTTAGTAACTGAGATGTCATTCCAATATATTTTTTTGGGCAATTTGTGCATGGTACAGAGTATATCACATTAGATTGGTTCATAGTTGGTGTCGGACTTTTTAAGTTCGTGAAAAGAGAACCAAGTTTGTTTGTTGTTTTATGACAAGCCACTATGTTATGTTTTTTAAGACTACTTTTTAGTTTTTCAGATAGTTCGTTTATATAGGGTAGTGATACATATTTGTTTGCTACTTCACCAGAGTTTTTTTTGGTACTGAATACGCTATTATAGAATTTGTGGGTACGTTTTTTTATCACTCTATTAATTTCTTTTTCTTTGAAACCATTTTGCAACAAAGCAGTCCTAACTTTGTTTAAAATTTTGGGTCTTAGTTCAGGTGAGGTAAGCATAATGGCTCTGTCTGTCAAGCCAATAATGACACTTTGTTTTTGAGATTTTGAATGGTTGGAATGAACGTTCAAATATCTCCCTGACCAAGTTGGTTTAGTGTACCATTCTGTTATTATTTTGTTATTTTTTCTAATTAAGGTCACGTCCAAGAAGCTTATTCTATTGTCTATTTCTATTTCACTTGTGAATTGTAGTTTCTTATGGAATCTATTAAATTGGTAAAGTATTTCATTGGTTTTGTCACTTGGTAGAGCGATTAAACAGTCGTCTACAAATCTCTTAAAAAAAAGTATATCAAAATCCAAACTTTCAATGACTTTTTCCTCCAAATACTCCATGACAATCTGTGCTATGACGGAAGAGATTGGAGAACCCATGGCGCAACCATCTAATTGTTTGTAAAATTTGTCTTTGTATTGAAAGTAATTTGTATTAAGGGTTAAATTAATTGCTTCTATAAAGTTATTTTTTGTTAAAGTGGTATGTTGTTGTAATGAATTCCATTTTGCGTTTATGACTGTTTGGACAAGTTCCTTTGGTATGTTTGTGTATAAAGATATCACGTCTAGGGAAAGAAGCTTGTAATTTTCTGGTATTTCTACTGAATCAATAAACCTCTTAAACGAGAACGAGTCTTTGATGAAATGATTATTTTTTCCTGCTATATTGGATAAACAGTTTGCTAAATATTTGGACAAACCATATAGTGGTGACTGAATGCACGAAACTATTGGTCTAAGCGGTATGTTGGGTTTGTGGGTTTTGGGTAATCCATATATTTTTGGTGGTACCGCATTGTGTATGGTTAATTTTTTGGCTTCTGTGTCATTTATTTCTTTAGCATTAAGTATTTTTTTACTTAAAATAAACGGTTTAGACAAACTGATTAAACAAAAAGAACGAGACATAATAGATCATTTACCAGATAACATTGCTAAAAAGTTTCTTGAATTGGAAAACAATAAATATCAAAATTTACATAATAAAATAAAAATAAGACATCAAAACAAAATAAATAACCTAATAAAGAAGAATTTTCCCAATAATTCTCCACAAATCAATACTTCAAAATGGATTGAAAATATTTCTGACACCCCTTTACCAAATGAAATCGCAGAAGTTTTGTCCTTGGGACACGGTTTTGCACTAGACGTAACAAATGAAAATGAGTTGCCAGTTACAGAGTATATAACTGCAGTGGAATCTATAATACAAGATAAACCTAATGACGAAAAAGACACAATAAGAGCTGAAATAACAAATGTAATCACAAACCACAAAATTAAAATTAGACATAAAACATTAAAAACCAATAAACTACAAAGTAATATTAGAAAAAAATTACCCTCAACAAAAAAATTTATTAAAGATAACCCTCAAATCACAATACTTAAATCCGATAAAAGCAACAAAACAGTCATAATGAATACCACAGAATACGAATCAAAAATAGAAACGTTATTAAATGATGAAAACACATACAAAAAAATAAATAGCGATCCCACAAATGTATATCAAAAAACAAACAACACTTTCATAAAAAAAATACTTAATGCTAAAGAAATAAATGACACAGAAGCCAAAAAATTAACCATACACAATGCGGTACCACCAAAAATATATGGATTACCCAAAACCCACAAACCCAACATACCGCTTAGACCAATAGTTTCGTGCATTCAGTCACCACTATATGGTTTGTCCAAATATTTAGCAAACTGTTTATCCAATATAGCAGGAAAAAATAATCATTTCATCAAAGACTCGTTCTCGTTTAAGAGGTTTATTGATTCAGTAGAAATACCAGAAAATTACAAGCTTCTTTCCCTAGACGTGATATCTTTATACACAAACATACCAAAGGAACTTGTCCAAACAGTCATAAACGCAAAATGGAATTCATTACAACAACATACCACTTTAACAAAAAATAACTTTATAGAAGCAATTAATTTAACCCTTAATACAAATTACTTTCAATACAAAGACAAATTTTACAAACAATTAGATGGTTGCGCCATGGGTTCTCCAATCTCTTCCGTCATAGCACAGATTGTCATGGAGTATTTGGAGGAAAAAGTCATTGAAAGTTTGGATTTTGATATACTTTTTTTTAAGAGATTTGTAGACGACTGTTTAATCGCTCTACCAAGTGACAAAACCAATGAAATACTTTACCAATTTAATAGATTCCATAAGAAACTACAATTCACAAGTGAAATAGAAATAGACAATAGAATAAGCTTCTTGGACGTGACCTTAATTAGAAAAAATAACAAAATAATAACAGAATGGTACACTAAACCAACTTGGTCAGGGAGATATTTGAACGTTCATTCCAACCATTCAAAATCTCAAAAACAAAGTGTCATTATTGGCTTGACAGACAGAGCCATTATGCTTACCTCACCTGAACTAAGACCCAAAATTTTAAACAAAGTTAGGACTGCTTTGTTGCAAAATGGTTTCAAAGAAAAAGAAATTAATAGAGTGATAAAAAAACGTACCCACAAATTCTATAATAGCGTATTCAGTACCAAAAAAAACTCTGGTGAAGTAGCAAACAAATATGTATCACTACCCTATATAAACGAACTATCTGAAAAACTAAAAAGTAGTCTTAAAAAACATAACATAGTGGCTTGTCATAAAACAACAAACAAACTTGGTTCTCTTTTCACGAACTTAAAAAGTCCGACACCAACTATGAACCAATCTAATGTGATATACTCTGTACCATGCACAAATTGCCCAAAAAAATATATTGGAATGACATCTCAGTTACTAAAGAACAGACTTAACGGACACAAATATACAAAAAACACATCAACAGCTCTGAGCAAACATGTAAGAGAGACAAAACACGAATTTAGTTATAACCAAACAAGAATTCTGAATAAAGATCATAACTATTATAAATTATCCATCAAAGAAATGATAGAAATAAAAAAAGATAAAAATGCTGTGAACGACAGAACAGATATAGGAGGACTTAGCCGCATATATGCTAATTTAATTACAACAAATTAAAAAATTATCTCCTCTTAACCAGCATTTGCCATATCCTCTTAATATCAAATCAAAGGATTACACATTTTTTTAAAAAAATTACTATTTTTTCTCTTTCCACATAAAATACTCTGGTATGTTTTAATATGTCTGATAAGAAATAGCAGATTAATCCTTCAAAGACCTTAAAGTTTTCAAGGTGCGTATAATAAAAATATCTTGCAATTATTGTAGAAAAATGTTCACTGTTAAGAACGTAGAATTATAGATGTGTCCAGATTTTAATGTTTACTGTCATATTGTACTGTTGTTGTAAATTGTTTTAACTAATAATGTATTTTTAGGTCTTTTATCAAACTGAATTAATAAAAAAAATAAATATATATTTTGAAAATGACCCGGAAAAGGGTCGAAACGTCAATGGACTTTTAATATAAAAAATGTTTTTACAATGAACCTAATCCCAAGAAAAACACACCAAAAAAAATATATTATAAATGGTTCAAGAAAAATAACAAAATATATATATATATATATATATACAGGGTGTCCCAGGATAGGTGTTACGATAGGACAAATGGGTCAAACATTTTTGAATTTGAAAATGGCATTTTGGGAACATGCCCCGCTTGGTCCAAAACTGAGAAATACAAAATTTCACTCGGATTGGTATTATACAGGGCGAGTTATAACTAAAAATATGAAAAATGGCCAAGAGCAAAGTACTCTTATTTTTTCAAATGGAACAAAAGCTTAGTAGCAAAAGTTGTTCAGAAATGAAACTAATATTATAATTTGAAATTAGAGCTTTCTAGTCAATACTTTTATTTTTGTCAATTTTTTTGAAATGTAATAGTACATTTTCCACCAATATCGTACTACAATGCATTATTAGGCTATACCTGGTAAATGTACATATTAAATGTTAGGAAACGTAGTTTCCAAGTATAATAAAAAAACCGAAAAAAACATAACAACATTTATTAAATATTACCTACGCAAAATTGAAAAAATTAACAATTATGAAGATAAAACAAGTGGTAACTAACGACATCAAATTAGTTTCATTTCTGAACAACTTTTTCTACTAAGCTTTTGATCCATTTGAAAAAATAAGAGTACTTTACTCTTGGCCATTTTTCATATTTTTAGTTATAACTCACCCTGTATAATACCAATCCGAGTGAACTTTTGTATTTCTCAGTTTTGGGCCAAGCGGCGCATGTTCCCAAAATGCCATTTTCAAATTCAAAAATTTTTGATCCATTTGTCCTATCGTAACACCTATCCTGGGACACCCTGTATATATATATATATATATATATATATATATATATATATATATATATGTTAGGTTTTTTACATAATCTATAAATTCAAGCCAACGATTGAGGTTTATTATAATTTTTTTATGTTGTTTTATTTTCGGTTTGGTAGTTTCAAAATAATGTTGAAGGAATAAACTAAATTCATTTTGGTTAAGATTTCGTGGAGTTGCGCGTTACAGGAATTGGCCTATGCGACAGACGCATTGGACGAGGACGCACAATACGGTAGTACGAAAATGGTCTTGAAACCGTACCGTTTGATTTCGATAGTTTAAGTGTTGTTCGATGGTTTTTTTTTCTGTGCAATTTGGAAAAGCAGATAATGTGAGCTCACAGAAGAATACCAAAGGAAAAAGGATTGGTAAGTCGTTTAAGCCTTTTTCCTCGTCGTTCGAAATATTTTTGATTCATATCTAATTAATGTTTAATAATAATTTTCGATATTTCGTATTTACAGTCCACTCTAAAATTGAATTCAGTATTAAACATTTACATTTGGTCCCGTTCGACCCGGATTTTTTGATATTTTGTTTAAACAAATGCGTTTATTCCTTTAACATAAAATTATAAGAACGTTAAAAATTTAAAATTTTTTATACATAGGTTTTTTTTTGGTAGTTCTAAAACCTGCCATTTATCGATCGATTTGTTAGTACTAAACCAGTTCGGTAGCGCGGTCAATATTTGAATTTTCGTTGCGCGCGACTTATCATCGCGAATCGTCTGCCGGCCGATTGAACAGCTGACTGGTTTGATTTGTTTACAAATTTGACAAGTTGTTGTTGTTATTTACATTGAAAAATTGCTAATTTTCCGACTGTTTAAGAAGGTTTTGGTACGGAGTTTGTGACTTTAACAAGTAATAGTTAATTGGAAGTGCTCTTATAATGGCAAATAAAGCAGTAAAACAGTATACAACTCTTCGTAGTGTATCAATTAATCGTATTAAAGAACTATATCAGTGCGCGGAAATTGCCCGACGGTCAAAAAATAGATTTGACCACCTTGAATTAAAGGCTCGTAGTGAATTTATTAAGGCGATCGAAAGGGATTTTAATGAAAATCATACAAAATTGTTAACGAATTTAGCAACGGTGGAAGATGCCGATTTATCTACGGAAGACGGTGTCAGAAGCGACTTTGATTCAAAGGTATCTTTTATTAGATCTGTCTATATTGAATTATTTGGGCAAGATTCCAATACGCCTGGTACTTTAAATAAAATGCATGGGAACTTACCTAAAATAAATTTACCGACTTTTAATGGTAATTGGCAGTCATGGCCTGCTTTTAGGGATTTATATGAATCATTGGTTCATAATCAAGATGGTTTAGATAACATTGAAAAATTCCAATATCTAATAATGTCTCTTTCTGGTGAACCGCTTTCATTAGTAAAGTCTATACCCTTAGAAGCTACTAATTATCCAATCGCATATGACACACTTAAAAAACGTTATCAAAATCGTAGGCTTTTAGCTACTTCTTATTTTTCTGCAATCTGCAAACTACCGAAGATTTCGATAGACTCTTCTCATCTGCTGAGACAGATTTTAGATGGTTTTGCAGAAAATCTAGCTGCTCTAAAAAACTTGGGTCTACCGGTAGACGAGTGGGATTTTGTATTATTTAACATGCTAAGCCAAAAAATTGATGCTACCTTAATTAAACGTTTCGAAATACATTATGATGCTCAGGATATCAACAATGATATACCTGCTTTTACGGATTTAGTTGAATTTTTGCAAAAGCAATGCTCGGCTTTAGATACAGTGGCTTTCACTCACCCTGAAAAGAATACTTCGCGGATTCCTAAAGTTCGTAGACCTGCAGGGTCTAGTTTGTTAGTTGAGGAAACGAATACTAAAGAAAGTAAACAAATATGTGTTATTTGTAAAAGAAGTCATGGAATTTTTCAGTGTGAACTGTTTAGTAAGAAAAGTCCCAAAGAGCGTTATGAAATGGCTAGACAGAAAAGACTTTGTTTAAACTGTTTGGGAAACTTTCACAAATCTGTCGATTGTCATTCAGAAATAAAATGTAAAATTTGTAAAATGTCTCATCATACTTTATTACATTTTAAACGTGAAAATTTGTCGGAAACTGTCTCGCAGGTGATAGAAGAAAACAAAGTCGATAATTTAGATCAAGTACGCCAGGTGAGCTTGGCGAGTACTGTCGATGCGAACCGTGTGGTTTTATTATCATCCGTATTAGTGGATATTTTGGATAACTTTGGTACTTATCAAACCGTGCATGTCTTGCTCGACAGTGGTTCCCAAGTTAACGTTATGACAGAAAGATGTCGTAAAAAATTGGGTTTGCCTATTTATAAAACTTCTTTACCGATTAGTGGGTTAGGTACCAATACTTCTAATAGTTCTGGTCTCGTTAATTGTAGTATACGTCCAGTAAAACTTACATCACCTCGTTTTGATGTACAAGCTGTCGTTCTGCCTTGTATATGTGCTGAAATGCCCAGTGTTTATATTGATAAAAAAAATTGGGCGCACCTTTCTAACTTAAAACTTGCCGATCCGAATTTTAATCATCCAGGTCCAGTAGATATGTTGCTAGACGCTGATATTTTCTCTAGATGTTTGCTGGACGGGCGTATTACGGGTGGAGCTAATGTCCCAGTTGCCTTCAACACTATATTTGGTTGGATTCTTTCTGGAAGAGTTGATCCCAACAGTTTTACACCTGTGCAATCCTTTTTAACTTTAAACCCCTTGGAATCCTTAGATAGTACACTGAAAAGGTTTTGGGAGCTGGAGGAGTTGCCAAAATCAAGGTCTCTTTCACCCGAGGACATTCAGTGTGAAAACACTTTCAAAAGTACTGTATCTCGAGATTGTGAAGGTAGATATACTGTGTCACTCCCCTTTCGGACACCAAATCCTTGTTTTGTGAATTCTCGTTCAGTAGCTCTACGAAGATTTTTTAGTTTGGAAAGACGTCTTCAACATAATGAAAACCTTCGTGCAGACTATTCTGCATTTATGCAAGACTATTTGGACAGTGGACATATGTCCCATGTCAAGTCACCGGTTGATCCTGATCGGTCATATTATATCCCACATCACTGTGTCCTAAAGCCTGACAGTACTACAACCAAGTTGAGAGTAGTCTTTGATGCGTCAGCAAAATCGCCCGATGGTGTTTCATTAAATGATTCGTTGCTTGTTGGTCCTAAGCTACAAAAGGATATCGTATCTATTTTGCTTGCGTTCAGGTTACACAAATTTGTTTTGACAGCTGATATTAAGCAGATGTATCGCCAAATTTGCGTTGCTCCAGATCAAAGGGATTTTCAAAGAATATTGTGGAGATTTTCGCCGAATGACCTTCTTCAGGAATTTTGTCTGAACACCGTAACCTATGGCGTAGCTTCATCGCCTTATTTGGCATTACGTACCCTACAGCAGTTGGCTGATGACGAGGAGAAAAATTTTCCGGAAGCTTGTAAGGTGCTTAGATCAGACATTTTTGTTGATGATTTGGTATTTGGTGGTGATAGTTTAAAATCTATTCAAGAATTACAGAATTCGTTGGTTGAATTGCTTCGTAGAGGGGGCTTCGAATTAAGAAAATGGGCCTCCAATGAACCGAAATTGTTAAAAGGTATTTCTAAGGAACATCAAATTACTTCCTTATCTTTTGATCTAGATAGTTATATAAAAATTTTAGGTCTACAGTGGGACCCGTCTTTCGATTGTTTCTCGTATATTATCAATCCAATTGACAATGTTTGCACCAAACGCAGCATGTTATCAGATCTAGCACGGATCTATGATCCTATTGGTTATCTCACCCCTGTTATATTTGCTGCCAAAAATTTAATAAAATACTTGTGGACCCTAGGGTTGGATTGGGATGATAAACCACCGGAGGATGTTATCCAGTTCTAGACTAAATTTAAACTTGAGTTACCCCTTCTTCGTTCCGTTAAAATAGGTCGTCGCCTTGGGTTTGAAAACTGTGAAAATTGTCAAGTACATGGTTTCTGCGACGCCTCGTTGAAAGGATTTTCTGCTTGTGTTTATTTACGATTTTCATTGGATGAAAATTATCGTAGTTTTTTGGTTATTGGAAAGTCCAAGGTAGCTCCTTTAAAGGTTGTTTCTTTACCACGTCTTGAACTATGTGCTGCAGTCTTATTAGCTGACTTACTTTCATTTATTATGAAGACATATGACGGCAGGTTGGAATTTTCCCATTTATATGCATGGTCGGACTCTATGGTGGCACTTTCTTGGATTCAGTCATCCCCCCATAAGTGGAAAACTTTTGTTAGCAACAGAGTGGCCAGAATTCAGGAAAAGGTTAGTCCATCTTTGTGGCATCATGTTCCAGGCGAGGAAAACCCCGCAGACTGCGCATCCAGAGGTTTACTTCCGGCGGAATTTATAGATCATTCTATGTGGTGGAGTGGACCAGCCTGGTTGAACAAAAATCAAAGATTTTGGCCTCTAAGTAATCGTTCTAATCTTGAATTAGATGTTGATCAAGAAGTCCTTATCTCTGAAAAAAGATCTGTGGTATTGGTAGCCGCTTATGAACCAAATATACTTGACATTTTGCTAAATAAATTTTCATCATTAGATAAAATTAAACGAATCGTAGCCTATTGTTTAAGAGTGTATTCAAAAGTAAAAGAAACTGATATCACTTTTCTCGACTTACGTGTATCAAATTCTGAACTGAAAATTGCTTTAGTAATTTTAATTAAGCATGTGCAAAGGGATTGTTTTGGCGAGGATATTAAAAAATTGTCAAATTCGCATTTAATATCTAAACCTTTAAGAAAATTGGCTGTCTTTCTAGATGAGGGAGGCTTGCTCAGAGTGGGCGGTCGTTTGAAACATGCAAACTTGACATTTGGACAAAAATATCCCATCTTGTTACCAAGTAAGCACCGGCTAACTGACTTGTTGATTGAAAGCTTTCATATTCAATACTTGCATCCGGGTTTACAGACTTTACAGTTTTTATTGCTTCAGCAGTTTTGGATTTTATCAGCAAAGCATGCTATTCGGCGTTGTTTGCATAGATGTTTTAAATGCTTCAGAGTAAATCCAAAACCAGTTCAACCCTACATGGGAAATTTACCTTCATGCAGAATAAATCAAGTTAAGGCCTTTTCTTATGTAGGAGTGGATATGGCTGGTAGTTTCCCAATTGTCATATCTAAGATTCGGGGTGCTAAAGTTTTAAAAGCTTATTTTTGTATCTTTGTATGTTTTGCTACTAAAGCAATACATTTAGAACCCGTATCTGATTTATCGACGGATGCCTTTTTGGCTGCCCTTAAAAGATTTATTGCTCGTCGTGGCCATGTATCTCATATATTTAGTGACTGTGGGACAAATTTCGTAGGTGCAAATCGTGTGTTGCAAGAGAATTTTAAAAGTGCGGTAGATTCGGAAAAAATTAAATGGTCATTTAATCCGCCCTCGGCACCTCATTTTGGAGGTTTATGGGAAGCTGGGGTTAAATCCGTGAAAAGTCATTTTGTTCGAGTAATCGGTGAGCAAACTTTAACTTACGAAGAGTTCTATACTTTGTTAGTACAAATTGAGTCAGTATTAAATTCGAGACCTCTTTGTTCTGTAAGCTCAGATCCAAATGATTTAAGCGCCTTGACACCCGGACATTTTCTAACCTTAGCTCCACTTTCCACCGTGTCGGAACCCGAGGTAACAGATATTAAAATTTCGCGCTTAGATAGATGGCAATTAATACAGCAAATGCACCAATGTTTTTGGAAAAGGTGGCACAATGAATATTTACATTCATTGCAGCAACGCCAGATATGGTTAAAGAATTCTCAAACTTTGGTATCTCAAGGTACATTAGTTGTTATAAAAAACGAATTATGTCCACCTCGTCAGTGGCGCCTGGGTCGCATAATCGAATTATATCCGGGCACCGATGGAATATGTAGAGTAGCTAAGGTTAAAACATCCAACGGTTTTGTGCAAAGGCCTTTAACCAAGCTGTGTCCTTTGCCCAACCAGTAATTTGTTGTTAAATTTTTTATTTGTCTTTAGTTTCTAAATTAAAAGAATTTTTTTTCTTTATTTTATTTAAATTTTTGTTTTTTTTCTGGTATTTTGCGAATTGAAAAATTTCAAAATGGGGAATTTTCTGAAAATACGTTGTATTTTAGTGGGCGGTAATGTTAGGTTTTTTACATAATCTATAAATTCAAGCCAACGATTGAGGTTTATTATAATTTTTTTTATGTTGTTTTATTTTCGGTTTGGTAGTTTCAAAATAATGTTAAAGGAATAAACTAAATTCATTTTGGTTAAGATTTCGTGGAGTTGCGCGTTACAGGAATTGGCCTATGCGACAGACGCATTGGACGAGTACGCACAATACGGTAGTACGAAAATGGTCTTGAAACCGTACCGTTTGATTTCGATAGTTTAAGTGTTGTTCGATGGTTTTTTTTTCTGTGCAATTTGGAAAAGCAGATAATGTGAGCTCACAGAAGAATACCAAAGGAAAAAGGATTGGTAAGTCGTTTAAGCCTTTTTCCTCGTCGTTCGAAATATTTTTGATTCATATCTAATTAATGTTTAATAATAATTTTCGATATTTCGTATTTACAGTCCACTCTAAAATTGAATTCAGTATTAAACATTTACAATATATATATATATATATATATATATATATATATATATATATATATATATATATATATATATATATATATATATATATATAATATATATATATACAGGGTGATTCAAAAGTACTTTGACAAACTTCAGGAGGTGATTGCTGGCATTATTTTAAGGCGAAAAGTTCATATAAACAATGATCCTTGGCGGCTTCGTTACGGAGATACAGGGTGTTGAAAAATTAGATTCCGCCATATTGTCTGTGGGTGGACATTTCCAACAATTTATTTAAGGCAATTTTATAACTGTTACTTATTTATTTAAATAAATAGTTGTTATTTTAATAATGTCTGAATGTTTGATCAATTCAAAATAAATGTTTTTGATCAATTTAAAATAATTTTTTTAATACATTTGTATAGCCGAATAAAATAATGATTTACCTTTAAACCGTTCCCCGTATGAAAAAAACGCAAGAGACTTTTTTTGTTGCAAATAAAGCAAGGACTCACAAAATGACACTCACAATAGTTAAAATAAAATAAGTCAGTGGCGTAGCATAGTTTTCACAAAAAATGTTATATGAAAGTTTCGTACCGACGCCACTGGTTAAATTTAAGAACGCGATATACTTTTAGAATGAGTGTCCTTAGATGCCTATCTCATCCACCGAATTTCATAACACAAGCTCAAAACGTTTAGAAGCTACTTAAAAATTCTTATTTTTTTTTTAATTTTTCAACACCCTGTATCGCCGTAACGAAGCCGCCAAGGACCATTGCTTATATGAACTTTTCACCTTAGAATAATGCCAGCAATCACCTCCTGAAATTTGTCAAAGTACTTTTGAATCACCCTGTATATATATATATATATATATATATATATATATATATATATATATATATATATATATATATATATATATATATATATATATATATATATATATTATATATTATTATATATATATATATATATATATATATATATATATATATATATATATATATATATATCATCATATATATATATTAAACCATCTGTTATAAAGTATTTTTTCCCTTTCTTGGGTAGAGGATTTAGGTGGTGACACTGAAAGTCCCGTCATCGCGGAATCAAATTTTTTTTATGTAAATTGATAGTTAATAGTCATACGAACAAAATGAGCTCGGTACGCCGGGATTTATTAAGCCGAAAGTATTTTAAAAAAAATTAATTATATAAAAAAGCAAAAATGTTTTACCATTATCACGGATCTCAATGAACTATATCACATTCGATAGGAAATTTTGTAATTAAAATGTATCGCCAGATATTGATAGAGCCAGAACAACGAAATTTGCAAAAAAGTATTTGGCGACATCCTGATTCTACAGATGAGATAAAATCATATACCTTAAATACGGTAACTTACGGCCAAGCAAGTTCAAGTTTTCTCGCAATACGTTGTTTATTTGAATTGGCGAATGAATTTGAAGAATATTCTCCAGAAATTGCTAACATTATACGTCACGATTTTTATGTTGATGATCTGTTAACTGGTGCCAACTCAGTTGATGCGCAATACATTTGTCGTGAAGTTTCAAAGGTGTTCAAGGTTTCAAGGTTGCTTAAAAATGTAAAAGTTTCCGACATTTCATGCGGAATCCTAGAATTCTCGTCCGACGAAAGTATTAAAACATTAGGTTTGACTTGGTCTTCGTATAATGATTCACTTATGTACTTACATGTAAATTTAATTATTATTAAATTAATATTAATCAATTTCAAGCAAAAATCTACCAAAAGAACAATTCTATCAGCCATAGCTAAATTATTCGATCCGTTGGGTCTACTTTGTCCGTACATTACATTAATGAAAATTTTTATGCAACGACTTTGGTGTGAAAAACTATCGTTGGATGATTTATTACCAAATCAACTAGTAACCCAATGGAATCGATTCCGCGAGGGTCTAATAAATTTAAATGACTTAAAAATACCGCGTCAAGTTTTGTGCAAAAATCCAGTATCTAAGCGTTGATTTGCACGGATTCTCAGATGCGTCCGAGCAGGCATCACCGAGAAAAATTTTTACTAACCATAAGTAAAAATCTAGTTATCCTAAGTAAAAAGTTGTATACGATATGTGACAAGTATTTTCTGTACTTAGGGTAGCAAACACTAGGTTGCTAACACAGATTGCTTGCTAGTAGTTGATAGTTTAGTAGCTACGAGTACTAACATTAGTTATCATAAATAGTCAGGTTATTAGTGGTAAGTATCAAAAATAATAACCACCAGTTAACGCTAGAATTGTCACAAGTACGCTCGTTGTTTATGGCTACTTAATTTTATTAGTGGCTAGTATTTAGTTAGTAGTCATGTTATTAGTGGCAAGTATAGGGAATAGTAACCACTAGTTGACACTTTAATTGTCACTAGTATGCTCATCGTTAATGCTAGTTAATGTTTATTAGTGGCTAGTATTTAGTTAAGTTGCCACGAGTAAAATATTAATAGCTGCTAATAGTTGGATGTTTATATGATTCGTATTTTAACTGTATAAAGTAATGTTCAGGCTATTAGCCACTAGTAATGTACTTTATTTATCACTGGTATGTATATTATTAGTAGCTAGTATAGGACTTAATTGCTACTAGTCGATGCCTTAATTATAGCAAGTAAACAGCTAACTAGCTGCTAGTATTAAAAATTAATTATGTATTCACTTTATTACCATAGTACGGTTGCGCTTAATTCCTCTTTCACATTTCTCTTATTTTTAGTTTTTAAAACAAATGATTAAAATAGAAACCCTCAACAGCTAGCCAGAAATAGTAGGTGTCTATTATGTATGAAATCGGAAATACGGTTCTCCTTCAGAGGAAAGAATTGGCAATAAAAATACCAAAATATATTTTTATTATGACCCAACTACAAGATTATTACTAAAATGGCATACTTAAAAAGTTTTTTTGGTAACTTGGTAGCCAAGATTGGAAACACATACACTGTTTAATATTATGTTTCATTTATTAAGAATAACTTTATGCTCCATTTTATTCCATTTCCATTATCCATTTTAGTGATAGTATATAGTATTGCCATCTCTTAAACGGTAATCGCTGTGGGCTCAATTAAATTAGAGAGAAGCTTCCTGTTTAAGACATAATTTATGCTACGTTGTCAGTGCTGTTCTTAGTTTCCGAGATACTTTCTAATTTCTGCTTCCTACACTTTGGTGTTCAAATATTCTCTAAGTTTACCGGAGAAAATTAATCTTGGCCCATAAATAATTTTTTGGTTGTTTCATCATCAATAAATTCAAAACTTCGTCTGTAATCTCTTCTCCTAAAAATTATAAAATGTCTATAAATTTATTTGATACCAACGATTTAGTTGTTGATGAATCGTTGTTAATACTTAGTAAAGCTACTAAGATTAGGTGCGATTGATGCCTTATCAACGAAATTTTGAATTTTATGGCATTAAAGCTTACTTGGACTTTGATTTGATTTGATTAATCAATTACAGAATGACCAATGCATTATTACAAATCATGAAACAGTAAACAATTTGCAAATTAAATAATTTTAGTAGTTGAAAATTTCCCTATTAGCAACTTAACACCTACGTAAAAGTAAACTTATTGAAACGTACGCATCTAAAAAAATTAACTGATTGTGCAGGATATCTTACAAAATGGGACAGCCTAACCTCTGTATATTATATTATCAAATTTCATGTTTGGTTAAAACCTAGGTACGAGTAAATTTAATAGTTATGAGACACTGATATTAGAAAATCGATATTTATAGACCTTTGATAACGTAGCATATAAATGGTACATTAAAAAAAAGTTACATGTCCCTACTTCGATACCTATACCTACATTCTCAAAATAACTTCGGTTTAACC
Source organism: Philopedon plagiatum (assembly GCA_963971165.1). Taxonomy (NCBI): domain Eukaryota; kingdom Metazoa; phylum Arthropoda; class Insecta; order Coleoptera; family Curculionidae; genus Philopedon; species Philopedon plagiatum. The sequence continues at coordinate 57,047,288 of OZ020194.1, read as the reverse complement.
AGAACTGACCAAAAGTCCAAGTTTTTACTTCCGACTGGACTTCCGATTAAACCGGATGTTGACATTGTTAGGTAGAGAATAAAAACTAGGATAGGGATATACAAGCGGTTTTTCTCTGCTCTGCACCATTTAAATGTTGCAGGCTGTCACGGAGCAAAACTGATCACTTTTCAAATATCAGTGTTTCGAAACCCAAGCATAGTGTTTCATATTATCATAAATACAGAATACTTTTAGAATCTTAAGTAGAATTTAAACATAAAATCGTATACAGAATATCCCATTTAAACTGTAAAATCAATCGATTTAATAAAAAAGAAATTTCACGATGCTTTTGTACGTTCAACGAGCAACTGTCAAACCCGTAAAAACACTAAATTAAACAGTGGTTTCTATATGCTTTAGAAGCAACTGCAAAACTAATCCCTTTAATGAATTAAATTTAACTATGCCTCATGGTCATGTCCTATATAAAGGCTCTACGAGCAATTGTGGAAAATTAGCTAAAAAGCCGGGTAGAAACCTGAATAGGAAATGGGTCCCCCCCCCCCCCTAAGGCAAATTTGAAATAATGCCCCTGGTGAGATCCTAAATTCTTTAGAAACAACGGGGAAACCGGTTTATTAACTAAAAAATTTAAAAATGTCAGACATTAAATCTTAAAAATACATGATTCACCTATACCTATATGTAAATACGTAAACACAAAGGACAAGCGTTGACGAGCAGTAACTTTCAAATGAAGGTTTTTTCTTTTATTTTTCTCTGGTTTTTTCAAACCTATTTGGCCACTGACCAGAGAGGTTATCAGAGAAGCCGAGGTTGGCTTGTGACATTCCCCATTCGCACGAAAAAACAGTAACTCTTTATATAACTTTAAAAATAAACATTCCATTTTTAACCAATCATTAAAATGTTCTTTTACGTAAAAAAATACCAATTTTAATTTACTAAAGCCGATGTTGGTACCTATGTTGATATATATGAATACGAGATACATAAAGAGATATGGGTCCCTAATTAGGTCATTAAATATTGGAACATTTACTTACTTTAATAACAACTGGTTCAAGCCCCATTCCGTTAATAACTTCCGATAGGCCATTCACTATGCGACATGTAGACCATCGTCTTAATCCACAACCTATTGCCACATTACCACTATGCAGTTCAGATCAAAATAAAACACAAGTCGGACGCCAACGTATACCGAACGCTCACTTAGCTCACCGAAGTTGCACGAAGCGAGTCGAATGGGCCAGAGATGACTTGTGGCAATTATAGGGGAGAATTACCACAAGTAATCCGATTATTAACGATTATTATTTTTTTTTAATAACACTAAGACAATAATGGCAAGAAGTCCATCACTTGCACTAAGTAAACGACTTTATAATGGTTAGTTATAATTATTAGCAACAAGCCATTATTTACGGTAAATAAAAGATTTTCTAGCCCTAAATAAAAAATTACTTGTGACAATTAGAAAAATGTTAGCAACACAGTTTAATTGGCCGGTTTTTCTCAGTGCGGGACTTGCATTTATTTACGCAGCACCGATTATGATGGAAATATTCAGGTGAATCTTTTATGTGCAAAATCAAAGGTAGCGCCTATTAAAAGTTTAACAATGTCAACGCTAGAGTTATGCGCTGCATTACTGTTAGCCCAGTTAGCAGACAAAGTAATTAAATCCATGAATATTAATTTTAATAATTGTGTATTTTGGTCTGACTCTACAATCACTTTGGCATGGATTAAAACAGCGCCTAACCTTTTAAAATTTTTTGTCAAAAATAGGGTCGCAGAGATACAATCTCTTACTCAAGAACAAGAATGGCAATACGTACCGTCTCTAGATAATCCAGCAGATTATTTGTCTTAGAGGGATATATCCAAACCAAATTTTAAATAAAGGCAACTGGTGGCATGGACCCTCTTGGCTCAAACAAGATGCCTCCGAGTGGCCTTTCATACAAACTAAAATAGAACAGTTACCCGAACTAAAACCACAAAACACTTCATCGTTGCCAGTAGTTACTTTAAACGAGTTGCCTTTCGAGCGTTTTTCAAAGTTATCGCGCATGCAGAGGACTGCTGCATATATCATAAGATTTAAAAACAATTGTTTTAAATCTGACCTTTACCGAGAGAAGGGTCCCCTGACTGTGCCAGAATTAGAATATGCGTTAAAATGTCTTATTAAGGCTTCTCAAAAGCAATCTTTTTTGAATGAATTTTTAAAGCTGTCAAGTAAACAGGTCTTAAACTCAAAAAATAAATTAGCGTCTTTGGCACCATTTCTCGATTCAGAAAACATAATTCGAGTAGGAGGTCGTTTAAAACATTCAGATTTTTCAATTAATAAAAAATATCCAATGATCTTGGATTCTAAACATCACTTTACAAAATTGCTTTTCGAACACGAGCATCAACGTTTGCTTTATGCGGGACCACAATTACTATTATATTCTATACGCGAAGATTATTGGGTCATTGCTGGAAGAAATCTGGCACGAAAAACTGTTAAGGAAATGCTTGCGATGTTTCAGATTTAATCCAGAAACCATTAAGCCAATAATGGGAAATTTACCACGAGATCGAATTACTCCATCCAGCCCTTTTCATGTGACTGGAATCGATTACGCAGGCCCATTCATGATAAGAAAAGGGCGTGGTTGTAGAATGGAAAAGTGTTACGTCGGTCTTTTTGTCTGCTTTTCCATCAAAGCTCTTCATTTAGAACTTATTTCAAATCTAACAACAAATTATTTCATGCAAGCGTTAAGACGATTCGTTTCTAGACGCGGCAAGCCCACAAAAATAGTGGCTGACAATGGTATTACGTTCATAGGGGCTTATCGCGAACTAGGAGAGTTTTTAAAGTCAAATAAAGACGAGTTAATCACTGCAAGTTCACTTCATCAAATAAATTGGTCTTTCATACCACCGTATTGTCATAGTTGCTATCATGGATTATTTTATTAATTATTTTTAAAATTACGCTGTATTTATATAAAGATTATTTTGACAATAACGATGAGTAGACACTCTGTTATTCGGTGAACTTGGTGATGACATTGAAGGTCAGCTTGGTTTTGTTTAACTTTATCATAGTAGAAATAAGGTATGCTGACCTAGCAATGCACCGATCGGCGATAACTGGATGATAGAGTGATAGGTAGTCGTTCTTAAGATGTCGAGATAAGACATGTGCCCGTTGGTCGGGAGAAGAGCCGCCCTTATAGAGAAGATGTAAGGGAAGTGTATAAGTAAGTGCCCCATTTCATTTATTTAATGCCAAACTTTATTTTATTGCTATTATTGTTGATTAATTATTAAATGTTATATTTTTTATAACCCGTTTTAACTTCATTCCCTCCACACGATCCCAGAGACTATTACTTAGTCTCAGTCGCAACAACCCCCGTTGTGACAGTATTCTCCTCACTTCGGCGGCCTGTGGGGGGCAGGTGTAAAAAGTGTTAAACATCATTTAAAGCGCATTCTATCAAATGTCCCATTAACGTTCTAGGAATTTAATACCACGTTATGCCAGGTCGAGGCAATTTTGAATTCTCGTCCTATTTGTCCCCTATCATCTGATCCAAATGATTTTCTTCCACTTACTCCGGATCATTTCCATATTGGAGGATCCCTCCTAGCAGCCCCAGATGAAAACCTTGAAAAAGCAAAAATCAATCGTCTTAGCAGATTTCAGCTTGTTCAGAATCTTTGTCAACACGTTTGACGATGCTGGGAAAAGGATTTTATTTCAGAAATGCAACAAAGACAGAAGTGGAAATCAAACCAAGGCCATTTGTCAGAAGGCACTTTGGTGTTAATAAAAGGCGAGCAAGGTTTACCTATGGAATGGAAACTTGGAAGAATCGTGAAGCTCCACCAAGGATCTGATGAAATAAGTCGTGTTGCCTCTATCCAAACAGCAAACGGCATTATCAAAAGAAGCTTTTTGAAGATTTGTCCCCTAACCATTGATGATTGAAAGAGCAAGCCCTTTCAAGGCCGGGGGCATGTTCCAGCCTTGAAATTAACCATAGTTTGACATTTTATTCCTTTTCCTGTTTTTTTTTCATAGGTGTTACTTTTGTAAATAGGTAACTAAGGTTTCCTAGGAGAAAAAAAAATAGAGAGAGAATCAACATGTCAAGATTGTCAAAATAAAAAATTAAGATTTCACTGTTCTAGTTTTCAATAAAATACAAGTTCTATCCAAGAAAAAAGGTTTTTACAGTCCACCTACGCCAAAACACTTAGATTGTTAATATCTTGTTTGTCGTTTACTGCATTAGGTTCTTTCTTTATGTGAATCATCTCTTTAACAAGAAGTTTTTGATAATTGTTGTCCTGAGTTAAAATTTTTGTGTTAGTGAAATCGAAATTATATTTTTCATTTTTTTCGTGTTTGTGTAAAGCAGTGGACGCATTTTTTGTATACTTGTGCCCATTTCATCTGCTGTTAAGATATTGAGTAGTCATAATATATTGTTTTGGACAATTTAAACAGGGTATAGCGTAAATTACACTAGATTTACTTTTTACTGGAACCTTACTTTTAAGAGGAGAGAATAAGGATGACAAAAGATTTTGGGCTTTGTGGCAAACGGTAATATTGTGTTTATTTAAAATGTATTTAATTTTTTCTGATAATTATCAAAGACGACAAAAATCATTTTAACTCACCGTCAGTTAATAATCATTTGGGGATTGTGCGTCTGGGGAAAGGACGCACCTTACTTCAATAATCATGGAAATTCTTAGTCCTTCGGCGTTGCCCGGCTGAGATAAATTACGGACAAATAAAGCATTCACGACTCAGTGAAGATCGAGTTTTTATCATAAACTCCGCTTTTGGGAAAAGACGTACTTAGTGCTCTCCGATATAAGTATAGGAACATTTTTTGTTAGACGGCACTGTCCTTGCTAATTTTCGAGAGAAGCAGTTCGTTCTTACGCGTCTTGGGAAATGGATGGCAATCCAGGAAAGTTCAAAATGGTTTGTTAGACAGGTAGTAACTCCTACTAAGTTATAATTCCAGGGACAACAAAAATACTCCAACATGGAAAACTAAACTGCTGGTCCAGCGGCGTCGCCCTGGCCAGCGACAATAAAAAGAAACAGGCACAACGCATCCAGACGATGTTGAGTGTCTGGAAAAAAGGACAAACTTAGTCCATGGTCATTAGCCAAGTCGCTAATCAATAATTAGGGAAAAATAACTTATAGTCAAGAGGCGTTGCCCTGGCTGATAACAACAAAAGTGACATGCATAATGCAGCCGAGCCATTATGTGTGTCCTTGGTTTTCAGCTGAATGGCTGATCTTGAATTGGTGAAAAATCGCGCGTGTGGAAGTACGCCCATACGTGCGCGCCTGGGGAGCGGACGACCGTGTAAATATATATTAGGTAGTCGGACGTCTCCAGAACACAGCGAAAATATAGGTTAGCGGAATGAGTGATACGTACGTACGTAGGTAAAAATAGGGTTAGTGTTGACTACGTAAAGTCAGTAAAAAATAAGTGTTACGCCATCAGCGATTAGATTAGTCGTTACGGTGTAAATAAGGTAGTGTTAGGGAATAACGGTGACTACGTCACAGTCCGCAAAGACGCTCTTAGAGTGATTAGGTATTAGTAACGGTGACTACGTCATAGTCCGCAAAGACGCTCTTAGAGTGATTAGGCAGTAGGAAAAATACTTTTAATTAGGGACGTACCTGCAGTAGCGGCTTTTGTTCCGGCCATAGTACTAATAAAGGTTTAGTTTATAGTTACGCAACTCATGTAAATAAATAGCAATAAGGCGTTCGCGTGACTATACGGACAGGGCAGGACTTCTCCCTGATAAAAAGTAGAATCAAACAACTGACCAGAAACAAATTAAAGAAATTTTCCCTCCGTGCAAAATTTCAGACTCGGGTAGCAGCGGATACCCGAGTTGGTAAATTGCTGGACATGCCCGTGTCGGCTTTCTCAATTCATAGAAAGTCTCCAAGACGCTCCGGGCTTTGTCCCATCGTGGAGATACTTTCTAATTCAACATTCTTTTTGGAAATTAAAAACATTATCGTCACCTCTTCCTTTGGTGGACTGTTAGCAACTTCCAGCTAGCGGGGAAGGATTCCCGGGTTCACCCATGACAAAGACAGACGCGCTGTCTGTTCTTTGTCCAACCGGTACCATGCGTACCTGGCATACCTCGACATGAACAAACCGGGCAAACAAGTGATAGTCTTAAGGAAACTTAGAAATAAGGCGCCACGGATGGCTCCGTTTCAGGTGACCTTCATTCTGAGGTGTTGAAGCTTAATGAACGTCACTTAGTAGTCCGGGAAACAAGGCTGTTTGCGCCTTGAAGAATAAATTGCAAACAATTGGACGTACGCATCTAAGGAGCGTACCAAGGTAAACCCTGGGAGGGGATTTAGGATCCTTGGGGAAGGAAAAAATCCAATGGGGACAAAATTAAATTATTCTGAAAACCCAATCAGGGGAAATCGGTGATAGGCAGGACGGCTTTCCGGATATTGTCTGCCAACTTTGACAGTAGTCATAGTAGAAGCCGGGAGGGACCGTTTTCACCCCGACCACGTTCAGGGAATTCTCTGCAGAGGTTTTCTGGGCGGGAAATTTAATTATTCGGGATCGTAGCCGTCTCGAAAATTATTTTTCCAAAACGAACCAAGGGTCGAATTTGTGCGACAGGTGCGCACGAGACTCTTGAAGCTCACTATGAAGATCAAAAAGGACCCTGCAGTGTCCTGCTGATTTCTAGCTCCTGGTCTATTAATTTTCTCGCTTCATATCTGAAGTCTTGAAGATGGGTGACCGCGGTCGACCGGTGCTGCCGTGTTACTGCATATTAAATCTCGAAGTTCCAGAAAATCTTGAAATTCTTGGAGTTTCTTACGTGGCCCTGGCCATCGTAATACTGCCTACTTTGGCTCGTTCTTGCGGATATTTATAGATTTTCAATATTTCTAAAAGCAACCAATGTCACTCCAGATCACGAATCATGTGAAAAGGGGCGGGACTTGTTAGGGGAGTTCAAGTTTACTTTTCATATCCTGAAGCAATCGAGACCGTCAGTAGACGCAATGTTGCTGTAAAAGCTCAATAAACGTCTTTTCTTGAAAACTTTCGAAGTTTTCATAAGATCTTTGTCTTCCAAAAGTATTTATTCGATTTTGAAAGAATTTCGTTCAAAACTTGAATTCCTATCAATGCTTCTCTGTATTTTCTGGATGAGCATTGTGAAAAAGGTTTTCACAACAAATGCTATACATTTTAGAAACCTGTTAAATCCATTATCAAAATTAAAACAAAAATATCTACATGCTGTTGGAATCGTCAGAAGATTCGGAATTAGAATCATTCGCATTTTGAATCACAAGTGGTGCTAGTGGCGGTAAAATAGGATATTCATCTTCTTTTTTTATAACGTGGACTACACAGTTTCTCCAAATATCATGGCCAGTGGCGGTCGCAGCTTTTTTCAAAGGGGGGGGGGGGGGCGGTCTAGTAGGTGTTGGGTTGGCCCAATCGTCGGGTTAGTGTGTTACAAAAAAAATTGCCTATGTATATTCAAAATTTCTATTAAAAAAGCATGCATGCAATTTTATCTAGGCCACAGTCAATTCTAGAGACGTGTACTGCCTGCACCAACGGTTTTAAATTTTTTGTTTTACCCGCATCGATCATTTATTAATTATTTCTTCATTCGTTAAAAATAGTGTCTTGGGTTAAGAGGGTAAGGGGGGGGGGGCGATCGCCCCCACCCCCCCCCCCCCCTGGGACCGCCACTGTCATGGCTCAATTCACTTATTACTCGTCGAATATTATCCAGTACCACTGCACTTAATGTTGGTGACTGATTACATTTACGAAGGCGTTTTTTTATAGTGCCCCAAATCATTTCAAAGGAATTAAATATGCAATAATAAGGAGGTAACAGAGTAACCGCAACAGAGTATGGCCCTGTCTAGTGCAAAGATTAATTACATATTCATTTTTAAAATTTCGACTCTTTAACATTTTTATCAGCTCTTTTTTTACCGGGACCTTTTCAGGAATTTCCATATTTTTACGCCTCATAAAATTTAAAATGACTTCCTTTTTAGTATTATTATTCGGTATTTTGTTTAATATACGCGAATGATGTGGTGCGTTGTCCATGACGATTACCGAGTTTGGTGGAATGTTTGGTAAAAGCTGATCAACAAACCACTTTTCAAATAAATCCCCAGTCATGTCCTCATGATAATCGGCAGAAGATTGGGTTATGTTTTTGGCCGACAAAAGCAGTGCATTGGGCACGAAACCATTTTCACCTCCGGCATGAAGTATTATCACGCGCTTTCCTCTTGGACACGGTGTATTTAAACTAGTGATGTAAGGATACGTATCCAAAAATCCGTTGGATACGAATATTAAAAGAATCCGGATTATCCGTAACCGGCCGAGAACTTGAATACTGATTCGCAATCAAAATAAATTCGCATCGGCTGGTTACTAATGCAAAGTGCAAAGAGAAAACGGAATCGGAATCGACTGTAAGCGAACAACACGGTCTGCGATTTGGCATATTTGATCTTATGCTTTCTCTTTCTAATCACCTTTCCTAAAAAGAGATAGCATAGTTATTGGGGTAACGGGTATCATATGGGATGAGATCCATATGATACCCGTTACCCCCCGTTACCCGAACCGAATTCAAACGAGAACGAACGACGCTGCCTTCCTATCCCTAACCTTCGACTTCGAATGATAATAATATGATACCGCATCGACCTACCTAGCCGTGTATCCGGATAGAAAATGTTTTAGTGTTGCATGCATACGTATACATGATCTGTAACCGCTTTCGCGCGGGCCAAGAAATGGATACGTATTCGGATAATGGATACGGATATTAGCTGATTCCGATTCCGTACGATTCGGATATCTAAAGAATACGGATATTTACAACACTAATTTAAACTGCAATTTTGAGTTTCATCTACCCAACCGTACTGAACAACATCATGAGTATCAAACCATGTCTCATCTAGATACACTCTATACCTATTTGATTCCCGGTATTCTTTCATTTTGCGCAAATATTCGTGACGATATTCAACAAGACGGCGCGATTCCATTATAACCATCCGATTATCAATTTTTTTGTGTTTAAATCCGCCGTTTAATAAAATACCTCGAAGAGTTTCCAATGACTGGTAATTATAATCAGGGTAATCGCGTAACTTATCCCGGATAACTTCTAATGTTGGCACCGTATTTTCCTTGTATAAATTGTAAACAATTCGTCGAATAACATCTTTTGCTGCATCGTCAACTTTCTGAAACTTTTGATTATTTTTCTTTTGCTTTACCGAATGATCTGTAACATCTCCTTTTTTAATTACGCGATAAATTGTAGATATCGAAGGTTGTGTTAATTCGTTAACTCTTTTTATAATGGCTTTATCCGAATGTGCCGGATTTTCTTTTTTTAAACAGACGTAAATATTTAGAATTATTCGTTGACTTTGAACATGTAAATCTTTATTAAACTCCGGACATGTTTCGACTGGCGATGCCACGGTCGGTACCGAAGGTAATTCAACATGTAATAATTCGCTTTCATCTACCTCAAAAGGTCGCCAAAAAGCCATTTTTATAATAAAAATTTACTTACATAAACCACGTATCTAAAAACAAAAACACTTATAATACGCACTTCACTGGTAAAAACTTAACTGTTTTAAATAAATCATATTTTAAAAAAGCATCTGTTGAGACGTGATGTCTCAATTAACTGGAAATGACTCCGCCGACTACATGCGATAATATAATATTACCCTTAGTGGGAAAGGGACAAAACGCATCGTCGCGGCAGGTGTCCGTTCACCAGACATGCAGGTGCTGCTTGAATCGTATAGGGAATGTATCACTAAGAAATTTGCATGAAATGTGAGTGTTTTGCTGTGTGGTAGCGAGCAATCCTGGTATTAGTGGCAGACCTTTATCTAGCTTTTTATACCATTTAAATCCTAAGAATTTCTATTTGCCTGATTCTATTTGGTTTGGAAAAAGTATGCTTTATGTCTTTTTCTTCGCACTGCGTGAACAGCTGAAATTTTTGTTGAATTTTCAATTTTCTTTAGAATAAAGTAAAACCGAAAAAATTTTATCAACATGCTTTAAAAACATTTTTATTCTCTAATCTTAATCACAATAATACACAATCATAAACACATAAAAAATAGTAAACACAAACAATTTATTGTTTTCTTTTTAGTTTGCTAAATTGAAGCTCAGAAGCTAACATTTAAACCACACAGTTTGCTGCGAGGGGATGCATCCCACCTATGTACGTAAACCTAAATTAGCTGGAATCGATTATCTTTCACAAAAATTGTGATTTTTCTTATGTTAAATGGGAAATCTACATTAATTTTATATAAGGGGCCATTCATAAATTACGTAACGCTGAAAGGGGCGGGGTCATCCGGTTCTAACTAGCCGTTACGGAGGGGCTGGAGTTGTTTAAGGCACCGTTACGTAACTTTACCAATTTTATTGGCAATTACAGTTCAAAATCCAACTATTTTTTCCCCTTCATGCGCGAATTGAGAACACAGTTCGACAAACTTCGTTTTAAAAAGTTTTCTATTTTGACAAAAAGGGCACAACTTAAAAGTAACTTAACTATGAACACAAATATGAACAGCAACTCGCTTCGACACAACATCAATGTTACCGATTTTACTAATTAAATAGTTTACATATAATTATTAAGCCTAACTCAGCAGTTATATATGTATGTGTAATCATCAATTGAGGGTTATTACTCCTCCACCCTTAGATTCTTCAACTCCTCGTTGACAAGTTTTTCCAGAATCTTCACTGGGACAGCTTCCACACGGCTATATTTTTGCCAAAAATATACCACTAGGGCTAAAATACAGATAAATAAAACTGATAAGATAATAAAGCTGATACTATGAGATGACTGCTGGGAAGTGAAGTCCTGAAAGTTTAGGGGCTCCATCAGGTCTTCTTCAATCTTCTTTGGGTCCTCTAAGTGTCGAATTTGTAGGTTTATAGAAAAATTGGTGTCCTGGACCTTTATAATTTCGGGAAGGATCATTGAAATATTGTTTACCGCCAAGGAATATTTGTGTTGATTTATTATTATTACGCCACACTAGCTTCTACTTGGGCATTAGCTACTTAAAGACAATAGCTACCGTCGTCTTGGACCTTAGCTACTTCGGTGGGATACAGAAAAGCCATGACGATGGCGCGCGGAGACGGAATAATAGCGGACGTCCTTTGTCCTACACACGCACAATGTATAAAGCAAAACAAAAACCCAGCAGCATCTCCTCTTGCTAAAGGTCGATGGTTGTTATTAATACATATATAATATTTCTATTCTTTAGTTACACGAATTTTTGTTAGGTCCTACCATAAATAAATGTTTTTCTATTTCCTATTATATTGGTTTAGCAAAGAGATCTATTATACTATGATGGATCCATTATAGGATATGTATACTTAGTATATTTTTAGTTTTTCTAAAATACATACAATTTTATAATTTGCGTAAAAATTGGTTTTTATTTTTCTGTCGTACTTTATTATCTATTACCATTATAATATTATATCAATTTTGAGGAAGTAAAGTAAATGAAGAGTTATTGAACCTTTAATCAGCCCTCGATTTAAAAACTTTGCTATTTCAAGCTTCTTATCTCGTCAATTGCCCTGGAAACTCTAAAAACTCTTCAAAATACCATAAATGCGGGAGACAATGGCCCTGCTAGAACAGATAAGCTCTGTGTACGTGCTATCTCTGGACTATCTTACAATTTCAATAATTTTGTAGCACTCTTTTGTAGTCTCTTGCTGTTACTTAACTTGAGAAAGAACTTGAATGGATTATATTAATTTCGAACGAAAGAGTAAATGGTGATTTAAGATAAACAAGATTTTTTTGTTCTATTTAATGCAATCCTGCATTTCGTTCATGGTATTGGTTTTTTAAAAATAATTTCATGATTTTTTGATACTTGCGAACAATGCGATATAGACGCCCTTCGAACAATTGATCTGTAGTGTAGATAATTTTGTTTCCGGATTTTTTGTTGCCCATCGCACACTTGCACAGGGTAGTCCTCGGATATTTCGTCTCTAAATGTTATTAACCCCGGATTTTTTAGATGGGAGATCTAATGTCATATGCTTTAGCCTATGGTATATACGATCGCGGACAGTGGCGGACATACATATTTCGGGGCCCTACATTTACTGTTTTAGGGGCCCCCTGGAGTCCTTAAAAATTAAAATTCAAAGGACGAGGGCTCTCCTATAGCGAAAGCTTCTTCCCACCCCGTAAGCATTTAAGTTGGAAAATTAGAGCACGAGTTTGCTGTTGGAATCTTGTACCGAAGAAACATCGGCAGGTCAGGAAAAATTTGTAGAAATGTTGAAAAAAGGTTGACAATTTTCTTCCGGGAAGCGTTTGGAAAAAGGTTTTGTCTGAAGTGGTGATTTTTATCTTCTTATGGTTGGAAATTTGTTCCTGCACCCCTCCATTAATTAGTGCTCTCGGCATGTCTAAACTCATAACTACATGGTGTCCGAAAAGTCTTAGTATGGTCAAATATCTTTGCTGTTACAGGGTTCCCACTTTTCTGGAAAGTCAGGGAATGTTAGGGAATTCAAAAGCGGTCAGGGAAATCAGAGAATGTCAGGGAAAACTAGTTGAAAACCTGAAAAATTTGCCTTTTCCAGTTTTAGATTAAAATAATTTCATTTCCTAAAATTTTTTAATCCGGGTCTGTCATCCATGAAAATAATTTAATTTTATAACAAAATAGAAAATAAGGTAATAAAAGTAGGTAATAAACTATCTGTCAACTACCCCCCATCGTATCCTCGGTTTGACGTACCGGCGGGGCTTGCGAGCTTCATTGACTCGGAGGGCTAGGCCAGCTAGGTTCAACCATGCTGGGAAGGTCTCTGAGGTTAGAAGCCAGACTAAGAAGGATACAACTGCACAGTGGTGCCCACACTACACATTTAACACCAGCTCATTGCCTGTGCTGCTGCGGCCGCCCTGCGCGGAGCGGCGGGGTACAGCGGTGAGCACACTACAACACCTACACTTCACCTACATTTAACACATGCGGCTTAATCCCACGGTGTGACGCGACCCGTGCCAAAGGGACGAATGGCGCCTGAGCCGTAATCAGGCATTTGAAACGGAGCCTCCGGGACACCAGGCGACATCCCGGAGTAAGCAGCCTTACACCGGCAAGGGGGCGCTGCCGGTGCTGACCACCCTTTCCCCCAGACTCGTGGGAACAAGAATGGACAGGAGTAGAAAAGAAAAATTACATTCAAAGTGAGGGTCGTGCAGGTTAACCTTCACTACAGCAGGGCAGCCTCGGCTGTCCTGTGTAGGGTGATGGAGAACTGCGACATCGCCCTCATTCAAGAACCTTGGGTCAACCAAGGTAAAATAAAAGGTCTCTCGGGAGTAGGTGGTGAATTGGTTTACAATAGAACCACCGACCGACCGAGAACCTGCATTTTAATTAAAAAGAATATAAGGATGCTGCCACTGGCTAAGTTCTGTCTTAGGGATCTCGTGGCAGTAAGACTAGCAACCACGGAGGGAGGTGGGCCGAAGAATATCACTATTGGATCGGTTTATTTCCCATACGATGACCCGGAAGCGCCACCACCCAGCGCTGTGGAGGAACTGGTGAGAGACTGCGGAGGAAGTGGATCGCAGCTGATCATCGGGTGTGATGCAAACGCACACCACAGCATCTGGGGCAGCACTAACACCAATCAAAGAGGTGAGCACATCTTTCAATTCCTAATGGCAAATAACTTAGACATTATGAATAGAGGTAATAATCCGACTTTTGTAACGGGGCAAAGGCAGGAGGTTTTAGATATAACTATATCAACGCCTTACGTCGGCAATTATATTAAAAACTGGCATGTGTCTGAGGAAGAGAGTTGCTCGGACCACAGACATATACGGTTCGAAATAACGTGTATAAAACGGGAATCTAACTCTTATCGCGACCCTCGCAGAACGAACTGGGGTAACTATCGGGTAGACCTAGAACGTAACCTGGAGGGGCTTAAAGAGGTAATAAATAACGTGACGGACCTCGAACTGGTAGCGGATCAATTGACGGGCGCGGCCATTTCGGCATTCGAAGCAAATTGTCCTCAAACTACATCAAATTCCTCCCGGAAGGTCCCCTGGTGGGGACCAGACCTGGAGGCCAAAAGAGGACAAGTAAGAAAGAACTGGAATCAGGCAAAACGATCAGGCAACTGGGAAGCGTATAGGGCTACCCTTACTGAATACAACATAGCGCTGAGAAAGGCCAAGAGAGCATCCTGGAGAAGGCACTGCGAGGCTATTGAAAGCACTCCAGAATGTGCCAGACTCGCAAAGATACTGTCAAAGGACACTCAGCCTGCAATCAACTCTTTTGTCACTGAGAATGGAGAGCAAACATTAACGGGGAAGGAAACAATGACCGAACTGTTTCGGGTTCACTTCCCTGGGTCCAAAATCATAAAGGAAACACCTGAAGGCTGGAGATTTGGAGGACCTAATGAAGCTCCTAACAGAGCTCATAGGGACAACTGGCAGGCTGCTAAGCAGGTGATATCCCCTGAAAAAATAAAATGGGCTATAAACTCATTTGAACCCTACAAATCTCCGGGTCCAGACGGAGTTTGTCCAGCGTTGCTACCGCAGGGATCAGACCTGCTTGTCAGCAAGCTTTGTCACATACTAAGGGCCAGTCTGGCCCTAGGTCACATACCGAGGATTTGGAGACTGACCAAAGTGGTATTCATACCGAAACATGGACGTCCCAACTACTCGGTCGCCAAGGCATTCAGACCCATCAGTCTAATGTCCTTTGTTGTAAAAACACTAGAAAAACTGTTAGATAGGCATATAAGGGATGCTATAATGGGGGACGGACCATTTCATCAAGACCAGCATGCCTACAGAACAGGAAGATCGACCGAATCAGCACTCCACCAACTAGTTAGCAGAGTGGAGAACGCGATAGGTAACGGAGAAGTGCTTCTCGGAGCATTTCTGGACATTGAAGGAGCGTTTGACAACACATCCTTCACATCTATAACCAGAGCAATCAGGGGCATCGGGCTAGATGAGACCTGCTGCAGATGGGTAGAAAGCATGCTTAAAAGCCGGGTAATTTATACAGATCTACTCGGTGAAACTTTGGCAGCCCGGGTGGCAGGGGGATGCCCTCAGGGGGGGTTCTTTCTCCCCTCCTCTGGAACCTGGTAATGGACGGGCTTCTAAAAGAACTAAGCCAAAGGGGTTATTCGATCCTGGGCTACGCAGACGACCTGGTCATAACGACTCAAGGAAAATTCAACACAACCGTGAGGGACTGCATGAGGAGCGCCCTCGCCGTAGTGGAAAAATGGGTAGGACAGGAAGGGCTTAATGTAAGCCCAAACAAGACTGTCATCGTCCCGTTCACTAACCGCAGGAAAAAGGAGGGGCTCGGTCCTCTAACCCTGCGAGGAGTCACAATTCCACGGCAGGAAGAGGTAAAGTATTTGGGGGTAACACTGGACTCAAAACTTACCTGGAACAAGCATGTGGATAAAACCATACGAAAAGCGGAAATCACCCTTGCGGTGGTCAGACGAACGTATGGGAAAACATGGGGTCTCTCACCCAAGATGGTGCACTGGCTGTACACCAGAGTGGTGAAACCCGCAATAACTTATGCAGCCTTGGTCTGGGGGACCAAGGCAACGCAGAAAACAATAATGCTCAGGCTCAGCAGTCTGCAAAGACTAGCCTGTCTGGGCATTACAGGGGCAATGAGATCGACCCCTACCTCAGCGATGGAGAATCTCCTAGACCTTCCTCCCTTGCACCTGGTCATCCAGGGAGAGGCGAGGATGGGTCTCTATCGACTGCAAAACACTCTGCCCTCTTCATTAGGGAAAAGGGCGGGACATGAACTCATAAGAGAGAAGATTGGAGGGCCCGATTTAGAAATGAGATCGGACTACATGACTCCAAAATTCCAATACAACATCCCCTACGAGGTAGTAATAGCGGATCGCAGGGAATGGACTTCGACAAACCCAGAGTTTCCTCCGGGGGCAATCATATGGTACACCGACGGATCAAAAACCGAAGCGGGAACCGGAGCAGGAGTACATGGGGTCGGACCAAGGAGGGACATGTCCTTTTCCTTGGGGAAGTACCCCACGGTATTCCAAGCAGAAACCTACGCCATCTTACAATGTGCGCTGGAAAACAATAGGAGGGCTTATTCAAATAAGCGGATCTATATCTGTTCAGACAGTCAGGCCGCTTTGAGGGCACTCTCATGCCACAGAGTCACTTCGGGACTGGTATGGGAGTGCATAAACGATCTTGGCGCGCTAGCTGCCAGAAACTCAGTGAAGCTCATGTGGGTACCGGGACACAAGGGCATCACTGGTAACGAAAAAGCCGACGAACTTGCTAGACAGGGATCGGCTACACCATACATTGGCCCAGAACCATCTCTCGGGGTGCCAAAATGCACGGCACGAGAGGCGGTAAACAGATGGATCAAACAACAACACAAAGTCCACTGGAACGGAGTACAGGGACTGAACCACAGCAAGGCCGCTATAGGAAATCCCAATCCTAGACTCACCAGGCAACTGCTAAATCTGAGCAGGATCCAGTTGGGGACAATCGTAGGGGTACTAACAGGACAC
Organism: Philopedon plagiatum; assembly: GCA_963971165.1. Classification (NCBI taxonomy): domain Eukaryota; kingdom Metazoa; phylum Arthropoda; class Insecta; order Coleoptera; family Curculionidae; genus Philopedon; species Philopedon plagiatum. Next base: position 57,030,474 of record OZ020194.1, on the reverse strand, counting down.
ATGGCTGTAAAGGACCTTCTCAACAAAATGAAACTGTACCAGGGAGACCTTAGCTGCAGACTATGCGGTAGGGACAGGGAAACAGTTCAGCACATTATATATAATTGCGAGTCACTAGATCGCAAGCGCCACCAACTGTTCGGGCAACCAAAGTTAGAACCGGAGGAATTGATCACCCGCTCCCTTGTGGACCTGTACAGGCTTGTGCAGGAAACTGGGATAACAGAGTGGGTGTAACAAAAGTTATTGGGTAGGCACAATAGGCCTCTAGTGGCCGCAGTGCTTCCGGTCTCGGACGGAGCCCAAGGGAGAAAAAAAAAATCTGTCAACTATAAAAAGCAATTTTCTTGCTCCGTTAGCGTCTCTTTAGTCATGGAAACTTTGTTTAAGAAAACCTGGAAAGTCAGGGAATGTCAGGGAATTCGATTTCAGAATTTTGGTGGGAATCCTGTGTTAGTAAAGATAGACACACCAAATTTTATGTGTGTCTTATTCGCTAATAAATCTACTTTTTTATATAATTTAACTTTTCAACCCCCTTGAGGGGTATCGCTAGGAGTTGAGGCCAAAAATTTTAAATGCAACCCTATGCCGTGTGATACCACATTTTAAAGGTCTTCAAAAATGAAACATTTTACAGCAAACTCGAGGCCCGTATCTTAATTCATTAAAAAAAATTAAAAATCGTGAAAAAAATTAAAAATTTAAATAACTTTATTTCTCTTGTTACTTTAAAAGTTGTTCAAAACGACCACGTTTAACTTCTTGGCAGTAATAAAGTCGATTTTGAAACTCACTTCTCACATTTTCGAGAATAGCAGGTGTTACTTCTTGGCAGAGTTCCAAAATCGACTTTATTACTGCCAAGAAGTTAATCATTTTGAACATTTTAAAGTAACAACTGAAATAAAGGTACTTACATTTTTTTGTGATTTTTAATTCTTATAGGCTTGCCATTTAAAAACGAATAATCTCGGGTTTGCGGTAAAATGTTTCTTTTTTGAAGACCTTTAAAATAAGGTATCACACGGCATAGGGTTGCATTGTGACCACCCTTACTTCTCTTAGCACGCCACGAGGATAATTATATAGAGAGGTATCTCGCTAGTTCTAGGTTGCAAGATTTACGGACGCTTATGTACTGTATGGATGCCGCCAGCCTTTACACAGTGGGGAAGGGCCAGGTTCATAAAAAGATTTATAGAGGGCGCCACATGATTTTATTTAATCCACCAGTACCAACCTACCTACCTATCAACCAAAACCATGAAAATGATAATTTCTTCCTCGTAACTTCCCAACGGAAACTCTGCAGTAGCGAGGGACGCTCCCTCAGCTAAGCCACCTAGACTGATCGTCCTACAATAATTATAATTGTTTTTCCTATATTTTTTTCCATTTTGACACCCAAAAAGGAGTCCGGGTAATAAGAAGCGTTTTTCTTTGAAAATATGAAATATATTAAGTAATGTTGAAGATTTTGGGTAACACCCTAAAGATCAATTTAATTTAATTAGTGATTTTTATAATACAAAATATCTCATATATTAAGATTTTAGGTAACAACCTAAAGATTAATTTAATTATTGATTATTAATATTGCCTATTCATAATAATGGTCTGTAGGCTTATAATTAACTTTTGGTTTATTTTACCGAACCAAAATTAAACGAGGAAAGTAATACAATAACACTTAAACTACACATCATAAACTGTAAAAATATAGCACACTCGTGAAAGTATAATTAGATACCCAAAAGAAGATATTTACACGAAACTAAAACGACATAGTGTTATCAGGCGAAATAAGTCTCCGTCCGCAGCTTACGTAAGCGTAGTGGAGGGGGAGAAAATTTTCTTTATTAACGCATGGCATTTAAAATTTGATGAACCGGGTTAATGTTTGAGAATTGTTCACCTTCACGCTAGGCTATTTACAGAACTCAGGTTTTGTTGATTACTATCAGGGTTTTATGAATATAAAATGATATGAAAGAGAACCAATTTTGGTTTTGTGAATATAAAATGGTATAAAAGTGAGCCTATTTTTGTTTTATAAATATAAAAAAAATATACTAGAGAACCATGACCGTCATTAGTGGTTAATCCCCTCAAACGCGCGGATAATCTTCGTCACACGACCGTGGGACGGTGTAGAGATCGGAATTTTAACCCAGGATTGACACTTAACCCAGAACTAGCAGTTTTAGCCCAGTACTGACACCCTCATTAGATTGGTTGAGGGCTCCTAGGACCAATCGTTGATCTCGCCGTGATGACTTCCAACCAACAAAGAAAATGACCGGTACCAGAAAATCCCTGTGGACTATCTCTCGGTCTGCAAAATCACGCCGATTTGGTGTAAAATGGCGGCTCTCAGTTAAGACGAATATTTCTCCCGAACATAACGGTTGTGTTTTCTCATACGACACTAAACTTCAGGTTGGCTTGAACCAATTTCAACACCACCACCTAACTATAAGAAAACACTGGTAAAGCTAGAACTTTAACTCCCACGAACAAAGTAGATTACTAGAGAATCGTTTTGTATTAGCTTTACAATCGTCTTATTTGAAAAGAACATTCTCAGATCTCCACGAGGAACCAAAACCTCCGGTTTCGAAATCTGTCGAGAAATCTCGAAAATTTGCAAGAGAGCGCCCGTCAAGTAGAAGTCGTAACGTCAACGTTATATGATCAACTACACAAATTATTTAACCCTACTCTTTTAAAACCGATAACCTTACTGATACTATCAATGACTGATTGCCTACAACCACCTGTTGTAGTCAATTCAACCATTTATCCTATATTTACATCCCTAAAATTAATCATCTAGAATTCTCCCACGTCAACCCGTTATTCAGTGTGGTTGCTAGAGAACCCTATCTAGATGTAGCAGGTAATCTCGACAAAATCACATCTTCTAGGCACCCTTGCCGATTAGTGCAACTTTTACCAACGATACTGACGTCATCAGTCCATCTCCTGTTCGGACCTAAACAATTACCACCTCACCAAACCTACATAACCCAAAATTTGCAAAACAGCACGGGTAGATTACAAAATAATCGTCCCTCTCGCATCTTTCCCTTCAAAACCCCGGTATTCCTAAGTTAAAATGTTCAACGCGGAGACCATTTCCGCGAAATCGGACACGTAAACTTGGCAACGTGTTGTCTGACCGCACACACCTGTAGAGCGCCAGGTCTAGCAGACGAAGGGACAGCCAAACAGCCAAACTCGAAAATGGCTACTTCAAAACACCGGTATCAGTAATTTCTGTGAAAGTTATAAAATCTTGCAGTGTCCATCCAACTTAATATAATAAAACTTAGAGGATTATAAACTTCCAACATCAATTCATTTGTAGACAGTGTTTGTGGCTCGAAAAATCAAAGGATGCTGCCAAATAAATGCTTAAAACCTATCAGTGGTCAGGTCAACAAAGTTTTAATTTGATATTTTTGGGGGGTTTTTCCCAATACTTTTCGGTGAGTAAAGTTTAAAATACAAGAGAATACCGTCGTCTAAGTTAAGTTGCTCTTATGAGTTCCCTTAAAATAACAAGAAAACCCATTAGTAAAATTAGGTTGTTTATTTACAATAACATTGCCTTGCGCTCTATTGTCTTAACGCTATTTATCATTGTAACGACGAACCAGAACGTTACAGCATTTAAAATTTATCATCTCAACTTCCTAGCGTCACCTCTCAAGGGGGTTAAAAAAGTTAAATTACATAAAAAAAGTAGATTTATTAACCAATAAGATTCATGTAAAATTTGATGTCTCTATCTTTACTAATAGCAAAGATATTTGCCCATACTAAGACTTTTCGGACACACTGTATAAAAAATTACGAAAACCTAAACTTCGTAATTTGTGAGTACTTCGTGTTAAGTAAACTGAGGCAGATTTAGTTTGGTACTTTTTGAGAAGCATATCACAAGAAAAACAGAAGGGTTAACATTTACCTGACAAAAAAATGGAAAAAAAAATTTAGTGCTTCGGTCAGATGGTGGTGCTCTTTTGGATTACAAAAATAAAATTAAACATATAATTAGAACAGAAGCCCCCAAAATAGATACTATAACGAAAATCAGATTCAATCACTGCAAAGTAGACTGACCGCGAACACTAATTCTTTTGCTACGATAGCTTTCAAGACATAATTTTTCGAGAACTTCTTGTCCGGCGCGGCCCGTGAAATTTTAGATGTGTCGTATCTCAGTTCCTACGCATGGGACCCACACCAAATTATGGGATGTAATATGGGTACTCTAGAAACATTTTCGTAAAAAAATATTTAATTTTAAAATTTGCGAAAAAAAGTTACTTTCTTGGGCCGCTTCACCTGAGATCTGAGAAAGTTCTGAAGAAAATTTTACTTCCAAGGTTTTTTCATAAATTTTATCAGATTTTATCGATAAAATTCAAATTTCATTGAATTACCTCTAGTATCTTGAAATTAATTAGTTTTTAAAATTATTACCTTAAAATATTTTGTCTAAGAAATAATTTAAAATGTCATTTCTTTAAGGAAAATTAGAATATTTTCACGAAATTTGGAATTTGTCGATAAAATTTGATATACTTACTTTATAAAAAAATATGCTGAATAAAATTTTCTTCAAAGCTTTCTCAGCTCTCAGGTGAAGCGGCCTAAAAAATGAACTTTTTTTCGCAAATTTCAAAATTAAATACTTTTTCACGAAAATGATTGTAGAGTACCCAACAGTACCATTTTATAATTTGGTGTGGGTCCCACGCGTGGGAACTGAGATACGACAATCGAAATTCCAGGAACCGCCACTGCTTCTTGTTGAGGTTTAAGACATGTGACTCAAATTTAAGTTGCATGTAAAATTCAGTGTAAAGACCCAAGAACTTAGTCATCGTCATGATCGTCGTATTCTTAATCACACTGCAATAAGGAATATGCACATATTTTTTTTATTGCAGAAATCGTTTAAGGAAGTCATTGCAAATCCAAAAAAAAAAAAATCTTTAGGAAAAATACTAGGATAATTTAGCTACAAAAAATGTATATTTTTCCGTATAATTTATTACAATTTAAAAAGCAGCCATTTGTCCTTAATGAATAATGACGTCAGGAGATCAGCAAAAATAAGTGTCAATCCACATGTTAACATAAAGCTTAACCTAAATTCGAACAGGTTTGTTTTTCTCGGAAACAGTCAGAGGGAGAGCAATTGAATTTTCTGGGTTAATAGAGGGATAGTTCAAGTTGCTTCGGTAAAAAATTCAGTTATACAGGATGTTTCGTTTCGGAGCTATTAATGTCCTTAATGAATAATGACGTCAGGAGATCAGCAAAAATAAGTGTCAATCCACATGTTAACGTAAAGCTTAACCTAAATTCGAACAGGTTTATTTTTCTCGGAAACAGTCAGAGGGAGAGCAATTGAATTTTCTGGGTTAATAGAGGGATAGTTCAAGTTGCTTCGGTAAAAAATTCAGTTATACAGAATGTTTCGTTTCGGAGCTATTAAAAATCAAATTCGAAATTACCGCGATTTCCCTTGAAATCGGGTCCAGGTCGCAAAAGTGAATTAAATCGATGTAAATTTTCGGAGGTTGTAGAGAACCCAGATCTTCAGAACTCTATTAAAACTGGTGAGGATCGGAAAATGGAAAATAATTTGTTTGATTTTTTTAGGTCGAAAAATACCCTTTGCAGACCCCTCTTTGGGACCTAATAACTCGAAAACAAAACGTCGCGTCGGATCGAAAAACGGATTCATGAGTAAAACTTTCAAATCTCAAATACCTTCTTCTTTCAATACATTTGCCTAAATCTACAATAAGTGGAAAATGGATATTTTTGGGAAAAACGGGAAATTTCGATTTTTGACCCAAATATTTCAAGGTTTTGAATTTTTTCTGGGGTCAAAATGGTTCAAATTAAAATCTCATATACGTCATTGAAAAGAGCTCGTCGAAATACATGATATTCATATTTTTTAGTTTTTTCATTCTTTATAGGAAGGGAACAATCGCCTGTTAAATTTTGATTTGTTAACATTTTTGCCCTCCACATCAGTACATTTGAATCACTCTGTATTTTTTTTCCAACTAATTTTTTTCCAATTTTTCAACACTATTTTGTAAAAGGATAATCACGCTTTAAAACGAATACCCAATGGCTCATCCAGGAGCGTATTTAAGGGGTAAAAACCGAATTTCCTTAATTTTTTCCAACAAATCTTATTTTTAGCCAACATTATACCACACTATTTTTCTTATTTAGTGATTCATTTGAGTTTATTTTACCCGTTACATGCAAAATTGTCGGGACATGCAAAATTTGAAAATTTTTGAATTTCGAAGATTGCCAGGAAAACAAAGAATTGCAGTTTATTTACTTCAAATTATTAAGATAATATGATGTGTCAAAATTTCGCAAAAATGCCAGTTTTTTGTTGCATGATTGGAAGGTTCCTGAACCGATTTAGGCTTGAAACATACATCAATAAGATTTTAAGAACCTTCTACTTTAAGTGCAGGGATGTTTCATTGGATGAGTTACGCATTAAATGCCATTTTTATTGATTTTTCGATGACCCCACAACACCGGAATTCGCCATGTACTCATTATGAGACATAAACTCACTTTTCATGACACAGGCAGTTTACAAGTTTCGAAATTCGCGCGAAAATTTGCAGTAGCAAATCCTTTTCTTTTGTTAATAAAGACTAAAATAAATGGATAACAGCAACCGCCATAAACATTTCATTTATGTAGAAAATATAAAAATATATATTTCAGATTTATTTGGGTTATATGCATATTCCCTACTCAGAAATACATCATCTATACTATACTATATTTACAGCAGTGGCGTGCGGTGGCCATTATAAAGGGGAAAGCGATCCGATAAAAATAATTAAAAAACATTATATACCTACTACGGGACCTATTACTCTTATTGCAACTTTAAAAAAAAGCCCATGCAAAAAACACAGAAATACGCCCCAAAAAATCCGTAAATACACTTAAAATATGCAAAACTTTCCAAGTGAACTCGTCCGAACAAACTAAAACTCGCGGCAGGCGGCAAAAAGATCGCTGCCCTGGCTATTAAATTTGCCGGGTTTCTCGCGTAACGAGTGCCGTTGCCTGTAAGCAGAGTCAATAACAACCTACATGAAGGCGTAATCGGGGAACCGTGGTCACTGCGAACCGCGCTTCTAGGCACAGGTCGCGACGCACTGTGAACCGTTTGCGAGAACTAGGTGGACCAAAAGTCTCAATGACCAAAATACGATAGGAGAGTATGTAAAGTATTTCTCAGGATCTTTGGCTATAACTTAATAACGGCAATAAAACTACCTGGTCGGCTCCATTGTGTATACCCTGGAATTTTCATTATTAGTCGACGGGGCCGCATTGTAATAATTTGTATTTAAAAAATAAAAATGTCAAACTTCCTCTGTGGCACGTAGACATAACTAAAATTTACTTTACTTGTTGACCGACTTTTTGTACCTGATATCGGTAAGTAGGTATCTATATCTAAAAATATTATTGCCCGTATTCAACATCCTCTTTTAAACCATTTTTAACTCTGTGCATTTAAATATCAAAAATATTAATATAATAAATAATCGCAGCCCTACCCTCTACATCAAGTTTGCAATACTCAAGTGATGTAAATATTCGGATGATTTTGATATTCGGAACATACGGAATCGGATGAAAGTAATATTCGGATTAATCATTCGATTCCGGATTAAAATTTAAGGATCCACGAAGACACATTATATAATTCGGTAGATGGTGGAAACCTCCGGCGAAGCGACCCGACACGGCACGGCCATTTAATCCGTATCGTCGTATCCGTATTCGTAAAGTGCTATTATTATTTTTTTATTTACCAAAGAAATATTTTTTTTTTTAGATTTACCTAGGTACGTTCAACAAACTCACATTTTTGTTGTTTTGTTTTTTATTTGTTTTATGACAGTTGTTAATTGTTATTATGAATAAATATTTTGCATTATTATTATGTATTTTATTATTAATTATTATAATACATTACATTACACAAAAATCATATTTAAGTATATTTTAAGCTAAAGCTGCTTTTTACGAGCTGCTAATAAACTAGCAATACCCACAAACATGGTAGATTATTATTATTAGAGAGTTTTCAGTTATCATATATAAAATAATATATTAATTTTTAAACATAGATATACGTTCAGATTCACTAAGAAGGTTTAAGATTTAGTACTTGTTTAAATTAGGTCTTATAGTTGATCAGTTATGTTTATTTCCTGTCATAGTTTATTTCCTGTCATTGTTAATAAGTCGTCACTAAAAATGAATTATTCTGGTATTTCAGTGATTTGCTTGGTTTCCAAATGATTTTCATCTTGGAACGAGTAGATGTAATGAATTTAGTTCTACTATTGTCCGTACTAAAATTGCCTTTTTCTTTATAAATTTCCGAAAAAGCTCAGAAATAAATTCATAATATAAAACTTAGTTGTCTTATTCTTACACTTGTCAGTTTAAAACTTTTGGTTGTCAAATAAGACCGGACTAGCGTTGGAGAATCTGGCTTTTATTTATTATTAATAAATTATTATGGCATATCCACTATTGAGGTGCTACTGGTCTTCATTTTCTAACAAAAATATTGCCGTTGTCCTACACCGATCGGCGAATATCCAATGTAAGAAAAAGAAAGCATGACATCCGTGCTTCGGTGCCGGTGCATTCACAATTTACATTCCGAATATCAAAATCATCCGAATCACGCACGCACATGGGTGAAACTTGAATTGAATAAGTGGAAACACGACCGTTACACCATTAGTAGTCCATCGTACCACTAGGTGACTGTAGGATAATTCTTCTGCAACCATCATTTCACTCGTTCTTTGAACTTTAAAACAGCTGACATGTAAACGTTTGTCAAATTTCGCCGCGATCTGTGACAGGTCGATCCAATAATTATTTTTATTTTTTAGGCCAAGCAACAGAGCAAAATATTAGCGATTTTTTGTACATTATAGAAATCCGCCTGTGCCATCATCTGAAAGACGATACGTAGATAATTCGTGTTATATTTCCAACTCTGAATTTTTTTCCTTTAATTTGTTATAAACATTTTTAAGCAAAAAAACGCGATTTTTTTAGTTTTTTGCGTATACAATGGAAAGTAATGAAGCAATCTTAATATTGTAAAGGGACTATTTGTAGAGAATAGAAATACGAACAAAATTAGAGATCGAACGTCCCGATCGGGTGAGTAGCAACGGAGAAAATCCGGAAAAACCGGAAAATGAAGAGTTTCTATAAAATTCACAAATCAGTCATTTTTAAACGTAGAGGGCTCAAACTTTGTGTAAAAGTAGTAATTTGTGGCTACTTTATGTGTGCAAAACCCCGACGCTGTCCGACGATTAGTTTTGCCACAATCGTCATTTTAATTTTTCAATACACTATTTTGCAACAGGTCTGGATGCTCTATGGATCGTCCGATTTTAATTATTGAAACGTATTTGAATAGTACAAGTTTAATTGAACAAAATGTATATTTCAATTTTTTCCATAAAATATTACGAAACCGGTTGAAAATGCACGTAAAGATGCGTGAAAATGGCCGAGCGCGCGAATATTGGCTCCCCTTCGCTCCGCTGCTCACCCGCAACGCGACCTATTTCGCGCGCTCGACCGTTTTCGCGCATTTTTACGTGCATTTTCAACCGGTTTCGTAACATTTTATGGAAAAATTGAAATATACATTTTATTCAATTAAACTTGTACTTTTCAAATACGTTTCAATAATTAAAATCGGGCGATCCATAGAGCATCCAGACCTGTTGCAAAATAGTGTATTGAAAAACTGAAATGACGATTGTGGCAAAACTAATCGTCGGACAGCGTCGGGGTTTTGCACACATAAAGTAGTCACAAATTACTACCTTTTCCCAAAGTTTGAGCCCTCTGCGTTTAAAAATGGCTGATTTGTGAATTTTATAAAAAACTCTTCATTTTCCGGTTGTTCCTGATTTTCTTCGTTGCTACTTATACGATCGGGACGTTCGACCTGTCATTTTGTTCCTATTTCTATTCTCTATACAAATCGTCCATTTACAACATTAAGATTGCTTCATTACTTTCCATTTTATAAGCAAAAAACTAAAAAAATCGCGTTTTTTTGCTTAAAAATGTTTATAACAAATTAAAGGAAAAAAATTGAGAGTTGGAAATATACGGACCGTCTTTCAGATGATGGCACAGACGGTTTTCTAATAATATTAATGTCACGACAAATCGCTTTATTGCTTGGCCTATTTATAGTTTTAAACAATTTCATTCCCTATCATAGCAGCAATTGAGCGACATCTGGTGGTACGATGCGTACTAATTTATTGATTTTTATTTAAATTTCGTGTTTCTACATTTTACTTAGGAGTTAACATTTCTAACCCCTTATATATTTTTTTCACGCACGGAATAAAAGATACGAAGGTGATGGGCCGGTTGGCCCTCGCGCTCGGAACTTGGCTGTGTACGCGGTATTTGACAATTCGAATTCGACGGCATGCAAAGCGGTTCTGTCTTAACTCTACATCAGATACCCGATTCCGTGTTACGTATGAGATATTCGGATTAATCCGAATATTTTGATAATCAACGGATATTTTAATCCGGATTACGCACTTGTCTACACAACAGGACCGACCAGGTAGTTTTATTGCAGTTAATAAGTTATAGCCAAATATTCTGAGAAATACTATACTTAAGTAGTTTATTCATCATTATATATGTGGTTTCTAAGCATTGGGCGTCGGCATTACAATTTTCCAAGGAGTTCAAAAGGTAAAAATACTAAATTTTTTGTAAAAACTTATTAAAATATCTAAATGTGTAATAGGAAGCAAACAAAACATCTTAATGCATCGAACGAATTTATTTATATACTTTTTACAATTTACATAAGCACAATATTATTATTATCATATAAAATATTTACATATTCTAAATGTTGACAGAAAACGAATAGTTCTTGCCCTAATTTAAAAAGTAAGAATAGTATATTGTTAGGTAGTTTATTCCTTATTGTGTAGTAGGTGTGCCTAGTGATGAAAGCTGTTATCACATTTTTGAAAAAATATCAAAAGTTAGAAATATTGAAAATTGAATTAAAAAAATATAAAAACTTTCTAAAAATGAACTACCTAAATCCGAAAAACAAAAAATTCTAATTTATTATTTATACATATTACGCATTTTACTTTATACTATATTTACAAGTTCTGAATAGTAACTAAAAATCGCTGTCATATTCGGTATCATCTAGTTCGGATTCTGTAGAATCCTCAACAATATAAGTATGGGCATAGTTCTTATTGGACAAATTTCTAAAACTCTGAGATTGTGATGGAATGTCTGGACGCAGATTTTTTTGAAAGTTCTCTATAACTGGTTATTATAGGATCAGATGTTATTAACGTACGACGTTTTCTCAGAAAATACGCGTCTAGGGAAATAAACGGCGATACTCTTCAAAAATACGCGTCTGGGGAGCGGACGACCTTCCTCTCAAATTAGGGTACCGGGTAAAGACGCTCATAGAGTGGCACGGTATTTATAGAGACGCTCATAGAGTGTACAGTGACGCTTCGAAAGTGATTACAATTAGTTGAAATATTTAATTAGGGAAGTGCTGTTGCACAGCAACGACTGTATTGTCAGCCATATAGGTAAATTAGTTTAAAGTTCGACAAGTAACTAACTAGTTTTGTAAATAGGCAGATTAGGAAAAAACTCGCGAACAAACAGTTACCTGGACTTTCCCTGTTAATTAAAGTCAGACAGAGATAACTGACAAAGGCAAAAGAGAAAAAGTCCTTCGTGATTTCTAAGTAAAAAATTTTGAATTGTTTTGTACTTGAATACTAATACAAACGCTGGCCGTGCCCGAGCCAGCAAGCTTAAAAATATTATTTTGGGGAATTTCGGGTTTCATCCTATCCCCAAACTTAATATAACCGGAAATAATAATTTAACCCAGGTTTTCATTAGGGAAAACATTTTCATCATTGCGCTTCTTGGTGGAACGTTAGTATATTCCCACTAACGGGGTTAAAGGAGGCGGACCCACATAGCGACAAAGACAGACAGAAGTACCTGGCATCCCTTAACATGGACACAGACGCAGAAAATAGGACGGTAGGAAGTAGGGACTCCTCGATCTGCTCTTTCCAGGCCGCTTTTAGGACGGTCGATATGATTCGAACCATTAAGAGCCACCTGGAAAAGAGTGGAAGCCCGGATTACAAATTGGGGTACGCGTCTGAGGAGCGTACACCCATGCAACCTGGTAGGGAGCAATTGACTCTACGGGAAGAATCTAATACCGGTGACAAAATTAATCAAATCAATCTTTCGACAAATTCAGGGTTATTCGGTGACAGTCGGGATGGCTCTCCCGGACTTGTGCAGAATCTGAGACGCTTCCGAATCGGCTCCGAGCGAGAATTAGTCAATGAAGAGACCGGGAGGGACCACGAGTTCCGCCACCTCGATCCGGGAATGCCTGCAGAGGTTTTCCGGGACGAACAATACGCGTGGGGGACCAACAAAGCGACATGGTTGTCGCACAATTCACCCCGTATTTTTTCGATAGATCGATTTCCCAGAATCAATTCCGAAAATCTTTAATCGCCAGATGATCGACTGACGACTGTCACGTTCCTGGAAAACCTCTGCAGGGCGTTCCAGGACCGCGGACGGTTGGAAAACGGTCCCTCCCGGCTTCTATTATGAAATGAATGACATTTCAAGTCGACAAAGAACCTCCGGGAGAGCCGTCCTGCACATCATCGATTTTCCCCTAAATTTATTTACTATTAAAAAATTAATTTAATTTAGGTCCCCATGGAATTTTCTTTTCTCCAAGGGTTCTAAATCCCCTCCCAGGGTTTTATTTGGTTACGCTCCTCGGAGACGTACTTTATTTAGGTTTGTAATTTCGGGAATTTCTGCAAGGCGCAAACAGCCTTGTTTTCTGGACCACCAAGTGACGTTCATTAAGCTTTCAATTTAACTGGACGAAGGTCACCGGAGCCATCCGCGGCACCTTATCTATTATCTAGGGTGAGCTTAAATCTACCCACTTGGTTCTTTGGAACCGGTTTGTCTTTTGTCGGGGATGCCAGGTACATGCAGTACCGATTGTACAAAGAACAGACAACGCGCGCTGTCTTTGTCATGTGTGGACCCACCTCCTTTAATACTCCGCTAGCAGGAAGGCGCTAGCGTTCCACCAAGGAAGAGGTGACGATAATATTTTAAAAGAATTTAAAAGAACTTTTTGTTTTAGAAAGTTTTTCCAGGTTGGGACAAAGATCGGAACGTCCTTAGGACTTTTCTAGGAATTAAGAACGCTGGTACGGGCACGTCCAGCAATTGATTAAGTCTGATAGACCGTGACTACCCAAAAACTGAAATTTTGCACGGAGGGCCATATTTATTTATTGTCTTTTGTTTATTGGTCTGAAGCTAATTTTATCAGGGAAAGTCTCAGTTTTTTGTTGGTTAAGTCCCGCGACCCTTTTATAGCTACCTATTTGCGCAGATCATACTTGTCGTTCTCTACGGATACACGCCGTATATCTCTACTTTGTTAACTATAAGTTAGGTTTTTATCGCTAGGGACGTTTAGCTTTATGACCGTGCGCTGCACGGGCGCTACTTTTCAGTACTTTCCTAATTAACGTATTTACATTTTATATCTAACACCATAAATACTAACACTTTAAATATTAACGTCTTAACCGTCGGCGTCGTCTATTATTTATTTATTTATTGACGGACAATGTCCATTTTTACAAAAAAAGATTTACAATAGTATTACAATATACTTACGCAAGAGAATAAACCTAAAGAAATAAACTTATGCTGCTAAATTAAATTAAATTAAATTACTGCCCAATAATAAGTTGAGCCAACTGACGTAGAAACAATGTCTGGGTGCTAAAAAAATCAAGATGATAATTTTGATTGGCAAGATGGGAACTGCGCGAAATAAAGGAATTCGCTCCGTAATTGGTGCGGTGGAAAGGAACATTAAATGTTTGGTGACTTCGAGTTGAACGAGCAGGGGCGTGAAAGCCAATCTCCGCCAGTAAATCAGGGCTATCCACTCTGGAGTTGATGATCTTATAGAGAATATGAAGGTCATGTTGTGCTCTTCTTAGAGAGAGCGGTGACACGGCAAGTCGTTGACAGAGGATGGTGTAATTGATATCGCTATTGTTGAAAAATTTGTAATTGATATGATGAAGAAATCTTCTTTGTACACGTTCCACTCTTTGACTGTGGACTGCATAATGTGGGCTCCAGACGGAAGAGGCATAGTCCAAGTGAGTTCTGACAAGACTACAGTAGAGAATCTTCAAAGAGTGCAATGAGGAAAATTCCCTTGAGTTTCTCTTGATGAAGCCCAACATCATAAGAGCTTTGCCTGTAATACTTTCTATGTGCTTAGTAAATGACAGCACTGGATCTAAGGTTACTCCCAGATCTCTTATTGATTCAGTGGAGAGTACGGCTTCGCCATTGATGAGATAAACAAACTCAGTTGGCTGGCGCAATCTACCAAACTTCATTAGTTTACATTTTGATGTGTTAAGTTCCATCCCATTCTCATGGCACCAGACAACAAATCGATCAAGGTCCCCCTGAAGCAACTGACAATCATTTGAGCTTGTTATTGTTTTGTATACTTTAAGATCGTCGGCGAACAGCAAGAAATCAGAGAACCGAAAGCACGAAGAAACGTCATTGACAAAAAGATTGAACAGAAGTGGTCCTATATGGGAACCCTGAGGGACTCCAGAAGGAACAGCTATCTCATGGGACAGAAAATTATTCACACGCACTATCTGCTTTCGATCAACAAGATAACTCCTCATCCAGCCGAGCATCAAACCCGATATGCCCAAGGCCTCAAGCTTGCTCAGCAAAATATTGTGTGGGACCCTGTCGAATGCCTTGGTGAAATCTGTATAGATAGAATGAATCTCGGAAGCATTCTCAAGGGACCCAAACAGATGATGAGAATAAACGAGCAGGTTAAGTTCAGTACTCTTGCCAAGGCAAAATCCATACTGCTGCTTAATTATTGTGGGTGACAGAATTGATGTGAGGTGCTTGGTTACAAGGTTTTCAAAAACCTTAGGAATAACACTAATGATACTGATAGGTCTATAATTTTTAACATTATCTTTATCCCCACTCTTGTGGATAGGGACCACGAAGCTGGTTTTCCAAACATCCGGAAAAACGCCTTCAGTCAAAGATTTATTGAAGATAATATGCAGAGGTCTAGAGAGATTAAATGCACAGTTTTTGAGAAAAATGGGATGAATCTTGTCAGGACCAGGTCCCTTACTAATATTTAGGTTCGTCAACTCAGAAAAAATATCTGAAATTAGAATAGAGTGGTTGTTAATGTTAATACCATTAGAAGACAATGTACTACTGCACGTAAAGCGATTGTTAGAGGAGTACACAGAACTAAAGTACTGGGCAAAAAGATTGGCTGCCCCAGGACCCATCGCCGCTTCAACCCCATCCAAACAAACAGCATTAGGCAGTGCGCTGGTTTTTCTTTTTGAGTTAATAAAATTCCAAAAATGCTTAACATCATTGTGAATATGAGATTCGATATCAGCTATATAATTACCATAGCACTGCCGAGAAAGATTGTTACATTGTAAGCGCAAATCGGAAAACAACTGATAATTTTGGGCTGTCTTTTTTGCTTTATAGTTTTTATGAGCTATCTTTTTCTGAATAGTCAGAGCAACGAGGTCCCGAGAGAACCATCGTGGAAACTTACCACTGGCAACTTTCTTAACCGGGATAAAGGCGTTTATAACATTGTACAATATATCGTAGAATAAGCACACCATATTCTCGACACTCCTGCCAATCAAAATTCCATCCCAGTCAATACAATTTAAAGAATCATTAATAACCGAATAGTCTGCGGATTTAAAGTCGGAGTAAAATTCGTTAGCCTGGTCACTAACAGTACAATATTCCCCAGATGATTCAATACTGAAACATAAAGGCGGATGGTTATTGTCTATACGAACTAATGGATCACTACATAATACACTTAACCTACTATTGCTTAACACTAAATCTAATATTACATTATTAATATTAAGTACATTATTCGACTGATAAAGATTATGCAAAGCGCAAATGTCAGAGACAGTAAGAATTGCATCCGCAGTTTGTGGTGGAACATACACATCATCACGCGGAACAGCAACCGAACACAGGTCCACATCAGTCCATACGGCCTTGGGAAGATTAAAGTCGCCAACAATGCACAACTCGGCCCCAGGTGCCGAGTCACTCAAAGAATCCACACTGTCGCTAACCAGCAAGTAATCCTCGGCAGGAGAATTTGGAGGTATATAAATACACCCTAGCACACGTTGAGCCCTTCTCGACCCAATAGCAACATATATCTGTTCAATAGGTGCAGCTGTAGGAATAAGTTTACATGTAATTGATTTATGAATGGCCATGAGTACACCTCCCATTGTTGACTTAGTGCTAGTGATACTCGACCTATCTTTACGGAAAATGGTATAATCACTCAAACCCAATTCAGCATCGGACACATCCTCTGACAAATTAGTCTCTGTTAAGGCAATCACATGATAGTGGCATGTAGAAACATTGCATAATAAATCGATGAGCTTTGTGCGCAATCCACGCACATTTTGATAGTATACATGCAGACTCCTTCCCACAAGGTTGGAGCACCGGCCGTCGACAATCAGTTTTCCGATTGATCACCAACAATCTGAGGGACTCCCTTAGTGTATCTAACTCGAATACCATCCTCTCCCCTAGATTTGCGATCCCTAAAGTCATCCCAAATGCGCTTTTCAAGCTGTTGTTGTTTGGGAGTAAGGTCCATATTTATATAGATGTTTTTCCCTTTTAGCTTCTGGCGAGAGCGGATATATTCAACTTTTAGTCTCCGCGCGGCGATGTTCACTGTGCTTAAGATATTAGCCAAAGCAGAGCTTCTTCTAATTCAAGGTATTACTTTGCTAATCTCAGAGGTACGCCCATTCCCTAGATGCGTGGCACGGCCCGCTTGCTTCTCTATATCGCTATGTTATCAGCTAAAGCAGAGCTGTTCGTTTAAGGAATTACATTACTGATCTCCAAAGAACGCCCTCTTTCACGGATTTGTTTAAAGTTTCAAAGTTCGCGTCTTACGGCCGAATCCACGACCAGTCACGCCTAAGTTCAACTTAAATAACGTACCAGATGGATATACGCGGTGTTACTTATAGAAGATGCGGGTTTTTATCTATAGGCTTGGATACAAGGTTCTTTACAGCAAAACCTTAGTTTGAATGTGAGGTTGTTACAACCACACCTAAAAAAGGAGTCTGGGTTAAAACTCTAGACCATTTTTGATACAAACGAACTTTCAATACTTAAAAAGACTTTAGAAAATACCCTTGCCTAAGATGACCGAGGGGACGGACCCACGGCGCGGCGGCGCATAGCTTCATTTTTGGCATTAATTAAGAGATTATTTAATTTGGAAATAAGACTTTGTCGAAAGACGCGGTTTCGACTTTATTTAGTACTTATATTCCGCGGTCCAAGCCGCAAAACTTACCAACCATTTGCGTGTCCGCGTCTGGCTGTTGAGCCATGACTCGTTACGACTTGACTCATTTCACTCTAACTTACTATTTACTAGTACGCGGTGGAATATGTACAAGGGATAGGTTATGATTTCACGCTTGGTTACAGTTATCAATAATACTGTAAAAAGGGCACTAATTAAGCTGGGGTTAACACTTTTTGTCGAAATCAGGAAATTTTAAAATAGATTTTATTTATTTAAAATATTAAACATCCCTGCCTATGACGGTCACTGGGACGGAACCCTCGGCGACGGACGTCATACTATAGGCTTTGTCTTAATCAGGATTAAATTTTGAAACTTTTATTGAAAACCGGGATCGATTTGAATAAGTCGTTCTCGATTTATTTCGATTTATGTTCCAAAATTCTGCGATCCAAGCGGAAAAATGCCAGTAAATGAAATGAGTTAGTTCCTGTCACCAACCTACTAGTTTTACACCGATTTCAGGTAGTATTCCGTCGCGCGAAATCGGGACTTGTAGGAATTTTGATTGGGATATTTTTGGGTAAAGCCCCTAAATACGGAATTTACGAGGAGACATTATTGGGTGAAGCCCCTCAACTATGACATTTACGTGAAGGCTATCATTGGGTGAAGTCCTTAAGTTCATCAATTACGGCCTTGGTAAATACAATTTTGAGTCCTTCAGGAACGAAGGGAATCGCGCAAAAATCCCGCTTTCTGCGGTAGGACGACGCCTGACGTTCACTGACTGGTTGTCACAAAGTCGGAATTTTGTTTAACGACGAAGATAGTTTTATTTATTTTCAGAGTTTTCTATTCACACCGCAGCCGGGACACCGCCTCCAGCTCGAGGACAGTGTTGCCTTGGTATTGGGACGAACTAGGGCTATTCCCGTCAGCGATCCGTACCTAAGCCGTCCCTAACACCTGGTTGGCGGCTTTTTTCGAACGCTTCGGATGCTTAGCTTAGCCTGACACGCGACGGTAAGTTTAATCTTCGATGTCTTCTTTTTCTTCGACTCTTGGTTGCTTCACTTAACATTTACAGAGTTAAGGCCAGCTACACACTTGGCCGGTACCCTGGATGATCGACAGCTCACTGGGGGGGGGGGGGGGGTGTCATGAAGGACTCCCAGATATTTTACATCACCGGACCAAGCGGCTCAAACCAAATCAAGTCTGAAATTCTAATTAATATATGGATGATATTAACAAAGAAAAACAGGCTCAAAATGTTTGAAGAAGATAGGTACGCGACATCTCGGGTGCGCACGAGACTCTTGAAGCTCACTATGAAGATCTCACGACCCTGCTATGTCCTGTTGGTTTCTAGCTCCTGGACTAGAACAATTTTCTTACTTCATATCTGAAGTCTTGTAGATCTCGAATATTCTTCAAATATCTAGTAGATCCTTGTTGACACGGTCGACCGTTTTAATATCTAGAAGATCGCGAAGTCAGTCTCTGGCTGCGGACGCTGCCGTCGGGGTACTGCTTCTGTCTTCTTTCTTGAATACAGCTGTTTGTAGTCAGCACGGGCTGGATCGCCCCGATACTCCTTGTTCTCGTGCATATTTATAGTCAAAATTGGCGGGATTTCATCTTTCTCATTTCCGCCAATTACAGCGCATCTCGCAGTAGAATAATAGTAGGGAAATTACTCTACTCCTCCTAATTTACATAAATTTAAATATTAAAATTAATGAGTTTTACTCCATATATTATAATTAATTAGTTTTAGTCCATATATTAAAATAATATTTTTTTTTTACCTCCGCCTCTGAACTGAGAGACCCAATTAGCATATCATAATTAGTTTAACTCCCTATAATTAGTTTACCTCATAATTTTACTCCATGTAAAATTTTACCTCCGCAAGACATTGATTGGTCACATACACAATTAAAAAAAAACAAGGTTAAATCCCACTCTAACCATCAAAGTAGAGGGACAGGAGATGTATAAGTTGTGCATAGAGGTGATACTTTAATTTAGTTTTAGTTTTCAGTAAGGTTAAAATGTCTGTGAATGAAGAAGTGTTGCAAGAAGTTCAACGAATAGAAAAAGAGTTTATTAATAAAAGTATTTGGTATCAAAGATTTGCTTTAGAAAGTAAACCAGAATGGACTCGTTTTTACACTGATACGGTGGAATATTTTGAAAAGGGTATAGATATTTGTCGTGATTTTTATGAAAATGAAGATCTTCTACAGTTAATAAGAAATTTTTCAAATAATGGATTTTCTAGGAAGGTGCTTACTTTCAAAAAATATATCTCAGATAGTGAATCGGAGGTGTTCAATTTAATAAAGGAAGCTGAGAAAGAATGTGACGAACTTTGGTCTTAGTGATTTTGTGATTTTTGGTGAAGTGTAAATATGGAGACTTTAGTCAGTGAAATGTATGAAGATCTTATTATGTCAGAAGCATGTTCGAAATATTATGCACTTGGAGCTGAAGAGGATACGGAAGCGCAAGATGTAATATTATACATAAAATATATGGAACATGTATCAATATGTCAAGAAGCAGCGCAAGCTTGTTTAGACTTTTTAAAGACAAAGGATTTTGTAAAGTTAGTGATTAAATTTTATCGGTTAGAATTATATGACAACATTTCTGTATTAAAAAATAAATATGAACAATAATATTTTTATTGATTTGTGGAAATAATGTATTTAATGTTAGTCCCTTTTAAATGAAAATGGGGTTGTTTAAGAGGTTATTATACTTGTAATCACTTGTATGTATTAGAATTACCATATGGAGAAATGAAACAGTAATATATTTAATCAGTCTTTTTATTCATTCATAAAAAAATTATCATACATATACAGTACATTTGAAAGTGCACACATAGACGGCGACTTAATATGGAAAAAGCATTTAGGTGTTGATGGATGTAGAATTGGTTGTTCATCTACTTCAATTATAGGTTTCTTACAATATTTTCTAATATAGTTAGCCTTTTCACTTCCTTTAACATAAACAAATTTGGCCTCTTCGATCATTTTTTGAACAATATTGGAAAAATAGTGGAATGGGGTATATCCAACATTCCAATTGATGCAGTGATGATTCTTCATTAACCATGTAGCTTGCTTGTGTAAATCAGGGGAAAGAAAACTTAATGGATAGGGTTGTTTAAAGACATAATGACTAATTCTGCTTCCATCATACGTAGCCAGTTCTTTGGGAATAAAGTTGTTTCGCTCATCCTTAAATCCTTGTATATCCAAAACTAGTCGCATATTTTTAGCAACGAAAATTGCTGGCAGATATATTTTTTTAGAGAGTATTCTCTTATTTGTTTTTTTAGAATTTTTATTTTTTTAATAAAAATTTCAATATGTATCATTTGAGATGAAGTCATTGGTGTATCACCTTTGAATACATAATTATTACTAGAACTATAGAATGATGTGATTGAAATAAATTTAGTCTATAAACTGGAGTGGGGATAATTATTATAGTTGTTTTACTATTTTAGTTAGTGGATTATAAGTAAATACTTTATCGTGAATTATTAGACAATATGCTGATGTTTTTGCTGGAACTGTTTCTTTTGTCTCAAACTCAATTCTCATTGTTACTGGACCGGTCTGAAGTAAGTCTCTTTGATGGGAACAGTTAATATAAACTATAGGTGCGTTGTCTTTAAAATCTTTTGGACTGAAGATTGGTTCTACCGGTTGGTTATAATACATTTGACGAAATTCGGAAAACATTTCATATAATGTTGCAAATTTATTATTTGTAAAATCTAACTGAAGATCGTTGTAAGGATATCTTTCAGAATTTAAATAAACATTTATATTTCTTAGTTCACAATGATCAAATTTACTCATATCCATTTTAAGGTTGTTACGTTTATCTTTTTGAAAAGCGATTAAAACATGGCGTGGCGTCTCAACTTTTGTAGAAGTTTTAACAGGCCAGTTGTGCCTCGTGGTTTCTAATAATTCAGGATATTCAACTAATTCCCAACTACGGAAAGTAATAATAATATCACTGTTCCTGTCAACAATTTTGGTAAGTGCTAATTCTTGTGGAATGCCTACAGTAAGATGGGGAACTCGCCAACAAAGTTTTGTTAATGTGATTTTTGGTTTTTCATTATCGCTCGTTGATATTAACGCGTTCGAATCATTATTACTCCTTATCAAAATTAATTCTTGTTGTGAATTTAAAATAATTTTATTATAATCTTCAAAAAATCCAGAATACATTTTTAGAGGAATACACAGAGAAACATTTCCTTGTTCATCAGTCATAATCTTGTCCCCTTTTTTAGATTTCGGATACCAACCACCATTTTGAAGTTTTACACTTTCATTTTCATTAAATGATGCATAACCTTTTAATGTAGAAGTTATTCCAATATCCCGTACAGAATCAATAGTAACTCCATTTAAAACATATCTCAGTTCCTTGAATAAAAATGCTGGTGCATTATTAATTAATAAGGTATTTTTAATGGTTCATTATTTTCATTTAAGACTTTTAGTTCTAAGTATAATTCACTTTTACAGGGTAAAGGATATTTTCCTGTTTATTGCAAAGAAATTCTTATTTCATCATTTGGTCCTAGTTTATTTGGGTTAAATGGATCGAAAGAAAGTAATTCCCAACTCATTATTGATTCATCTACAAGAATGTTTTCTTTCACATTTAAGTGTTCCATTTTATTGTTTTGTTTTAAGCTTGAAACCTATAGATACGAGAAATTTGCGGTTAGAAGATGTTAACGCCTTAGAGTTTACCCTCTCACTGATTGAATTTTGCTTGACTTTACTTATATTAAACTTTTGTTGATGAGCGAAATTTGTCTTTTTGTTATATAAAAAAACCATTATTCTTCTATTTTCTTAAGATGTAGTCTTACCGTCACGGTTTCTCCTCTGAAATTGACGATGTCACCTTCTTGGTCGAGTATTTTAAGTGTAATTTTGTCTATAATTTTAACTGTTACAGGTAAATAAATAATGTGTTGAGGTGACTCTATTATTTTATAACCAGGACCTACACTGGGGAAAAACTGGTGAATTATATGAACTGGTTTTCCATTTAAATAAGATCCTTCTGCAACACTACAATCTATATTTAGGGAGTTTACCCGAATAATTTCAGCGGGTCGATCTGATATATATTCTTGATTTGCATTCAATTCTTTATTATCAAAACCAAGTATTTTTCCTATCGTGCCTTCTCGAAAAGTTATTGGAAAAGTTGTTTTAATGTGAGTTCGTAAAGTATTATTATTGGGGAAAAGATGAAAACTTAAGCCTTCTTTATCAAGATGTTTTTGTAACAATGTATTTAAGTCATCTATTTCATAGCTTCCAAATGGTATTCTAAATTCATTCGTCTGATTATAAATAAACAAATTATTTGTTGCATCAATATTCGGAATAGCATTGAAAGTTTCAAAATTAATAAGACCGATAACATATTCAAAATTTTCGTCTAAATATATTGGCGGGTTAAACTCTACTGTTAGTGTAGAAGAATTACCACTAATTACAAAACTATATGACATGTTTCTTTAGACTTCTATTAAGGAATAAATTTGAAAATATTCCTTACATGTTTTTATAAAGAAATTTTAAACATAGTTGTCCACAATTGGTTGCATTATACCTTTGATACTGATCATGATTATATTGTATTATGTTGTTTTTACCATCACTATAAAAGTATTTAATTAATTCAAGCGGAGGACGTAAATTTCCATAACTATCAAAATATATTATATTTGTTCCTTTTTTAACATAAGCTGTCCAGTGACTTCCTTCCCCCTAGATTCGTCTAAATTAATTATTCCACACTCTGTTTTTTTAATTTTTTTTGGTAGTTTGTTTCTCATAAAAATACCTCGAAAGTATGGTATTTTTAGTTGTTTAACATATTTAACTATATCAATGTTTGTGAGCGGTTTTCGAGGTATTTTGTTTAACAGTTTTTTGAGTATGGTTTAAGATATAAGCCACAACCTGATTTGTATGGTCTTAAATAAAGTCCACTTCCCTTTTTTCCTACCGCAATAGATTCCATAGTTTGATTATGTCTTTTCTTTTCTTCTAATTTTTGTTTTGCAGCTTTCGCATCATTAACAGCTTTAGCAATTCCAGCTGCACCTCCACCTAGAGCGCCTAAAGCAGATAATCCTGCGAATAATGGTATAAGTGGTAAGAATCCACCAGATTTTGGAATTGGTAGGATTCCCCTTTTTGGATTAGATAACCTACCATATTTTTTTATAGATGCTAACGCTATTTTAGCACCTGCTTTTAAACTGTTAATATTTTTTCCTTGAATTCCCTTTCTGGCTAGTGAAATAGCTTTGTTTAATGAAATTCCACGTCCTTTACGACCCGTTGTTCTCCTTTTCCTTCTTTTCATCCCCATTCCTAATTTCGTTTTAACTTTCATTGCTCCACTTATTCCTAAAGCAGCAGCTTTCTCACCAAAACTTGAGTCTTTTGCTTTGAACCGTTCCAAAGCTTTCTGAGCTAATAAACTATCAGCAACATGTCTACCTTTTATATCTTTTGAAGCTGAATATGCAATATCATGCACTTTACACGCCTCATCTAAGGGATTTATTCCTTTGTCACCTCGTGCAAGTCTCTTTTCTAATTTGGTTCCCGGACCACAAAAGTTATAACCTGGAAGATGCAGTTCGAAAGGAATTTTATTAATTAGTGTATTTAAGACACCACTTCCTCTCTTTTTAAATGTCCTTTTGCGTTTAATGCGATTTGAATAAGATATAGTCATGTTATAAATCTTTGGATGAAATGAAAAATTTTCTGACACCAAGTTGCTTATATATAAAAACCTGTAAGTTTAAAATCATTTAGTTAATGTCTAAGATGCGGATCGAAAAACAATCCTATACAATCAATATTCGAGATCATGATGTCGCAGAAAATAATTTTCGAAAACATGGACAATTATTTGATGGAAATAGTAAAAGGGGATTAGTGGTTGGACCATCTGGATGTGGAAAAACTAATGTTCTTATTAGTATTATAGAGGACCCTAATGGTTTGCGATTTGAACATATATATATTTATTCAAAATCCTTGTATCAACCAAAGTATGAATATCTGAGAAAACTCTTCACGCCTCTCAAAGAAATTGGTTTTTACGAATCCGAAGATGAAGCAAATATTATTTCACCAAAAGATATCAATCCAAATTCTATTATAATATTTGACGATATTGTTTGTTGTAATCAAAATATAGTTAAAGATTACTTTTGTTTCGGAAGACATAAAAATACAGATTGTTTTTATTTATGTCAAACGTATTCATCTATACCTAAACAATTAATTCGTGATAATGCAAATTTATTAATAATATTCCAACAAGATTCAACTAATCTGAAACATATTTATGATGATCATGTTAATATTGATATGTCATTTAAACAATTTAGAGAGTTATGTTTATTGTGTTGGAGAGACAAATATGGATTCTTGGTTGTGGATAAAGACTCAAATATAAATTCTGGAAGATATCGTAAAGGATTTGATTCCTTTATTCATTTATAAATAGCTTGCCAATATCAAGTTTGTATAGTATATGACAAAAACTCAGATGAACAAGATGGATGAAAAAGCGGCAAAAGAATTAGTTAAAATTAGAAAGGCAGTTAAACGAAAATTCCAGACATTAAAAGCTGACATACTTCAATCTCAGGTTCAAAAGGAAAGAGAATTAGAACCCATTATAAAGCCTTTGAAGGAATTATTGACAGATAAGTTAAAGAAGGAAAAAATCAAAGAAGAATCGTTGGAAAATTTAAGTTTCTTAACTACAAAGCAGCCATTTTTAACACAACCTTATTTTTCTTCTACACCAACTAAACAAAAAAGAGTATCATCATATGATAAACATTTATTACCAATGGGACTTTCTTTTTTAGAAGAGGAAGAGGTTTTTGAAGGAACACCAGTTAATCTTAGCAACGAATCCGACGAAGGAATTAGACAACAACTTGAAGAAAGCAGATCATATATCCAGAATTTACCTTCAACAAAAACATATAAAATATATTTGGATCAATTTGATCCACTGCCTAGAAAGTATGTAGATGAAATGATAAGAGATACGAAGAGCTTATTCGATCACAAATATGGAATTAGACATAATATAAAAGATGAATCTTTTTTTATTGGCGATTCAAGAATAAATTTTCAAGGAAAAGATGTATTAGTAAAAGGTCTTACATACGAAGGCACGCCTGGGTTATTTGAATTGTTATTTAAAAAACATCCTCTGGGATACAAAGCTAAAGATGTGGACGACTACATGGATATTTTAAAAAGAACTAATGCCTATCGAAAAAACTATAAAGAGAACGAACAAATTCACGGAACAGTTTCAGATAAATATGTTACTCTTATTCATCCATACCTTGTCGATAAGGAGATTTTAAAAGATCCTCTTAGAGGTAGAACCCGTTCATTCTCCAAACCTCTAGCGCCTGTTACAAGGGCTAGAACTAGAGCTTCTTCCATTGCTCAAACATCACAAATACAACAATATTTTAAAAATTTAACAAAAAAAGGGACAGGTTTCATGGATTTATCTAATAATAAAGTAGATTTTGTTTATTTCGATGATCCCAATGAATTAGTTGAAAGGTTAAAATTATTATTAGCTTCAAAAGCAGCTGGCCACACCGGGCACAATAATGAAATTAACTCTATTATTGAAGAATTAAAAGAGGCCAATATAATTGTATAAAAGGAAAGGTTGTAATTATTTTGCTACACATTCAAAATGACTCTCGACAAATTTGGTAGACACATTTCAAAACGTTTTAATATTAATGTCACATTAGAACCTCTAAAAAGAGAAGTTAATGAACTAAAGGAAAATTATAAAATTGAAAAAATTCAGAATGATCATTTCAGAAGTATATATAACACAAAATATGAGGAATTTAGAGAAAAACTAGAAAAGAATGTTCAAGCAATTGAAAATATAGAAAAAGTATTTCAATTATTACAGGCGGGTTTGAAAACAACAGTGGAGGATTTTGAAAAACGATTTGCTAAACTACAACAAAATGTTGCGAAAAGCATCCAAGATCTAGAGGATTTTAAAAAATACACAAAAGCCTTTTCTTTGGAAAAAATTGTAGAAGATTTAAATGATTTTAAAACTTTTGCTAAGGAGGCTCATCATACTGCATTTTTTAATCGAAAAAATATAATAGCAGCTGAAGTTAAGATTTCAGACATAGAGTCAAAATTGACACAAAGCCAGCAACATATTTCAGACAGTCACAACTAAAACATAAACAAAATATAAAAAACTAAAATGAGTGAAAATATTAAAGAAACTGTAGTGAATGAACTTCATAAATCCGCTAGAAGAAATTACAAAAGAAGACGGGTTATAGTTAAAGAGTTAAACGATTTATGGCAAGCAGATCTGGTTGAAATGCTACCATACGCAAAATTTAATAGAGGATATCGATATATTTTAGTGGTGATCAACGCATTTTCCAAATATGCTTGGGCTGAACCTATTAAGACTAAACAAGGAAAGGATGTTGTGGAAGCTATGGACGAAATTTTAAAAAGTGCTACAAGACCAAAAAACTTGCAAACGGATTTGGGTAAAGAATTTTATAATCAACATTTTCAAAAACTTATGAAAAATTACAATATAAATCATTATAGTACTTTTTCAAATTTAAAAGCAAGTATTGTTGAAAGAGTAAATCGTACCTTGAAAGGTATGATGTGGAAGCATTTTAGCAATCAAGGTAATTACAAGTGGTTGAATATTTTACCAGAAATTTTAAAAAAGTATAATAATAAAAAACATCAAACAACAGGGTTCAAACCTGCTAATGTTAATGAGAAGAACGCAAATGTAATTATGAAAAAATCATTTACACATAAGAAAACGATTGATCCCAAACAAAATAAATTTATATTAAATGATTTTGTTCGAATTTCTAAACATAGGGAAGCATTCTATAAAGGATATACACCAAACTGGTCTACTGAAATTTTTCAAATTAGGGAAGTGCAATTAACAAATCCAACCACTTATCTCTTAAAAGATATTAAAAACGAAAATATTGAAGGTGGATTTTATGAAGAAGAGTTACAGAAGGTAAAACATCCTGATGTATATTTGGTTGAAAAAATACTAAGAAAAAAAGGAAATAAGGTATATGTTAAATGGTTAGGATTGGATAAATCACATAATTCATGGATATTAAAAAAGGATGTATTGTAATATGACTTCTATATATCTTTATTGTAATATAATTTTTAATATATAAATATTAGCAAGAAACACAGTTTTTTAATTAAAACACCATTATTTTAAACTAAATTTCTTTATTAAATCTTTCATTATAAATTACATTTCTATGATTTACATCTAATATTTTAGAAAACATTTTTTCACAATTTTGTATTCTTTTTTCAAAACGAAGTCGGTCCAGATAGTACTGATAATAATCACTTTTGCGTGCTTGTCTTGAGGCATAATTCCAAACAACTAATAAGTGAAATTTGTTTTTGTCTTCATTAATATTCACTGATTTCTTCATAATATTTTCTTTTCGGAGCAATTCTTCTCAATTTATTTTCCAACACGTTCGGATACATCAATAACATCTCCAACATGGTACTAACATTTTCACTGTTAGCATTTTGACTGGGATTTAAAACATTATAAACACTTGTTAACAAGTCCACTGAATTATTGACGAGTGTAGTTTGGAACACATCAAAATATTTTTCAAATTCCTGCTTTTTTATAATTTGAATTCTATAATTAATTAATTCTTGTATTTCCCACAATTTATCAGTAGTGTCTCTAGCGAAATACAAATAATCACCATCACATCTATGAAGTTTTATAATAGGATTTTGATTAATTTTTTCAAATGACAAAGTAAGATCATTAATCTTGACTGGAAAGGGTTCGTTGTTAGATGAATAGAAATAATTTACTACTACTCCCTGATATTTCAAAAGACTTTTCCACTCTTCTTCACTTAAAGTAATACTGAATCCATTTTGGCTTCTAATTTTTATTTTAGCCGAGAAATCTTCCAAACTTATTCCAACTTGTATTAATTTTGATAAGGAATTATTCAAGCAAAACACTTTGTTGTTTAAAAGTTTTTCTTCATTTACTTTTTTTATGTCACTACTATAATAATTTGATTTTGGATCGTTAGAAAAATACTGATTTTTCGAATAATAGGTCATTTTGAGAGACCCAAGTAGACTGCTATCATTTTATGTCACATTTATTCTTATATTAACATCCCTTCCATAATGAAAACGCAAGGTTAATATTTTTTACATTATTTAACATGAAGAGTAAACTTAATAATTAAATTTATAAAACATTATTGACATAATCGACAAGACACAAAGTATAAATATTGATAATGATAAGTTTAAAATTCCGATTATTTTACAAGATTCATTTTTTAAAGATTTCTTAATACTTTCATATTCTGTATTATTTGAACATTCTTCCGTCTGCAAATTCTGAATCCAATTAGTGTCCAAAATAGTATTATTAGGATAATAATATAATATTTTAAAATATTTACTATTTTTTTCATCGTTTTGCATTAAGTGAGAAAAAGCTGAAGTAAAATTATTATTAATTAGTTTGTATTTCATATAGTGACAATGCTTACTTAAAGCAGAATCTGTTTTATTTCCAAAACACGCCATAGCATGTGTTACTCTATTTGGATTATGCACATACAATATATTATTAGCAATGTAATATAAAAGGATATATGGATTAAGGGTCATAATTAAAAATCCAATATAGTTTAAAAAATATATTAAACAAGAAAAGACCTTCACAAGACAAAATAATTCTAAGGACTGACTGTTACATAGTTTAACAAGAGTTTAAATATATTTGGTTACAATATTTGAACTAACAAATGAAGAAAGGAAGAAAAAATTTATTTTCAAAAACTACAAATTGTCTAACTGCGGATAGATTTAATACTCTGGTGGATGTTGACCGCTACAATTATGATGTCGATGATAGGATATCAACCCTTCACATACAAGCTATATTTTTACTAACATAATTTTTATTTTGGCGATAAAAAGGAAATGAAAAGTAAAATTTTATTAGTAACAATTCCTATAATTGTATAATAGTTTTACATTCTCCAATGCACAATGCCAAACTTCTACCGTTTTATGAAAATAACACCCAGGAACCTTCTTATATTTACTTAATTTTGGTGCATTAGAAGTCGGAATGCTAATAATAATGCTTGCACTGTCTAAAACTTTTTGTAAACATTTTGTCTTTTCAACTCCTTTTACATATACTTTTGGTTTATTATATAAAAAATATATATTTGTAAGAATTGTATCGATCTCGTTTAAGTCAATGTATCCTGATTCCCAGTCTAAGCCATGATATCTTTCACACCATGTAATAATTTTAGTATCTTCAGGAGACAGAATGTTTCTTTTAAATGGAGGTTTAAATAAAAAATTAGAAAGACGAAATCCATCGTAGAGTGCCATTTCTTTAGGAATGTAACCAAAGGAACAATTATACCCTTGAATGTCAATAAAAATGTGTGCGGTACACTCTTCCATGGTGTGCGAGCAAGTGAGGTATTGCTAATAAAAAAATTTGCTTTTTAAAAAGCACGTTGTGCAGTATGATTTAGTATCATTATGAAGAAAAAGAATCAATAAAAGAGAAATGTTGGTGAGAATATATATTGATAAATAGGAAGTACAAACTAAAAATTGTACTTATAATTAAACATGCGTTTACATAACCTTTTTGGTTGTTTCCGGTGCACTGGTGAACATTCCAAAGAGTGCATCGGAATAGCACACGGTTGAGAATTGTAATTGAAATTAGGAACACTGTCACTGCTGGGGCACTTTTTGATGTGAGACCCTTTGACTGTCGGAAGCAGGGTTGCTGTGTCGGTGGCGTTGTTTGACATTGGTGGTGGTGTTGGGCAGGGGATGGATTCTGGATGTCCACTGGGCGAATTTGGAGTTGTGGGAATATCACAAATCCACAAATCCAATAATAGCGCTTCTGCATCTGAATGAAACGTGTCGCAAAACGCACTGAACTCTGTAAAATTCATTTTTGACACTTTGTGGCGCAAAGCTTCATTAATTGATAATTTCATCGTACTATAGCGTGATACTCAAAGGAAAGTATGGTTAAAAGGCGACTGTTGTACTACTGAAGGAAAACAGTACGCGGTTAAATATGGTTTGAAGCAAGATCCTCCCACATGTAGAAGAAGGCGGTAGAAATACCCCAACCAAAGAGAAAGTCTTTTGAGTGTAGCTTTACTATTGCAGAGATATTCTTAAAAGTGGGTGGATTCGAATGTAGACACCAAAGTACATCCCCTGAAAGTCCGTGCGCATGTCTAGCTTGCTCGGTATGCGCGTGGTACACATTTTGATCTTCTGCGCAGAAAAACAAAAAAGGGGCGCATAAGTGGCTTATACAAGCGAAAATATACTCAATAAAAACAATTTAATTAATTAAAACTATTTTTTGTTAAACTACAACACCAGTAAGCGTGGGTTTTGAAATAGTATACTTAATATCAATAAGACCTATTCTACTTATACATAAAAGCCAATATCTCGCCAATAAGCTTCGTAATAAAAATAAGCAAGTTAATTCCACAGCGTTGTTTTTTTTTAAATAATTACAATCTCCAATAGAGATTTTCAATTTCAGAAGATTCTTTATGCGGAAATATTGCTATTTGAACCCTTAATAGAACTAAAGAAACTGTTTAATAGCAGAAATATTTGGTAATCATTTTTTTATTTAATTATCCGTATATCTGCGAAAATTTAAAATTATGTTTTATTTAAATCCATTAAAAATAAATAAATGCTGCTATCGTGCTTGTAAATCTTCGTACTACTCCATTCTCCGCCGTACTTTTTAGTAATTAAATTAGATTTAGAATTTTATTGCGAGTGTTTTCCAATCTTCACTGATAATATTTTTGTGGTTCAGGTTTCCAATAGCCAATGTATATTTTAATTTTCTATTTCGAGCGCCTAGGGGGAGAGGACGCTTCCCCATTCCCCTATGAATGCGCCCTCGATAAAAAAATGCATTCTATTACTTTTTATCTCAAATAAATAGCCACAACAGCGTTACTATCAATATTTGCAACACCCATTTTCTTTAATGCTCTTCATGAAAAAAAGGACATTCAAGAAAAAAGAATGGCGATAGCGATTGTTTTTAACCATCAAAATTTATATTTTAAAATTAATTAAGTAATTAATAAAATGTTTATGTTAAATTATCTAAAAAATAATATACTATACAACATTTTTTTAATTCACTTGTTTGCCTCTCACCACACCCCTGTAATATTCTTTAACATCTGTTAGACAAAATTAAATAATTATCTGACCTCAATAACTCAATATCTTATAGTTAATATTTTGGAAAAAAATCCCTGCCCTTGTCCCTTCTTAAACCTCCCTATATTATTTTGTATAACCAAGATACAAATAAGACCACAGTAAACGAAAAAATTGCCCATTTTCATGATTTTTTTTAATTATATATAATTGTTTACAGCTTTGTCTCATTTTTGCTAGAAAATAAAAAATCGGTCAAGTGGAAGCTATACTTGCACAATTAGTGTTCCGTGCCACAAGCCCCCACCTGAGCAAACCACACCGCGTATCACATCGCTTATGCGCGGAGCATTGAAAATCGTGCAAGGTCAAAAGTTGATTCTTACATCGTGAGGAATATTTTTTTATCGAAAAACTTTTTCTCTTAAACCAATGGTTCAGCAGTTACAAGGGAATAAACAATCGAATTATTTATAACAATTGATCGCGATAGAATTTTTCAATCCTGATAATTTTGGTTTAATCTACAGCTAATTTTTAATGTTAATGATTTTTTTCACATTTTTCTGAGCGATCCTTTTGGTGATAAGGGTGGGGACAACAATTTTTAAGCGTTTTTCCCCAAAAATGTTTAAAAAAACAATGCATAAAAAATATATAATATATATTGTTGAATTCATGCTTCAAGAAGCTTTCATTTGACAACCTACAGGATGCAATTTTTTTTTTCCATTTCCCCTAAATTAACTCCCAGAATCAAAACTTTTTATACTCAAGTCTGTAACTGGGTCACTCTATCTATGTGCTAAATTTCATTTTTTTTTTACGTCGAATGGTTTGAGAGAAAATCGTCTATGACAGACGGACGGACGGACACCGAAGTGATTCCATAAGTTTCACGGAACACTAAAAACTGGTACAGCGGAACCATCCAGGAGAAATATTCTACAAAAAATTATGGAAATTGCTTAATCCGTTCAAGAATTATGCGCGAACATACATAAAAAAAATAGAAAATATTGGTCGCTTGAGAATCTCTTCTTTTGAAGGCGGTAAAAATGACTAATTTCTAATGCTTTACTAACATCTACACATCAGGATTGCTTCCCTTAAATACGTCACTTCTAGAATAATATATAAGTAGAAATAGCAAAATTTTTTTCTTTTAGCGTGTAAATAAGAATCAGATTTTCATAAAATATATTCTTATTTGTAATTTTATGCAGTTTAGAGAATCTTAAGAAAAATCATTTTAAAACTATGTATAGAGTTTTCCAGCGCATTCACCCTTTTAACAAAATACTTGCCAATATTTTTATTCTGCACAATACGTGAACACAATCGAAATCATTTTATTACATTAATTATTTATTTTACCTTTAACTCAGTTCACTATATCCTAATTTTAGGACGACTTTCAAACTGCGATCAAACGTATACGAACCTCTGTCTGTGCTAATATGTGCTAATATAGTAAAAATAAATTAATTTTAAAAATGAAAATATCTTAAGTGACTTATTTACTGTGGTAGTGCCATAGTTCCGTGGTCCCTTATGGCTATCCACCAGTGGTACAAAAAGTAGTTTGGGTAGACCGCCTAATCGCCTAAGGAAGATATCACACTCCTTCGGTTGCAGAATAGACCGCTCTTCGTAACCGTGTCGCTATACACATACAAACACCTACACAGAAAAATAGGATAGGAAAAGATATTGAGTGATTCGAATGTCAATCATCAAAAAATGGGTTAAAAATCAAAATTTAATCGTCGATTGCTCCCTTCCTATAAAAAACGAAGAAACCTAAAAATATGGCAATTACGTATTTCGGCGACCTCTTTCCGACCAGGTATATCAGATTTTGATTTGGATCCATTTTGACCACGAAAAAAATTCCGTCAAAAATATTCATCAAAAATCGTAATTTTCAGTTTTTCCCAAATTTCCACTGGTTTTAGGTATAGGTAAATGTATTGCAAGAAGAAAGTATTTGAGATTCTAAAGTTTGACGTGTCATACCGATTTTCTGTCCGACGTTTCGTTTTCGAGCAATGTAGAACTCAATATGGGTCTGCAAGTGACTTTTTCGATCTAAAAAAAATTCTAAAGTGTGACTTCCCATTTTTCCGAATATCGCCAGTTTCAATAGGATTCTGAAGCTTCCAGTCCTCTACAAACTCCGAAAATTTAAATCGATTTAATTAAGTTTTGCGACCTGTAATCGATCCAATATGAATTCGCGGAAATTTCGATTTTGACGTTTAATAACTCCGAAACGAAACACCCTGTATAACTGAATTTTTTTATCGAAACTAGACGCACTATCCCTCTATTAACCCAGAAAATTTAGTCGCTCCCGCACTAATCGTTTTCGAGAAAAAAAATTGAAAATGTGAAAATGTCCAAGTCTGCGACAACCAACGGACATTTTTTTCACCAAGCAAGGGGTATATAGACCGCTTCGCGGTCTAATGTAAAGATCACTAAGAAAAAATATAGTGACTTTCTTGCTAAACTTTCCTTATTTTCTACCAGTCTTACTTACATATTTTTTAAACCCTTTAAAAACTTATTGAAATAATTTTATTAAGATTTTGTTGACAATATTAATATTTTCTTAATCCGTGCAGAAAGAAATCTTTGAAAAAAGTCACACGGGTGGGTGGAATAAGATAACATCTGAATAAGGTTGGTATTTGCCTACCGAATGCTTTATTTACCCACAGGTATATTTTTACTGGTTCTATTACAAGATTAAATAATTTACCGATATTATTAAATTATTTAGTGTAGATATGGAACCCACGGAGGGTGAGGCTCTTATTTTGTAGAACTTGTCTAATTGTTTGGCATTCTGACATATTTATCATAGCGTAGGAAACGAATTTACGTTGTTGTGCCCCGGAAACAATTTTTGTCATAATTACATTTAATTTTAATAATAAATCAGCACACTATTGTTTACAAAAATAAATCCATATTGTATTAAATTTTTTAGCCTATTTTGTGGTTATAGAATTATAGAGAAAGTGTTAAAAGTATGAAAACACCTCATATTTGGTCTACATTTTATTTGAAATATCTTACGGTAAATCACTGACGGCAACGCTCACGATATTTTATAATCTCGAATGAAAAAAGCGTGGTATACCAAAAAACAGGTATGAAATCTTTAAAAGGGAAATAAGATAAGCAGCGAAGTTGTTGTGACTATGGCAAAGCTGCTAGTCCAGAAGAACAAACCATTTTTCCATTCGTTATCAAGAGAGTTATAGTGAAAATACTGTAATGAGTGCCGAAGCATGTCACTGTTCCTAGCATTACGCGTAATGAACTTACTATTTTGTGAACATTGATATAGAAGTCATATTTAAAAGTATTCTGCACTTTAAGCCACTTTAGTGCTTTAAACCTAAGGTTAAAAATATATCTGACAATTATGTTGCATAATTTAAATTCTTCTTCGTGAAACAAAGGAGACAAGCATGTAATAAATATCGGCTTCGTCGCCTGGGGCTATGATCGGGATAATATAGTAACGGTTTAATCTTTCTTATTCGATACATTGCAATTTGTAGGACACACTGCGTTATTTACAAAAGAGAAAACTCTGGTCATGGGCGTCCACAAGGGGTGTTTTTTAATAATTACAATAAATAAAATATTTTTTACAATTATTCAAGTAATTCAATTGAAGCAAGACTAATTTATATTCTATAATAAATATTAAAAAGCATAGGCCGGTCGATCAAGAGCAATGTATAAGTCAGGGTCGAAGTGGGTATGAAATTTATTTTTATTGTTTTCTGTATTTCATATTTAAAAAAGTTTTGAATAGTTAGCTTTAATACTCGTCGCCGCTCGTATTTTTTTAAGCTTTCGATAAGGATTGCTCGTGACTGTCTGTGGCAGTGTATTAAAAATGCTATTGGTAGTTAATAGGTTTGTTTCTGCAGCAGTTTGAAACTAGTCAGAGACAATCTTCTAGGAAAACAGTTTGCTAATCGAAACCGGACAATCTCATTGGCTCTAATTGATTTGAAACTGCTGCAGAAACAAACCCAATAGTAGCGATGTTAAAATATGTTTTTGTTATGAACTATAAAATAATAATTAGAGCGTCGCGTTCTAATCGGATTTTTAATACCATTACGTATAGTAATGTATGTACATACTCAGAGTTAACATAATCAAAGTTATCTTAAAATATATAGCAAGTTTGTTGTTAGCTACCTACTTTAAAAATTTATTCACGAATAAAATATTTGGGAAATATATTTATATTGTTACAAATACAGTAAAGAAGTGTAGTCCCTCGCTGAAATAACGGTTCAGTGCTCTTTATTTGCCGGGGTAATAAATATTTATTTAAAAAATATTTATCTCCCGCTCGTCTAATATTTAAATAGCCGGGGATTCAGTGCACCCCCTTGCACCCTCGTTGAGGTGCCCATTTTAAAAGTATATTTTTTACTTTGTGTGAGCTGTGGCGTCTTAACTGCATCATGACAGAGCTTTAATTTATTTTGGGCCACGTAAATTAAAAAAAGGTGTAAAGTTGACGATTAAAAGTGAAAAGTTCGCTCTAAAATTTTAGAATTAAATCCTGCAGGAACATTTTAATTTATTCGCATTAAAGAGGCGAATTGAAAAAAATAAATAAAGTAAATAGATAATTGGGATGTTCAAGTTGACTGGCGCAAAAATTATATTCATATGACCCCAAATCAACAATATTAACTACAAGTAATGTAATGTTTAATGTCTTATCTGGAGACGCCGCTGCGCTGGTCGAAATTTTGAGGTCATACTCCGCTCTGCAAAAGTGAAATCTGATTTTTAAGGTCTCTCCGTATATTTTCAAGTATACATAAGCTATCTGTTAACCATTTAGTCAAGTCCATTCGTATAAAACATTTTAAAAATATTCTTTGAAGCTTAAAAAAATTTAAGTTATTTTTAAACTGTTTTTTTTAACATATTAGTCCTATTTATAATGTGATCAGAGATAAGAACATCAACCCTGATATTGGATGGGTGTGTCCTCCGATTATAAGGCAACAATTGTAGCTGGACGTCCGTTGGTTTCACAACATCACATACCAGGGAACCCTGATAATTTGGAAAGGGACTCTCCTTCCTAGTCAACAAGGTGACTAGCACAACATCCAGATGGATTGGATGGGATATATCGGGACTAGATGTGTAAAGTGCTTAGAGACAATTTTAGTAACAGTGTTAGTTAAATATTCAGAGAAAATTTTAAATATAGCGTTAAGTTAAGAAGTAAGTTTTTCCAATTTTGCTTAGTTAAAAATATTTTTTATGTGCTTTATGCACAAATCTTCTAACCCCTAAAATAATTTGTTTTTTTGATTGATTGGCTGGGTATCGAGGTGAAAAGTGCTTAGAGACACTTTTAGGGATATTGTTTTTCCACTTTTGTTTCATTAAAAATATTTTAAACATGCTCTATGCATACATTTCATTTTTTTTTTCAAGATCTTGTAACTATGAAAACAAACTGTCTAACCATTTTATTCTGCCAAATAAAGTGTAGTAATGTATTATTTTTAGTTAAACTTTATGGTGCAGTGCAGTGTTTTGTAGAAAATAAAAACATTTTATTATTTTTAAGTTTGATTGGATTCGTTGGGATATACTGAGACTAGGCATAGTGTTTAGAGATAATTTTGGGGACAATTTTAGTTCAATGGTGTTTAGATAAGTAGTTTAAAGTTAATAAGTTTTAAACATGCTTTATGACATAAATCTTTAAAACTTTTTACCGCTATTATTTTATTTTGGTAAATTTTATGTTTAATTGTATAGTAATTAAATGTATTATTTTTGATTACACTTTACATATGGTGCTAATGTGCAATGTTTTGTAGAAAATAAATTTAATATGGTATAATTGGGATACTTGTATCCCTATCGATGGTAATTATTTCATTTCCACTATTACAAATCCGACAAGTTTTTGACAAAATTATTAGATATAGTGATCGCCTACAAATATAGCAATGTAAGCCCTTTTTTAGAGTGTCTTAGTTTTCTATATTGATGAATGTATAGAAGCAAAACTAACTTGCGAAGTTGTTAACATCTTCGTGATTTATTTTTAAAAACTTTTTACAAAGGGATCTGGATCTAGTTCTGGAGAGTCCTTGTAGTCGAACTGTGGAATAATTTCTTCTACGTCGATAACATCCATGATTTCTAATTCTTAAATAATTGTTAATATCTTCGTGATTTATTTTTAAAAAACGTTCTACAAAGGGATCTGGACCCAGTTCTGGAGAGACGTTGTAGTCGAAGTGTGGAATAATTTCTTCTACATCGATATCATCCATGATTTCGAATTCTTCTTCCATTTCAAATTTTTAATTAGTAATTTTTTAAACTTTGTCAATTTTAATAAAATATTTTAATTTACTTTACACTGCTGCTTTTGCAAACTTAAAATGTAGTTTCCAGACACAAAGCGAAATGCTTTTGTAAGGACAAATTGATCAAGGATTCAGTAAAATTTAACTTTCACTCTTAACTTCGCTTTTAATCTCGTCATATATGGTCTTAAAACGTCGCAGTCCAGAGGCGGAGGAAAATTTTAGGCGGAGGAAAATTTTAGGCGGAATAAAATTATTGAGGTAAACTAATTATAGGGAGTTAAACTAATTATGATATGCTAATTGGGGTCACAAATTCAGTAAAATTTAACTTTCACTCTTAACTTCGCTTTAATCTCGTCATATACGGTCTTAAAACGTCACAGAGGCGGAGGAAAATTTTAGGTGGAGTAAAATTATAATTATCGGGAGTTAAACTAATTATGATATGCTAACTGGGTCTCTCAGTTCAGAGGCGGAGGTAAAAAAAAAATATTATTTTAATATATGGACTAAAACTAATTAATTATAATATATGGAGTAAAACTCATTAATTTTAATATTTAAATTTATGTAAATTAGGAGGAGTA
Source organism: Philopedon plagiatum (assembly GCA_963971165.1). NCBI lineage: Eukaryota > Metazoa > Arthropoda > Insecta > Coleoptera > Curculionidae > Philopedon > Philopedon plagiatum. The sequence goes on along the minus strand of OZ020194.1, from coordinate 56,991,377 downwards.
GAGTAATTTCCCTACTATTATTCTACTTCTCGCTATTTCCGAGCCGTTTTCTCCTCTTGCTTTGCTATTCTCGACCATAACGATCGAGACAATATCTGACACAACTTCCGAAAACGTCCAATCTCTCCAGATTGCGAATCTGTGGAAAATGGACGGGACTTGTTAAGGGAGTCAACTCAACTTTAAATACTACACGGCGAACGCGGCGCTTTTTTCATTTTCACTAACAAATATGTGCATAGACTGGTTTGTCTCTTATTTATTTTTGTCTCTACAGGGTGTTCAGGCTTTAACACCTCTGTAAACAGCTATTATACGCCTCGATGCGTTTTTTCCAAAATATTTCATTGAAAGAACATTGTGAAAAGCTGGTTTCACCACATGGTTTTCCTCATTCGAGCGGTCGGAGCCGTCGAGGTAACATCTCCCGTGATGCATGGAAAATTGACTTGAAGTATTTCAACGTTCCAATCCTTTAGGACTATTGAGAACATTATTATTGTTATATATAAAGGAAGGAAAGTAAAATTTTAAACTATTTAAACGGAATTATTATAAAAATTAATCTGAGGAAATCTAAAGAAATAAATTTCGCGACTCGAAGGGAAATGTTTAAAAGAAACTAATCATTTGCGAATAAAGAAAATTTAATAAATAAAATTGGTAAAGAATTGTCCACAAAAAGGAAACGTTGAAGTTCTGTCAAGAAATAATTGATTTAAAATTATTTAAATAACTAAGTGGCCAAATAGTTGATTTTAAGAAGTGCTTTAATTAATCTATTAAATAATGATGCAAGTTAACTTACTGAGATAGAAGAACAAACACTTTATTTCAAATTCAATTGAGATCACTTAATTTAATCCATTTAATTTCACCAAGAAATATAAAAACTTTTCTAATTGACCGAACATTCTAAAGCAGAATAAAACTACCCTTTGTTCTGCTGTACTAAATGGTGAAATTTCCCCCCTCTTAATAAAGAAAATCTTTTAATTACCCTAGCAAGATAAAGAAATCTGTGCTTTGTCTTTTCTGATTGGCCTACGGGAGAACCGCTTCGTGACGCACTTACAGAAATATCGAACCAGCTGCAGTGTATCTCACTTTTTCGAAAGATTACACAATATTATGGCCTAGATAATTTTATAGCTTTGTTGTGAACATGTTAGGAACACCTGCAACCCATAAATGTCACAGAAGGGAGGAAAAACAGCCCCCTTTGTAATAAAAGCTTGATAAAATTCCCGCAATTTCCTTTGTTTGATTGAAAAACAAGGCTACCCACGCGTCAACTTTTCCGAGGAAGCCGGCCGTAAAACTTGTTGTTTTGGCCTCGATTCCGCGAAAGGGATCGTAAAAGTATGGTTTCGCTTGTGCGTCTGGCGACAGCGTCCGGTAAACTCCGGCGGTAACGACTGGCGGTCGCGTCGGTGTGTTTTTGCTAAAAGCGTTGGCATTTTGGCGCTTTTTTAAAAACGATAGTTAAGTGCAGTATCTCGTACAATAGATGGATAAAAATGAACTCGCTGCTGTACTCTTAATTAAAGATGACGAAGAAGAAGAGGAACTGGCTTTACAGAGAAAAAAACGTCAAAAAGTTGATCCCATTTTTAAAGCAAGACGAGCATCAAAAAGGGCGGGATACCTTCTTACTCCTTTAATTAGCAATTCGTCTTCATTTGCAGTAAATTTGGAGCCATGATGTAAAAAAAAGCAGTGAACACCGAAAAATGCGTTTACCGACTTAATAACAATTATCTAAACTGTCCCGATCGCGCGACCGTCGGCGGCTAGACTGCTACTATGAGCAGTCGAGACAGGGACGCGCGCGTTCGGACGTCGGGCCGCGCGGCTCGGACGCATAAATGAAAATAGCGCCATATAAAATATATTAAAGCAGTACGGTACCGCTAGCGGTTACCGCCGGACGCTACCGCCAGACGCATAAGTAAAAATATACCTTAAACGGGGAAAGATTTATGGGAAAATTGGCTATTTAAATGTATGTTTTTACTTGTGCATCTGGCGGTTGCGTCCGGCGGTAACCGCTAGCGGTACCGTACTGCTTTAATATATTTTATATGGCGCTATTTTCATTTGTGCGTCTGAGCCGCGTGGCCCGACGTCCGAACGCGCACGTTCCTATCTCGACTGCTCATAGTAGCAGTCTAGCCGCCGACGGTCGCGCGATCGATGAAGTTAGAAGGTATCCCGCCCTTTTTGATACTCGTTTTGCTTCAAAAATGGGATCAACTTTTTGACGGTTTTTTCTTTGTAAAGTCAGTTCCTCTTCTTCTTCGTCATCTTTAATTAAGAGTACAGCAGCGAGGTCTTTTTTATCCATCTACTGTACGAGATACTGCACTTAACTGTAGTTTCTAAAAAAGCACCAAAATGCCAACGCTTTTAGCAAAAACACACCGACGCGACCGCCAGTCCTTACCGCCGGAGGTTACCATCGGACGCTGCCGCCAGACGCACAAGCGAAACCATACCTTAAAGGTGCGCGCACACTTAGGCGAAGCGTCGCGAAGCGAAGAGAATTTTATCCGTCCAAGAAACTTACGTGCAATCAAATGGAAGCCCGCACAACGCTTCAGTGTGCGGGCTCCCATTTGATTGCATGTAAAGTTCTTGGATGGATAAAATTCTCTTCTCTGCTCTTCGCGACGCTTCGCCTAAGTGTGCGCGCACCTTAAGCGGGAAGACGCCTGCTTGGAGAGTCAGTACAGTTATAGCTTACCTAATATAAGGGGTAATCTCTGTCGGTTTTTATCGCGAGTTCTGTCCACGGGAAAGTACAAAAGTCTGGATACAATAAAATTCGGGGTTAGTCGGAAGTTTTGGAGCTCGTCGAATTTTCTTGACAAAAAGGCGCGGAAAAATAAGTGAAAAAGTAAGGGCGCTAAAAATCAAAGATATTGTCTAGAATTGTTGGAAAAATATTGTGAATTTTGAGAAAATTGTGAAAAGTGTAATTTTAGGTGGCTCCCAACCGTAATTTGTGGAAATAAAAGTGTAAATGATCCAAAATTTTGCGTTTTACTGTTAGGGAACAGGAAAACATAGAAATTAGTTAGAATATATACATAAAAGTCAAAATCTCATTAAAAAAATCGGGTTTAGTGCTGAACCTCTGCAGTAAGTATTAAACTGGTAAGAAGTCTATTGCAAGGCTAGATAAGGGATTAAATTAATAGGTGGTTTAAAAGCAGTTGACACGGGGTTCTTCCGGACTCCACGCAAAAGTTTTTCTTATCACCGCCAGCTGTATTCCTCGGTTACCGCTCACCGGCCAACAAGATAGGGAAAAGAGAGATAGGAATCAGTGGTGGGTGTTACAGTATAATATAGATCCGGTCGTTGTCTTTTTAACAAGTTTTTTATTAACCAGTTGATCGTTATGATTCTGGTAGTTGCTTAAGCGGCCTTTAAACCGTATCTTAGGCTAAGACCCACTTAGCAAGAAAACATCAATTTCGCGTGACAATTATGTAACTTTTAAAAACGTTGAAATCTGAATTAACATTTTTTTAACATGAACATAACGCTTAATGTTACACTGTTCTGGCGTTAGTAAAAATAACGTGTATAATTTTGACGTTAATTTTATGTTGAAATTTGGTTTTTATATGCATTTTTAAAACTTATTATTAACGCGTAATAAGTAGTTATTTATTATCAAATACTACTTGGAATCGCCTTTTAAGTAGCTATTTAATAGCACACATTAATACAGTACTAAAACATCTAAGTATCATTCAAGTGACACTTTTTCAATATTGTATCGGCTCCTTATAATCGTTTCGCCGTCACGCAGGTAACCAATTTTTCAGTACATTTGATACCTTAAGGTATCATCGAAATAACATACAACCAACAGCCAGTGGCGGCTCGTGCCCCCGAAATTTAGGTAGGCGACAGTGCAACCTAGGCATCTTCCTCCCCTCACAGCCTAGCCCTAACCTCACAGCAATTACTGCTGATAACAAATATGAAAGTAAATATAAAAACATTCTAAAACCCAAGATACTTTCTTAAAAAATGGATAATTTACAAAAAAATTTAATTTCATACAACAGAAAAATGTGTTAGTGCCTTGCTACTTTTTATAAATAAAATTAATGCGTCTATCTTTTAATAATGAAAACTTAGTTATAATGGTTTCCGTAAAGTCATCTGATTTTTGTACTGAGCAAAACAATTCTTTTTCAACTGACATAAGGGCAAACGATGATAAACGGAAATTTTTCATTGAATTTCTACTGTACGTTTCAAACCAGAAAAATGTCTTTCAACTGAAGTTTTGTTGCTGGAAGTGGAATAGTAGCAATCAAAACACACAGTTTGAATGCCAATATTTGTTGAAAATCTATATCGACAAAAAGTTTTAATATTGACGTGTTCGTCAAAAATATTTTTATAAAAGCTGGTTAAAGAATCTATTACATTAGATATATAGTTAATAAAATGAACTAACACTAACAAGGTATTATGCAACTTCAACAGTTTACAGTAAAAGCCAAATAATAAAAATAAAAATTAATGCAGCTCAAATTCCTTATTTCATGTAAACTTCGATAAATAATGATCATCTGTCATCTACTGATACGGATGTTTATCGAGTCGTATTGAATTGGAAACGAATGCTCCACGATCTGTAGCGAAGGCGAACGAAGATTTCGCCTAACCGACGGCTTTTGTTTTGGTTTTGATACCACGCCAGCGCTGGTTTTTAATAGCGTTTTTCAATGTTGAACTGACGTGCCAAATATTGAATAAAAGGCGTTAGGATAGAGCGCCTACCCTTGAGAGTTTTTGCGGTGCGATACGGTATATTATACATACATATTGCCAATACGGTGATGTATAGCAAAATATACATGACATTAATTTAAATTAGTATAACTATTATTGTATCTTTTTTTGAGTCTTTTTACTGGAAAGTCGTTGTCGTAGTTTTACTATCAAAGGGTAGGAGAGGACAGAATAATCAAGGGTAGGCGCCGCCTACCTTGCCTACCCCGACGAGCCGCCGCTGCCAACAGCACCTTACGTCAGCGGTGTGCCGTGGAATTTCAGCACCCCAAATCTCAGTTTTGATACATGGGACCCACACCAAATTTCAAGGGATTAATAAAGGACCTACCAGGAGAATTAAAACGAGGAAAAAAAATGACTAAAAGAACTTGCAATAATGTCAACATACAATTGTCTTTGAAATCATTTTTTCTTTACCTGTTATTCTTAATGAGTCCTTTGTTAATACCGATATAATTTGGTGTGAGTAACATGTGTCAAATCAGAGATTTTGAATCTTGAAGTGCCGAAATTCCACGTTACCGTTGGCGTACATATGAATGTGTACTACCACTAAAGGAAAGAGGAAATTTAACAATGGTAACATTTAAAAAAAATTAGTTTGGCTTCAAATCCAATAACACACTCTAAGAGATTTAGTTGGCAACATCAGGGATAAAATTTTAACATTATATGATATTAAAAAGTAGACATTTTTCTACTTTCTTCAATTTTATTATTAATATGTTAAATACTAGGTTCGGTGTGACATGAAAACAAAAACACAGAATATTATACAGCTCGTTTTATTTTAACAATAGGTGACTTTACAAAAAGACAACTGAACCTAGGGAGCTATGTAAATTTAAAAAAGGACATAAGGGAGAGTGGGCTTCTCTGAATATGTATAGATAACACTAGTATTTAAAAATATGTAGTTTGGTGCAGAAAAAGACCAATAGCAAAATACATTGTTGAGCAAATGATACAAGTACAAATAAGGTTTGCTTAGGTTCCGCCATTATTCTGCGCAGAACATTCTGGCGTAGATATTAGGTATTTGTTACAGGAATAGCCTGCACGTGGTGTGCAGGTTTGCTCTAGATATGTCTTTACAGAATAGTCTGCTTAAATTTAACTAAACCTACAGTGCAATGCTGACATTGCCCGGGCAATGTCCATTCTACTCAGGTAATGCACCTACCTTATTCAAATCAGCTAGTTCAGTCTGTTTTTAGTATTCCGTGAAACGGAATACTCATGGACTCACTTCTGTGTCCGTTCATGTGTCTATCACAGGCGATTTTCTCTGAAACTATTTGACGTAAAAATTTGAAATTTAGCACAGAGATAGAGTGTGGTGTTCCAGTTATAGAACAAAAGTTGAATTTTGATTGGGGGGTTAATTTCAGGGGGTAAATTGGGAAAGGGGAAAAATTTTCAAGGGCATCATGTAGGGTGTCAAATGAAAGCCCTTTGAAGCACAAATTCAACAAGATATATAATGTATTTTTTTGTTCATTTTTTTTTAGGAAAAAGGCTTAAAAATTGCTGTCCCCCACCCTTATCACCAAAAGGATCGCTCAGAAAAATCTGAAAAAAATCATGAATATTGAGAATTGAGGGAAAATTAATTATTAAAAAGTTGAATTTTGATTTTGGGGGTTAATTTTCAGGGGGTAAATTGGGAAACTAAAAAAAAGTTTTTCCAAGGGTCTCATGTAGGGTGTCAAATGAAAGCACATTGAAGCACGAATTAGCGATGGGTCGTTCGCGAACGAGTCGTTCGATTTAAACGACTCTTTTCAAAGAGTCGCGAATGAGCCGCTCCCATCAACTGAACGATACGTTCACCGCTCGTTAAAATATCTGGCTCGCTCTCGTCCGTTCGTAGAAATTCCACTCCACGATTTTGCGAGTTTCGGACAACTCGGAGAGCGCGAGCCGCGAAGAGCGCTAGCCTAGCCGGGAGCGGCTCAGTCGGAGTCGTATAATAGAACGAGAGTGGTGGAGCATCTAGCGGCCTACATGGTAATACATTACACAGTTTGTACGTCTTTGGTATTACTATTATTTTACGATTAACGATTAATTACTTTGCCGGAAATCTGCTACAACGCTTTTTAAGCAGAGGTGTATACTGCGGGTAGGTTAAAACTCAAGCCACAAACTAACGCATAAAACAACCTAAAATCAAATCAAATGATTTATTAAAAGCCTGGTTCAGTATTAGGTATTATTATATTAGTATATTATTGTGTGGGTCTCGGTACCCACCAAACTCAAACGCCCTGCAAAAAAAGCCATACATCATTCCAATATTTTAATATTTATTTTATTTTTGTTTGAAGCCGCCGCGCCACAATTAAGCAGCGTGCCGTCGGCAGTCGAAAATGTGTAATTCATAGCATTTTTTGCTCTATATCATGAACATGAACAAATGCAGGTGTCACGCTAAAGTAAAGAGCGCCGCAATTCGCAGCTCGGAGATACGGGTAGCAGCCCTCGTTTAATCGAACGACTCCTTGCGAACGACTCTTCCAAGTGAGCTGAACGAGTGAGCGGGCTCTCTTGAAAGTGAACGAATGACCCATTGCTAGCACGAATTCAACAATATATATGATGTATTTTTTTACGCATTGTTTTAAACATTCTCTGGGAAAAACGCTTAAAAATTTCTGTCCCCCGCCCTTATCACCGAAAGGATCGCTCAGAAAAATCAGACCAAAATCATGAATGTTTAGAATTAGGTGTAGATTGGGGGAAAATTATTAAAAAGTTGAATTTTGATTCTAGGGGTTAATTTCAGGGGGTAAATTCGGAAACTAAAAAAAAAGTTTTTTCAAGGGCCTCGTGTAGGGTGTTAAAGGATAGCTTATTGAAGCACGAATTCAACAATATACATGATGTATTTTTTGTACATTTTTTAACATTTTTTGGGAGAAAAGCTTAAAAAATTTCTGTCCCCCACCCTTATCACCAAAAAGATCGCTCAGAAAAATCAGAAAAAAATCATGAACACTAAGAATTAGGTCTAGTTTGAGCCAAAATTTTCAGAATTAAAATATTCTATCGCAATCAATTGTTATATACAATTTAATTGCTTATTTCCTTGTAACCGCTAAACCATTGGTTTTAGAGAAAAGGTTTTTCGATAAAAAATATTTCTCACGATGTAAGGAACAACTTTTGTCCTTACAAGTTTTTTAAAACTTTTAATTTGGCTAAGTCGAAACGCGAGTGCATTACTATTATTGCTGTCACCCACCCTTCTCGACAAGAGTCGCTCAGAAAAATCTAAAAAAAATCACGAACATTGAGAAATAGGTGTAGATTGAGCCAAAATTATCAGGTTTAAAAAATTCTAGAGCGATCAATTGTTATAAACAATTTAATTGTTTATTTCCTTAGAACTGCTTAACCATTGGTTCAAAAAAAAATTCCCACAATATAAGGAAGAACAAGTCTTTACAAGTTTTTCAAAATTTCTAATTTTACTCGGTCGAAACGCGAATGCATTAACGATTTTTTTATTGCGTTGAATAAGCCTTGCACCGAATAAGCCACACACTAAAATATCTTTCATGCAAATGTCACTAGACTTAAATGTCCAGCGCCATGATGTCTTTCGCGAAAATGTCGCTGCGTTGAATAATAGCGGAGCCAAAAAAATATTACCTCTTGAACTATGGTGTTCTTGACTGATCTACAATTCTTAATTTTTCTTTATTGACATGTATATTAACTAGTACATCCTCGACTGGGGAGGACAACTGAGAGTTTAATTTTCCAGAAAAATTATTCTACAGAATTTAAAAAAAAAGAGAAACAAGGTTAACCTTGAGAGTATACTAAGCATATTTTTGACTTTAGGGCAAAATGTAAAACAAGAAGTTTTAAATTTAATAGACAGTTTAAATTCAATGTGTCAGTCGAATATTTAGATTTTGCACTTTTTGCATTTTTACCAGTTTTATCCAATAACACTTAACTAGAGATTGGATTTCAATAACACTATTCTCATTTGTGCATCATCTACAACTAAAGTCAGAATTATATTTACAAGAAATAAGTGTCATGGCAGCCATCAAATTATAAAAATACGTTATTCGAAAATAAAAAAAAATCTAAAATCGTTAAATCGTGCCTATTAAATTAGAAACTTTCTTATTTAACTTTTAACCTTAAAATGAAAAATAAACCTAGTTTACTCCTAATGTAAAATCTTTTTCCACTTTTTTGAGCACCACAAAAAAATGCATTTCTTAACATTAATCATATTTTTTGACAAGCTCAAATGTTACTTACTTCTTGGACAATAATTTTTTCATAGATTTAAAAACTCATACATATATTTAATAAAACAAAAGCACTAAATACTGCTGGTGGGTTTGGTTATTTATCTGCAAACTTTTAAATGACATTACTGACAGGTTATCAGCCATATATTTTATGAGGTAAAGCCATCACTACCTGACGTCTCCATTGGTCGCAGATGAATAATCACAGCATGTATATCAATACATGTATCCAAGCCACTTTGGTTAGGGTTGTGGTGACCAGTTTTACAAGAAATTAAACTATATCAATCAAATTAGTGACTAATTTGGTAACCAAAGCAGCATGGATTAGTCAAATATGGTATTTTATTATAGGTTTCTGTCTTTTGTTGGGTAAAACTTCACTAACCTGTACTAATGTTTTCCTACTAGCTGTCATTTAAATGTCAAATCTGTCAGTTGTATACATCACATAGAGGCACCACTCAAATTATAACACTTTCAAAAAAAGGGACTTTAGAGAGTAAATCTGAAAAACTATCTTTAAGGGGAGCATCAGAAACTCATGGAATTCACAGGGCTGGACATAAAGGCCTGCGATTTCTTCCAGCGACTGGAAGCATATCTACAATGATCCATGATTGATAATCCTTTCCACGGCAAAATCTGTAGTTCCTGGGAACTGCATCTGCGTTATTTCTAAAAAAGTCGTAATAATAAAAATAATTTACCTAAATTCATTATACAGGGTGTCCCATAACTAATAGAGCAACTGGAGATACTAGACATCAAACTAGACCAATTAAGTCATAAAAGTTTTTTGAATTGATACTCATTATAGAGATACAGGGTGTTGAAAATGAAAGTTTATTTTGGAAAATAAACCATAATTTGAAAATGGTTCAATGTATCGAATTTAAAGTTGACATTATTATATTTTTGGGGGGAAATAAGAGTTTGTACCTAAACATTTTTAAGTTTTATAATAGAGGGCGCTAGTTACATACACTGGGTTTAATAACCCTATGATTTTTTTTCTTACCTGTAATATTAGGTACATTTTAATCCAACTTTCTCAAAGGGTTATTTTTAAGCTAAAAAGTTATACCTGCTCGATCTTGATATCTCTAACACAATGCAATAAATTAGAAATAATGCAGTTGAAACAAGCAAGCTCACTTTAGTAGATGTTGAAAGTGGCCATCGCTTACCTCATTTTAACTGCATTGTTTCTAATTTATGGCATTGTGTATTAAAATAAGAGTTTAGTTACTTTGATTTTTTTATGCATTGTGATGTTTAAACGAAAATATCTCGAAAACAGTTAGATATCAAGATCAAGCAGGTATACATTTTTAGCTTAAAAATAACCCTTCTTTGAGAAACTTGGTTTGCAACATACCTAATATTACAGGTAAGAGAAAAAATCATAGATTTATTAAATTCAGTAGATGTAACTAGCGCCCTCTATTATGAAAGTTAAAAATGATCACAAATTCTTATTTCTCACCCATAAAAACATAATAATGCCAACTTTCAATTCGATACATTGAACCGTACCCTGAACCTCTATATCGAGTATCATTTAACAAAAAAAATATGTGACTTAATCGGTCTTGATGTGAAGTATCTCCAGTTGCTTTATGTCCCATTAGTTATGGAACACCCTGTATATATAAATAACCCTCTAGCATTAACTACATTTATATATAATAATTAAAAAACAGTTTACAGAACTGACTTTGGGTCTATGGCTCTTTAGGGGATTGTCATATTTAAATTCATAATTTTTAGTGCTATATTTGACTTAAAAACTAATGTGTAAAACTCTAATTTCTTGCAATCACACAAACAAATTGATATCAGAATCACTGGAGGTTCGGTAGCCGATTTCTCAATTTTTTTTGTTATGGAAACCCGAGCAAACGTAATGAAGTCATTTGAACAAAAAACAAACTTAAATATTTTCGTGAAATCATATTGTGTTTCCTTTGCAAAATATTCAATACAGACAAATCATTCTAAGCACAGTACCGCTGCATTAAAATAATAGGCTACAACCCTACTGTTATTTACAAATGGCATTATATTTATCATATATTCATATAACTAAAAATGTCAGTAGACCTGAACTGCATTATATTCATTATTAAGTCGTTTTTAGAAAAAAAAAATCAACAACACAGTGAAAACACGAATATAGTCTTGGGGTTTGGGGTTATATCGTCAGTGTCTTGCCCGAGAGGAGACGTTTAATGCCTGTTCTCGAGCATCAAACAATATTATAGAAACACTCCAAAAATTTGGCCATTTTAACAACCGGTAAGTTTTGATAACGATGGCATCATTCTTGATTCTTGCACACGGTCATCTCTTTTATTTGTCTGCATTATCCTACTATATTCTCGGATCTTACTTTTTAACAAAATTTTATAACTACACAACGATTACTATCTCATCATACAAAATTTAACACTTTCCTGGGAGTAATAACAATGTGAAGAAAACAAATGTCGCAGTCACCGCCCCATCACATCAAGCACCTTAGACAACAACAGTAAAACCATAGATTAGGGTTAGTTAGGGTAGTAAAACTAGATTGAAAATGGCGACTCGCCGCTGCCGTTGTCTACCGTTGTGGCGCTTCGATCGGCAAGATTTGAGGTGCGAATATTTAAAACGTTATTTATTAGTTTATTACTATTATAATATTATTATTTATTTATTTATTACCTAAATTAACAAAAAATAACCCAGATCAACCGCCGCGTAAACAACATTACTTTAACAGGGTTAAAATTAATTGATAATATTGTGTTATAAATTACAACGTTAACAAACTTTGCGTTAAAAACACGTACTTACAATAATGTTGCTTTTACCGACCTACAGCTAACTTATAAATGTGTTAGAAACCGCAACGTTAATAAAAATTGCGTTTAAACAACCTAATCAGAAAAACATCTGAAAAATGGCGTTTTTAAAACGAAGATTTTTAGAATTGGAAATAACATTACGGTTTTAGCATTAAAATAACGTTTATTCCCAAAATGTGCTATGTGGGGAAAAGCCTCATGTGCTAAGGGGTATCAAGGGTAACCGGCTTTCTTACATTACCAGCGTAGTCCAGAAGTAGAATCTCAGCGAGTTGACCAAGAGGTCGTGGGTTCGAGGCTGTGTTAGGGTAGACTTTTTTTAATTTTTGTTATTTAAGAAATTAGATAAAATATTTAAAAAATTATTGGCAATCTCATATCTACTACATACAGCTGACAGCCTGCACGCGCGTAGACAAATATCGTATTACTATGTCTAGTCGCCTGTATTGTATTTATTAAAGAAAACGGAGTTTCGGCAGAGTTCCTAATTTTATTTCACGAATAAACATACTTTTAGCTCAGCTCAGTTTATGATTTTTGCGGTGTTTATTTGTAGGTAAATAATTTCTTGGCAAAACTAGGCATATTATTAAAAAAACCTTACTTAACTAAAAAAGTGTATTTTGCTTGTTGCGTTGATATCACTAGTTGCCCAAACTCACGGGCCGCGCCTGATATATAGAGAAATTTCCCTATATATATATATATATATATATATATATATATATATATATATATATATATATATATATATATATATATATATATATATATATATATATATATATATATATATATATATATACAGGGTGTTATGAAATTCACTGCATATATTGAAACTGGTAAATCCTGATATGAATTCAGATTGAATAAAAATAGTCATAAATGGCGCTTCACTATAAAAAAAGGTTGATATCGGCCCTGAAAATTTTTTTCTCAAGTAACAGCTCACCACTGGCAATAAACACATGGCCATATAAAAACAGCGGGAAACGTCAGTTACAGAAAAAATCTTTTGTTTTGACATCAGTAGTTACTGACTGACGTTGCCAATTCTCTCTAGAAAAATCCTATGTAAGTAACAGATTTGAAAAAATAATAGATTTGTTATCTTTAAAGTAAGAAATCATACTAAATCTTTTAAAACATTCAATATCAAAACGTTAAAATACAACACAAAAAATTCAGAGAACAGCTGTTCAAAACAAGAGTAAAATTTTGTTCAACTATGCCGACCAGAAATTTTTGGAAGAAAAAGAGTACCTATACAAAAATTTTGGTTCCAAATTAGCTTTAAACAAAAATCTCCCAATACTTAAGCATGTAGGTACATTTTTTTATTCGCCTATTTAAAATCATATTTAACAGAAGATTTGGCATTTATTAACAGGTTTATTTACCTTTATCGTCCTTAATTCGGTGGTTTTATGGCAAAAGGTGCTATGTCGATATTTTGGCCAAATCACGTTTTTTGTATTACATATTATAGGTATGGCAATAAGATCTATGTTCTCTAAAAATCATATGGCCCGATTTGCCTTAAATATAATTCTATTTTAAATTGTCAAGATGAGCTAAGTTTGTTTCTATTACATATTTTTATGGCAGAATGCTTCTTTTTGCTCGCCTGTAAAATTTTACTTTTCTCACATATCACCTTTTGCCATAAAACCACCGAATTTTTAAGCGAAATTCCTCACAACTAAATTAACAATAAACTTTACCTTCATACCATGTTCCAGTAAATAGCCAACACTATAAACACATACCACATTAATAATTCTAAAATGTTAAAATAGTGCTGCCTATAACACAAATTTAATAAAACTCTCTAGAGAAAAGCTGTTTAAACCAAAATAAATACCCCAACTTCAACTAAATTTAAAATGCACCTCACTAAGCGACGAAACGATATTTTGTTAATATTAAACGGCTTTAACTTTTGTTAATATTTAACGGCATTAACTTTTTCGTTCACAAATTAAGAAATATATGTCAAAAATAATGTAAATGTAAACCGTATTATAGACAGCTGACGATGACGCATGAGCTCGGTTCAGCCAATCGGAATCACTCTAGCGGGCGGAATGGGGTCAACAACCCTTGAGCGTGGCTTCGGCAAGCACACTTCGCAAACGTGGGATATTCCAGGGACGGCTCTAACCTAGTTGGAAGTAAATCCATTTGAAAATAAAATACAAATATAAAGGGTGTCCCAATAGGAACGCACATTTTAATTGTGAAATAAAAATCATCATTTGTTTTAAAATAAGTGTTGTTGTTGTTTGTTGTTCAATTTCGTTCTTCAAAACTGTGGTATTGTTGTTGGGTTATTAGCGTATACGCGTGATTTAAAAAAACCCAAAGAAAGAAATCGCAAGGCGTTAAATCGCACGATCTTGCGGGCCAGTTCTGATCTCCATTACGTGAGATGACACGACCGGGAAACTTTCCTTGCAACAACTGAATTGCTTCGCGTGTAGTGTGACATGTCGCACCATCCTGTTGATACCACATAGCTTCCGTATCCATACCATCCAATTGAGGCCAGAAAAACTCAGTGAGCATGTTACGATAGCGTTCGCTGTTCACAGTAACTGCATTTTCTGCCTCGTCCTCAAAGAAGTATGGTCCAATCACTCCACCTGCCCAAATTCCGCACCAAACAGTGACTCTTAGATAATGGATGCATTTTCTTCTCGTGAATAACTTTAGGATTTTCTTCACCCCAAATCCGGCAATTTTGTTTATTAACAAAGCCGTTAAGATGAAAGTGTGCCTCATCGGCGAACAGAATATTCTTCGAAAAATCGACATTCCTTTGTTGTTCTTGCAATACCCAAGAAGAAAACGTACGGCGTGTCGCATGGTCCGATGGCTTCAATTCTTGCGTCAATTGAATCTTATGAGCATGGAAATGAAGATATTTTGTGAGAATTCGATGGGTAGTGCTCCTTGTAAGGTGCAACTGTTGTGAACGATGACGGATAGATGTTCTCGGATTCTCGCCAACACTTTCACGTACTGCGGCAATGTTTCAACAGAGTGACCATACGGCGACGCACTGGTGGTTGCACGTCCACGACAGAACCATTTTGCTCAAATTTGTTAAGCAGTAAGCGGTCGTGTGATTTGGCGCATTGTGTCGACCAAAAATGCCACGCGATTTTCGAACTGTTTCCGCAAAAAATTCTCCATATTTGTAGTGTGTTTTACCAATAATAATTCGTTGTTCGACCGTATAGCGTTCCATGGCTACTAATCGCAAACTATTTACATTATTCTTATCATTTGTTTGTTGGCCTACTGCGAATAAAATAAGAATGCCGCGTCATTCAAAATGTGCGTTCCTATTGGGACACCCTATATTTATTTACCCACATTGTGTTATTTGAAAATGCGATATACGAAAATACTTCGGTTACAGTGATATACCATACAGAGTGTCTGAAAAGTCTTGGCAAGGGCAAATATCTTTACTATTAATAAAGATAGAGACACCAAATTTTAGTTGTATCTTATTGGTTAATAAATCTACTTTTTTATGTAATTTGACTTTTACCACCCCCTTGGGGGTTACGCTAGGGAGTTGACGTCAAAAATTTTAAATGAAACCCTATGCCGTGTGGTACCTCATTTTAAAGGTCTTTTCGAGAATGGCAGATGTTACTTCTTGGCAGAGCTCTAAAATGGACTTTATTACTGGAAAGAAGTTCATGGTGGTCATTCTAAACAACTTTTAACGTAAATAAGCAAGGCAGGCACTGCTGGTCCGTTACCAGACGCGTCGATACCGAAAATAAGTACGTACGTATTACGGTATTTGACAGAAATAATTTAATTCATGGGCGTTGCCGTAATTGTGTGAAATGAAAAAAAAACAGTTGAGTGCGAGTTCGACTCGCGCATAGAGGGTTCCGTGCCACACACAGTATTGTGAATTTCTCATAGGACGCAAAAGTCTCAATAACTATGGTAAACTTGAATAAATATCAGAAGGCGGCCATGCCGGAAATACGTCAGTGCGTATAGGTTATATAACTTATAAAGGCTGGCACGGTTGGACTGTTTCCAGAGGCGTCAGTGCCGAAAATAAATAAGTACGTACGTATACGGTATTTGGCAAAAATAATTTTATTCATGAACGTTGCTGTGATTGTGTAAAATAAAAAACGGTCGAGTCCGAGTTCGACTCGCGCATATAGGGTTCTGTAGCACCGTAAGATTGTGTTTATATATTTTTAATAAATTTGCTGATGTTTCATCCCATATTCTTGTTGTGGGGTGTCACAGTGTCACATAGTTAAGAATGTCCACAAGAGTAAGACGTCATAACATCGAAGAAATATGTTAAATACGTAGTTGTAGTTTTACTATTTTTACTATTCCAATATATGCAGTGAATTTCATAACACCCTGTATATATATATATATATATATATATATATATATATATATATATATATATATATATATAATATATAATATATATATATATATATATATATATATATATATATATATATATATATATATATATATATATATATATATATGAATAGTTTCTTAAGGGGTTATATACAGTCAGGAGGCCTAAAAAAAGCGATTTTTCAAGACTTTTAAATTTATTAATGTGAAAATTTGTACACATATTATGGTAACTTTTAACTGTATTTTAAGATTTTTGTATTTGTAAAAATAATAATTTTGAAAGCTGCTATAGCTGATCTCCAGGAGTTCCTCTTAAAAAAGGCATCTTGCGGTGACAACGATATCTCTGGACTGGATCATCGAAAATGAAAAAACCAAACGGATTTCGTTAAAGTAATGTATAATCTTCTAATTAATCGAAGGAATGAGCAAAATAATTTTTTTTGACAAAATGGCGGCTTCTCTGAAAAAAAAATCGATTTTTAGCCAAAATTTTGGCTTTAAATTGTTTATAAAAATATAAATATTTATCGGTGAGAAAAAACCTTCGACTAATTACTAAAAAATATACTTAAGAAGCTTGTGTTAAAATTTGAGACTGATCGGTTCAGCCGTTTCCGAGAAATCTTCGTCACCGACTTTAAAAACACAGTTTTGAGAAAAACGCGTTTAAAGTTTCAAAAGCACGTTAAATAGTGTACAATCGCTCTGACACGTCTTTACAAATATGCGTGTAACTTCGAAAATAATCGCCGGATTGCCTTGAAATTTTCTGTGTGCGTACTGGAATATATGCACATTACGAAAATGAAATTAAAAAAATCGATTTTTTGAAAATTCTAACTGTATATAACCCCTTAAATTACTGGTAATTCTGAAATTTTGTGCTTAACTGTAGTAAGCATGAACCAACCATTAAATAGTTTTACAGAATCTTCGTTAAGCAAGAACGGTAGGTAATTTAAAGACCTAACTAATGTTTTAAAACAACACGTACTAGAAAATACAAAAATATATCTACGAAACAAAAATAATTTTCTGTTATTTCCGTTTCCCTGTTTTTTCATCTGTCGGTACACTGATAAAAAAGGTTCGCTAAAAAAATTGCAGTTTACACAAATAAATATATTTTTTTATTCTACGAACAAATATTTATTCAATATATATATATATATATATATATATATATATATATATATATATATATATATATATATATATGTATATATATATATATATATATATATATATATATATATATATATATATATATATATATATATATATATATATATACAGGGTGTCCCTGGATGGGGTTACCTATACCACAACTGGACCTAATTTTTAATTTTTCGACAAAAAGTTATTCTTAATAAAAATTTTTGCTTGTAAAAAAAATACGATTTGTGGCAAGAAAATTTAGTTATTATATACAGGGAGGTCAAAAAGTTCAAAAATATAAATTTTACCTTAGGGTAGACTACTGTTCTTTTTCATTGTAAAGAAAAATGCCATTTGAAAAAGTTGCTTAGAATTACATTTTTAGTGATAATCCAAAACTTCAGAAAAAACTTTTTATTTTTGTAAAACAACTTTTTTTATTGAAATGTTAATTAAACTAAACGTTTTATTTACAAAGTTATTATTCAACGTGAAAGCCGCCAACTTCTACACACTTTTGTAGTCGTCTTTTAAACTCGTTATAAGTATAATTAATCATCTGTTGATTTATTTCGGCGATAGCTTCACGTATTCTGTATTTTAAAATTTCAACATCATGATTTAAATTATATTTATAAACCTTTTCTTTTAAAAATCCCCAAAGAAAATAATCGCATGCCGTTAGATCAGGGGATCGAGCCGGCCAGCGTATGGGACCATAT
The DNA here is from genome assembly GCA_963971165.1 of Philopedon plagiatum. NCBI lineage: Eukaryota > Metazoa > Arthropoda > Insecta > Coleoptera > Curculionidae > Philopedon > Philopedon plagiatum. The sequence goes on along the minus strand of OZ020194.1, from coordinate 56,973,101 downwards.
CTACCCAGCCATTTTTGTGGAAAATGTCCATTAAGCCAATTTTGAATTTGCAGTGTCGAATGCGCTGGACATCCGTCTTGCTGAAAATAGGCTTTGCGTCTGTATTCTAAATTTTCTTCTTCAAACTCTGTCCAAAAATAAGTATTCAACATCTCTAAGTAAGAATTTTGATTAAGATTTACCTCAAAGAAGTAAGGCCCAATAATTCTATTTATTGTAATAGCGCACCATACATTTACTTTTTTGGCTTTTTGACTGCCTGTAGTGAGTGTAAACATCGGATTGTCTTGCGCCCAAAAGCGACAATTTTGGGATGATACTATGCCATTTGTGTTAAATGTACACTCGTCTGAAAAGATAATACTTTTGTAAAAGTGTCTGTCTTCCACAATTCTTTCTCCAATATCTAAACAAAAGTCTAAACGGTGCGCATCATCACCTCCTTCTAGAGTATGAATTTGTTTAGGTTTGAAAGCTTTAAACATATTTTCTTTTAAAACTCTTTGGATTTCAGATTTGCTTATGTTAATTTGCAAGGATCTGTTTCTTAACGACGTTTTCGGATTTTCGGCTACTGAGTCCAAACTAGCATGGTGGCTACATCATCCCTATTGTATGTTTTCTTAGGCTTCTTAAGGTTTTTTACATCTCCTGTATGATCAAACTTTCTGATTATTTTTTTTAAACTCTGTCGACTAATTTCTACAGCGGGATATTTTTCATTGAACAATTCAATTGCGTGTCGGTAGGAAATGTTTCCTATACCATAGCATTTAACTAAATAAATACGTTGTTGTAAAGTAAGCATTATTACAATTTCAGAATTAACAGACAGTAATATTTATTGCAAATGACACTGATATGACACTTCACTTTAAGTACCAGACAGGTATTTTGGTTATAGTATTCCTTACGACATTCGAAAAAAACTGGGGCTTAAAAAATTTATTTAAATAATACTTTTTTTAAATCTTGAATCATGACTAGAAAGCAATTCTACACAACATTTTCTAATGAAATTTTCCTTAAAAACGAAAAATAACGGTGGTTTACTCTTAAGTAAAATTCATATTTTTAAGTTTTTGACCTCCCTGTAAACAAAAACTAATTTTTTTTACTACAAATCGTATTTTTCTTACAAGAAATTTTTTTTATCAAGAATAACTTTTTGTCGAAATATTAAAAATTAGGTCTATTTGTGGTATAGGTAACCCCATCCAGGGACACCCTGTATATATATATATATATATACATATATATATATATATATATATATATATATATATATATATATATATATATATATATATATATATATATATGCCCTGTATATATATATATATATATATATATATATATATATGTATATATATATATATATACATATATATATATATATATATATATATATATACAGGGTGTCCCTGGATATACATATATATATATATATATATATATATATATATATATATATATATATATATATATATATATATATATATATATATGTATATATATATATATATATATATATATATCTATATATATACATATATATGAATAGTTTCTTAAGGGGTTATATACAGTCAGGAGGCCTAAAAAAAGCGATTTTTCAAGAATTTTTCCTGAGAAGACTTTTAAATTTATTAATGTGAAAATTTGTACACATATTATGGTAACTTTTAACTGTATTTTAAGATTTTTGTATTTGTAAAAATAATAATTTTGAAAGCTGCTATAGCTGATCTCCAGGAGTTCCTCTTAAAAAAGGCATCTTGCGGTGACAACGATATCTCTGGACTGGATCATCGAAAATGAAAAAACCAAACGGATTTCGTTAAAGTAATGTATAATCTTCTAATTAATCGAAGGAATGAGCAAAATAATTTTTTTTGACAAAATGGCGGCTTCTCTGAAAAAAAAATCGATTTTTAGCCAAAATTTTGGCTTTAAATTGTTTATAAAAATATAAATATTTATCGGTGAGAAGAAACCTTCGACTAATTACTAAAAAATATACTTAAGAAGCTTGTGTTAAAATTTGAGACTGATCGGTTCAGCCGTTTCCGAGAAATCTTCGTCACCGACTTTAAAAACACAGTTTTGAGAAAAACGCGTTTAAAGTTTCAAAAGCACGTTAAATAGTGTACAATCGCTCTGACACGTCTTTACAAATATGCGTGTAACTTCGAAAATAATCGCCGGATTGCCTTGAAATTTTCTGTGTGTGTACTGGAATATATGCACATTACGAAAATGAAATTAAAAAAATCGATTTTTTGAAAATTCTAACTGTATATAACCCCTTAAATTACTGGTAATTCTGAAATTTTGTGCTTAACTGTAGTAAGCATGAACCAACCATTAAATAGTTTTACAGAATCTTCGTTAAGCAAGAACGGTAGGTAATTTAAAGACCTAACTAATGTTTTAAAACAACACGTACTAGAAAATACAAAAATATATCTACGAAACAAAAATAATTTTCTATTATTTCCGTTTCCCTGTTTTTTCATCTGTCGGTACACTGATAAAAAGGTTCGCTAAAAAAATTGCAGTTTACACAAATAAATATATTTTTTTATTCTACGAACAAATATTTATTCAAAAAGGTTGTTTGGCTTAGTTCTAAGTTGTTTGTTTGGCACAAATACTTATCTATTTTATATAAATAACTATTTAGAGTTTTTGAGACAAATATGTATACAGTGAAAATTTTAAAGCAGACCATAGGATAAATTTTTAACCCCATCCTTGTAAGGCCCTGTTCTATTAGAAGTATAGAGATAAAACTTGATATAGGAAATTCTCAGGATCTTAAGATTATGTTAATTTGCCAATTATGCCGAAAAATCTCCAAAAAATACCTAAAATTGCATTTATTTAAAACTTTATTGTCAGAATTTTAATTGCATTTTTTGGAGCTTCTTGACATATTTGGCAAATTAACATAACTCTAAGACTGAAATTTAACTACATATTATGTCAAGTGTTATCTCTATACTTCTAATAGAACAGGGCCTAACACGGGGTTAAAAATTTAACACGTAAAACTCTCTGGTCTGCTTTTAAAAAAATTAACTTTAGATTTGTCGCAAAAATTAACTCATTTAATTTAAACAATAATTCCGTTGATCCAAATATACACAGTGTATCATACACTGCTGAGAGAAAACTCCATGAGCCCCAATGTGAAATTTAGTTATGCCAAAAAAAAACAACTTTGTTGCCATTACTAAAGTAGTTTTTTTAAATCGTTTTTAAGTACTACCCAGCCCTTTTTTGCTGCTATAAAACAACTCTATAGGATTAAAAAAAAACGTTTTTTAATGACAACAAAAAATGACATAACCAATAAAAACTAAATTTAGACTCTAATAAAATAATTCGCAGCATCTGTCAATTCTTTTTTGGCGTTAAGTGGCTTAATGGCTTAATACATTGACCTTCAGTAAGAGGAGACGCAATCGTTCATTCATAACTAGGCTTTTGTTTGCTTCAGATATTGTGCGTGTGTAGGACAAAGACCAACCGCTATAATTCCGTCTTGCTGTGCCGCAGTAATGACTTTTCTGTATTCTGTATTCCACCAAGCAAACCTCTGAAAAGACAGTTTCGGATGAAAATAATCCATTTTTCCATACAGTTGGCACTTACGCATCATTCCGCAAAGTTTATGGATAAAGTTCTGCCAGGAAAAACCAAAAAATCACGTCAAATATCACTACAGACGTATACACCCAAAATTACGCACAGATTTCTCAAAAAAACCAGACGACGTTGCCACTCTCACTCTAAATTTCGTCACCATGCAATGGAAATAAATTGCTTAAAATTTATTATCACGAGAAATAATGGTATCTATATTGGTATATTTTATTAATCCTTAGTCATATTCTTTAGCCTGTGGTATTTATGATTGTAGATAGTATTAACCCAGTAATTGCGTTATTTTCGTAGAGTCTATCAGTCTGCAAATATTTTACGTAACTGAAAGCCCGGCAACAGCCGTTCTTAAAAAGTAGGCCAAATCGTTTGTCGGGTTATAAATAACTTGGGAATCCCTGATTGCTCTAAAATGAAAATAATGGTATCTATAGATACTTGATTACTTTTTTAATCGTTGAAAACTCATATTTTAGTTATTAATGTTTGGTACCTTTATGGCTGTAGTAATGCATGATTTTCTAAAATACCGTGAAATCCGTTTAATTACTGTGCTTTTATATTATAATGCATTAAATTTTGATTTGAATAAAAATATTTTGTAAGAATTTATATTTTTAGTAAGTAAGATTAATAACACTTAACAAGCTTTAAAGAAACTGTTCAAAACATTTACAAAGTGCATTAAACACCTCTGCGACAATAAAGTGTCATATCTCACAAATTTTAATTTTATTACTTAATTTTACAGTTTACAACTATTATGAAATAGTTTATTATTTGTTGTCAAAATAATACTTATATAGCACTCGCACTCAGTATAACACGGATCAACTATATACCATACCGGCACCAGCGACTAAAATAAAATAATGTCTTACCACACTAGGCTTGTCCTGTGAAAAGGCACTTCTGGATGAAAAGTAAACATATTTTCCACAAACTTCATATTGACTCACCATTCTCCAGAGCGTATGAATAACAGCCTTTTTAAACACATAAAAACGCTAAAAATTTTACTAAATCACTAATTCCAACTGCCTACAATATCGCATAAAACAATTCTGTGCATCTACAACTGTTTCATGCTTGAATGGAATACAGAAGGCCGCGTTTCACTAATATTTCATTACCAAGACGTAAATTACTAAAATATAGTTATCACGAAAAATAACCCTAGTTTCATATTTTAGCATGTCGTATTTACGATTGCAAATATTAATCTACGAACGTATTTTGGTACAGCGTTAATCGATCTTAAAATATGCCACATAACTAAAAGTCTGGCAACAGGCATTCTCTGAAACAAGGTAGCAGGTAGTCGACTATCATGCAGCTGACCAGCAGTGGGATTCCGCGAGGTCGTAGAATTCTATTTGTAGAGACAAAGCGATCTTTTTGCGCTCTGTTTAACGTTCGCTGTCGAATGACCGACCGACAAAAACAACACGATCGCTGTGTGTCGAGTATAGAAAACTATAATTACACGGAATCCCACTGCAGGTTAAGTGTAGCCCCTAGAACCTTTGATTGTTTAAAACGTAAACGATGTGATCTCTCTTATAAGCGATTCTTATGCTGACTCATCAGAAAACCTAAAAAACATGCACAATAAGCCATATTCTTTTGTTCCTTATGTTAGAATTGTAATCCCAGATGACTTTTTACGTTACGAAAATAAAATGTACCCAAAAAATTCCCAGGATTTTCTAATAAAGACACAAACACTTTTAGCTGTTGCTATCAGTAGGTTTAATTTTGGACGAAGATGAAAACCGAGACCCAAAATAATTAGATGCCCGCTTTTCAACAGCCGCTATAAAACTTTATAGGGCATGTTCAAAATATTATTATTTTTTTATTTTAGAACGTTGAAGACAGCCTAAAGCGGTTATCCAAAAACCTTATAATTAAAATGTTGGTTATTCTTTATTATATTAAATAAAATTCAATTACATATTTAGTAACTAATAATCACTGAATATAGCCAAAATGTAAGATCGTTGCAAAAAATATTCGACAGTAGCATTTGATAATCTAGGTAATAATTTTGGATCAATCTGATCTTGCCGTTAAGAATTCGCCTTTGACATTTTTACGAATTAGTCAGAATGGCATTTCTTTTTTTAATATTATCAGTGTCGTACCTAAACTGTTGAATTTACTATCCATCCTAACTTTTGTCTTTTTTATCAAAACACTGTTCGGTTTTTTATAATCTTTTGTTGCTGTTTAAGCATCTTCTTAAGCTTTTATTTTAATTTTCATACCATGCTGTTAAACCTAATATAAGTAATGATATTTTGCACTGAATCTTAATTTTATAATTTGAACACCACACTGATAAAACAGGACTACTTGTGGGAAAAGAATTGCGTCTTTTGCCAATTTTGTTCTTAGGACAAAGGAACTTTATCGGACAGAAAGATACCACTCTTCAGCCAAACACACGTAGGTATTTAAAACCAGTCCAAAGTTCTTTTGGGATTTAATTCTATCAAGCTGAATGAAATTCATTTAAACTAAAAACTTTCCCAACATAGTTACTCTATGATCTTCTATCAAATTCAAAATTCTCTTCTTAAAGAACCCAAGCATCTGGCAACCAACATAACCCACGAGGCCTAGTGCCCTAAGCAATCGTGCAAACTCGTTTTTTACGAATCACGCGAACGTCATTCAACAGTGGTTGAAACCTGTTATATTTTCGTCGCTGTACTTAAACTGCCGTTAAACGGTAGCCTACTAAAATGCCGTTAACAGATGTGACGTCATTGAAATGACGCGTTTGACGGCTTTTTATTCGGTGTGCTAAAACTACCGTCAAACGGTCGCGCACTAAAATGCCGTTAATCAGTTTGACTATTTGACGCTGTGTTCGAATTTCTATTGTTCGTTATAAGTTTGGAATGTTATTTTCGTCGCGTTTGCATTATTATTGTAGTAACAATTTGTGCTAAATGCTAATTAATTTCAGTAAGGTGTCAATCTGGCTATTATTGGTGTATACTGGTGAGTGTTTCAGTTAGTTTTCTTTCTGATTGTTAATTTATACCTAGAGATACACTTACAGGTTAGGTATTGAAATACATGGCGGTAATACCGGAAATGCTGAAAGTTGGCGACAGGTTTAGCTCATTTGCTGAAGCAAAAAAAGCAATTGAAGAACTTGGTGATAATACGTACACAGCATTTTGGAAACGAGATGCACGTACTATTGCAAGCAGTAAAATTGTGAGAAAAATAGAAAGCTCTTTGATATATTATCAACTTCTATATGCATGTAATCACGGTGGAAAAAAGTTTAAGAGCAGTGGGAAAAAAATTCGACAGTCTTGGACATTTAAAGAAGATTGTCCAGTACATGTAAGATTCAAGGCATCATCTGATGGAAAAGCACTCGAAGTAACGTCGGTCCAAACTAAGCACAGTCATGTTACTTCAAAAGTAAGTTCGCAGAGTAGTTAAGATAAAGATAAATAATTTAGAACTCTTACTCAAATAGTATTATTTTAGTAACAGGTGTATTTTGTAGATCCTACATGCACATACCCCCAGCCAAAGAAGACTTTCCAGCAACATGAAGGAAAACGTAAAGGATTATTTGAATATGAAGGCCAACAGAAAAATGATACAGCAAAAGTTGCAAGAAAGCACTGGTAAAATTGTTACTTTACAAGATTTAACAAATATGAAGCAACACAATCAATCAAAAAAAGAAAACTTGGATAACTGCTTAAATATACTTGAAGCTAAATATGGTAAACTAAAATATACTATAATCATCTTATGGTTTCTAATAACTACTGTTTTTAGGTGCCCATGCAGCTGTTTTGCGAGATGAAGACAATAATTTCAGAGGACTTTTTATTCAAAGTCCAACAATGAAAAACACAATGAAGGCTTTTCCAGAATTTCTCGCGGTGGATGCTACATATAAATTACTTAAAATAGGATCACCTGTATTTCTCATAATTGTTGAAGATGGTAATTGTCAAACTGAAATAGTGGGTGTGTGTATATTGGCATCTGAAGATAAGGAAAGTTTTACCTGGTTCTTAGAAACATTTAAACAGGAAAATCCATCATGGATCAACGTGAAATGCATTATGACAGACAAGGACTTGAATGAAAGAGAAGTAATTAAGAATTGTTTTCCCACTGCAAATCTTATAATATGTGTATTCCACACACAAAAAATTTTTCATCGTGAGATTTCGTGTCAAAAATTGGGAATCACTCCAACTCAACGTACACTTAGTTTGGAACTTATTCAAAAATTGGTTTATTCTAAAACAGACAGTGATTATCAAAAATACTTGGAAGCCTTAAAGAATAGCGTACCTCAAACTGTGTATGAGTATTTTATGAAAAACTGGAATAGTAGCAGAGATGAGTGGAATTTGGGAAAAAATTATTTTAAGAATAACTTAATAATACAAATAACCGCCTAGAGTCTATAAACGCCAAGTTAAAATCTGTTATAGATAAAAATAGTCCCTTGGAACATTTTATAAACAGCTTGTTTACAATCATTTCAAGTTTGGAGACAGAGAGGGACCATAAAGCAGTTTATGGTATTCTAAAAAAACCCGTGGAAATGTTTCCGGAAGATTCAGATGAAAAGAAATATTTCGAATTGCTAACACGAGAAGCATCGAAGCACGTGTTAAGAGAAATTCGTCTTTCAAAACACATTGGAAAAATTACTATTTCTACAGACAGTTATTACACCATTACTGATAGTCGCGGATCAGTGCAAACTACAGTTTCTTCGTGCAGCTGTGTAATATACACTGCAATGCTTTTACCTTGCAAACATATTTTTGCTTTAAGAAGGTATTTGAAGTTTGAGCTCTTTGACAGAACGATTGTAAACCCAAGATGGACTATGGCCTATTACAAAGACAACCAGCGAACATTAACTAGTTATCTAAATGAAATTGAATCAACCGAACAGGACTCTTCAAGTACATCGAATAATAATATTCCGTCTATATCACTGACCACAAACCGATTTAAACCACCAATTACCTACACGCAAAGACGAAAAAAATGTCTTTTGTTATGCACAGAACTGGCAGACTTAGCAGCTCAACGGACGGGCATGCTGTTTGAGCAAAGGCTTAATGTACTAAAAAATCTTAAAACGCTGTGGGCCAATGACACTGATGTTGCAATTGTGCATGTAGACGAAAATCAGACTCAGTTTTTTATTGGAAGCAATGATGAAGTTTTATTTGAAAGTGAAAATCAGTTTTCTGCAGAACACTCTGAGGTTTGTAACGAGGTGGTTCTCCGAGACAGTTTTATTGGAAGCAATGATGAAGTTGCATTTGAAAGTGAAAATCAGTTTTCTGCAGAACACTCTGAGGTTTGTAACGAGGTGGTTCTCCGAGACAGAAACAATACGAATGGAGCGCTCATGTTAGATAATGAAAATCCGTCATCTCTGAGTCAGTCTGTGGAATCACCTGCGTTTTGTAACGAGGTTGTTTTCGAAGATATAAATAAGGATAACGGAAATCCCTCACCTCTAGTTCCATCTGAAGTGATAGAGGAGGAGATAATACCAGCTCTAAATGAAGAACATGAACTTTCCTATATCAGTGATTCAGTTTTAAATGACGTCAACAACCAGTCTCATCAAATAGTCGAAATCAATGATACCGCTTTGTCAACAATTAAGATGCCTGTTTCAATAAAAAAACGAGGACGCCCAAAAGGACAGGACTTAACAGTCATAGGACTACCAAAAAAAAAAAAAAGAAAAAAAATACTGTAGCATTTGCGAAACAGTCCCATCATGAAAAACAGAATGTAATTCTAAATTTCTTCGTTAAGGATCGTAGCATTGTTAAAGATATCATAAATGGGAAATTTCTTGAATACTTAGACCTTAAAACGCTTCCCGAAGAAATATCACATGCCGTACTTGACGAAGCAGTTGATATCCGAATGATTAGGTAAGTCTAGCGATATCTAATATTTACCAAAATAATAGCTAACGTTGGACATTCCTTTTTTTAGAAGTTTTTGCACAGACGAAGCCTTTGAAAAAATTGTCAGTCTAGTCGAGCAGAAACGACTTCGGCAACGTTGGCCTTGTTCTGTGTGCGGTGAAGACACACAGAGAAATCATACGGCACTTTGTTGTAGTGGGTGCCTTCTATGGAGACATATTCGTTGTGCAGGATTGTCTAGGCGACCTAAATCGAAACTGTGGTTTTGCAGAGAATGCTATCTGTAGCATATTTTTTAGTTGTCTGTGTATAACTTTCAATAAATGTCTAACAACAAATGCCATATTTTACATTTTATCAAAAATAACATTTTGAAATGATAACGGGCAACGGCAACCTACTGATAAGCTGTCAAAACCACATATGGAGTCCATTTATTTTATTAATAAGATCGTTTTTGGACAGACGACAGTTAGACATTTGATGGCGATCAGCTGAAACAAGTCAGGTGTACTTATCAGCTGATCGCCATCAAATGACTAACTGTCGTCTGTCGAACAACGATCTGATACAGTAAATGGACTCTATATGGTTGGAACACAGAAATAATTGATTAACGGCATTTTAGTGCGCGACCGTTTGACGGTAGTTTTAGCACACCGAATAAAAAGCCGTCAAACGCGTCATTTCAATGACGTCACATCTGTTAACGGCATTTTAGTAGGCTACCGTTTAACGGCAGTTTAAGTACAGCGTATTTTCTTTGATCAGTTAGTTGGAACTAGAAGCATTTGAGTATTGGGTTAAATAGTTGGTGTTTAGACCATTTGTGGCCATAATTTGACGGTAAGTAAATGCAAGAATATTCTCTGATAATTTAGTAGACTAGTTAATTAAGAATTGAGAGGTTTATGCGATGCACATGTTAAGACTATACAGAATTTACAAAACCTGGACATTTATTTTAACCTTACACATTATTTATGACTAATTATTTCCAAAAAGTTCATTCGGTACTTGCGATAAAACAACTCCTATAATTTAAAAAAAAATTACGATAATAATTGAACTTCTTTGTAAATACTTCAGGGTAGGAAATAAAAATGGCGATATCTTTCGTCAAAACCGCTGCACTTGTTACAAAAGAATACAACCTTCTTACAAGATATTATGTCTTAAACTGAAATCCCACGGGTTTGTTGATAAAAGATTAAGATTTTCTATTGATGCGTATTTCCTTTGAGTTAAGACACTCTGCAAATCTGCCAAGATTCTCTTTTTCACCACTCAAGAGAATTTTTTTAAAAACTTTTACTAGTTATATTATGCAAATAATTAAAAATCAAAGAACATCGTTATTCTAGAAGGCCTTAATTTAATAAGGTAGATAAAATTTATCAAAATCTGATGGTTTTGCTAAAATTTAAGTCCGACTTCCGACTGTATTTAGACATTTTTTTCTGGTGGATAGTGCATACTTCCTGAATATCACAGCCCATATGTAACTGTTACTCACGGTTTCGTGCACATTAAACACGCAACAAAATAAATTTCAGAAACTACTGAACGGACTTGAAAAATTATTTCACCGGTGAATTTGTTTGACCCTCTTAATTGTCACAGACTATATAATTGTTACCCGCAGCTTTAATCGCGTATAACACTAAAGATAATCAGGCGCTCTCGTGGGTTCAGGTGTGTCCAGATTTGATTAGTTATCTGTCCCCAATTGGTGATGCATGTAGAGCTGGCATTATTTCGCAAGTGGTTTTGAGTTAGCATTAAAATTAGTCTAAAACTTTTTCCATTCAGCCGTTTCTGTCCCTAATAGCTTTCGGGATACTTTCATCACCAATTTAGGGCGCACTGTAAGTTATACAATTTGTACCTACAACTTCGCTCGTATGAAATGCGAATGTGGACCAAATTACGGTCTCTAGTTTTTCAAAAGTTATTAATTTATTTTTTTATTATTATTTTCTGACAAGATTAGAACAAAGAATTAATGAAGTTGAGATATTGAAATGTCCCACTGAAGAGCAGATCAATTCAATAATAGAAAACATAGGCTTCCGGCTTCAGCGAGGCATCAAAAGCTTGGATGAGTGCAGCTCAGGTGAAAATGTAAGCAAATTAATGTTAAATACCAGACAGTTGCGAGTATTTTACGTATCTACTTATTTTATTCTCATTATCTTCCGACACGTTTTTATAATGTTGCTGTCTTTTGCTACGTTCCTACTTTATCGTAAATAATAATAAATAATAATTATAAATGGTTAGTTTTTGGGATATATTAGTTTTAAAATATTTTGTTTGTTATGCGATTTGTTAGTTCTCATTAGTAAATATCATTTGTTGTAATAACGTCAGCAAAAACACAGGTGTTTCTGTTTTAAATATATTTAATATTAAAATAATTCATTGTTTTCTTGTTCCCTGTACGACATTTTATTTAACAGATACGTTTTAGGTAACTAATAAAATAAAAAAAAACTACTGAGTTTAAATTAATGTTCCTATATTTTGCAAGTTAAACATAATATCATCAAAATGCTATTCAAATTAGGAAAACTCAAGGAAAAGCATACATCCTTCTAGTATACACTTCTGATTTTAATGTAGGCGATAACGACACTTTTGACACATCCCTTATTATAGGATTTTAAACGAGATAATTATTCTCTTTACTCAAAGTAACAGTCTTACGTGACAAGTCTTACGAAACTTCTAACAAATGACTGAATTTTTAGAGCTAAAGTTATGGTGATCTTAAAGTAAAAAATGGATTTTATATTAAAAGAATTAATCTTCTGACTCAAATTTACGATAATCTTAAGATAAGAAATTGAATTTGCAACAACAGGCTCAGTCTCTTGGCTTAAGTTCAAGATGATCTTAAAATAATGAACAGAATTTGTAACAATTAAATCAAGTTTGTGGCTCAAATCTACGATTATTTTAAAACAAAGAACGGAATTTGCACCAATTAGCTCGATGTTATGCATTCATTTGCCTGGAGTGCATCATATTTTGGCATGAATCCCTATTCTCTTACTTGACAGTTTACTACTTTCCTGGATAAAGGATGCATTCTGTGTAAATTCATATTCTTCTGGGTCAAATAAATAAATTGAATCTGAGCCAAAGAAATGTATTTCTTATTTTAAATTCCTCATTCATTTGGCATATATCAAAAGAATCATTCGTTTGAGTGAATGTCATATTCTATTAAAACAAATGATCCTTTTTATCAGTGCAGTATCACCCAGTATCTAAATTATTAGGGTATGTGTGTTTTTTGAAAATAAAGAATCCTGAAGTGTTCCAAATAAAAACCGATTAAAATTCATTTGAAAAACCGAGAAAATGACGTCGACGGATCATTGTCAATGAGCGAAGGCTAGCGTCAGCTCTTTGGCGGAAAGGCAGCGGATTGGTCAGCGCGTTTATATATATTTAGGTGACTTATCATAACTTTTGTGTTTTTGAGCGTTTGTGGAACGTTAATATAACTTGTTCGTTTTTCAAATTAAAATTGGGTTTTTGATCTATATGCATGTTATTTTATTGAACAATGTTGAATGAACGACGGAAAATCCGATGATTACATTCCAATATTTATGAACGAATATTATCAAAAACAAAATTAACAAAAAATAACAAAGCAATGTTAAGTTTCTACTGACGAACGATTGTTCAGATTCAACCTGGATACATGTCTTGGGCAAGATGGTTTAAAGGAGGAAAATTATTCCAAAATGCTGCTGAGAAACGGGCACCTTTAATCGGACAATTAAGCGAATTGGGCCGAGCGGCGGGTTTTCTGCTGAGTGCCTGGCAGGACAATCCATGAATAGAGTCTATATACAGGAAAGAGGACGAAAGTCTTCCGCCTTAGTAATTAAATTCAGACTGGCGGTCTCCGCGGTTGTCGTTACGATAGAGTGAAACTCATGAAAGACATGCACTCCGCGTCTCGAAATTAGACGCAGGCTTTAGTACTCAGATGTAGGAAGTCTACACTTGGTACTTGTTAATTTGGGATAAATCAACGTTCTTGGTCAAGGGAGTCTTGCACCGACTAGAGGGACCAGAACGGTATTCACGAAACGGTAAAAATGGTTTATTAGACCGATAGTGGAAAAAAACTAGGAAAAACAATTATAGTCAAGAGGCGAGGCCCTGGCTAATAACGACAAGAAAATGACATGCATAACGCATCCGAGCCATTATGTGTCTCCTTGGTTCTCACTTGAATAGCTGATCTCGATCATGACAAACCGCGCGTCGTAAAGGTACGCCCATACGTGCGCGCCTGGGGAGCGGACGACGGTGTAAATATAATATAGTTACACTTACTACAAAACGATCATAAAAATAACAACGTATTTATGACATTAATTTAAAGTCTTAATTATCGGTCGATGCTACGCCCATGAATACAATTATTTCTATGGTTAAACATCGTTTTTGCAGATTCAGTTAGATTTTGATATACTTGTAAATAATATTTGGTTAAAATGTTAAAACTTTTTATTGTGTCCCATCTTAAATTGGTTAGAATATTTTGGGACGCCTATGGCTGGACCTTTTCGGCACTGCTGCGTCAAAGGTGTCGGCTTCGTTACTTTTTTTTGCGGTTTCGCTTTCCATTAGTTAAAGTATACAAGTAGAGTCATAACAGCCAACCAACGTACATTAAAACCTATTACAGAACAGATTCCTAAACAGGAGCGCCGCGCGCCGTGTCCATGGGGGCGGAGGGGCGCGAGTTATACGTCGGGCCGAGGGGACGGCGTTTTTAAAAATAATTTTATTTCTAGAAAAAACACTTGAAACCCTCTAGTATAACGAATTTATTTGGATTGAAAGAAATGAACAGTTTAGCTAGTCACGACAGAAGTGACGAGACAAAGCATTCGAGTCCTATTTATAACATTTCTTATCATAGAAAAGGAGTGGCGAAAAGTGCTATCATAAGCATTTATACAGAATGTAACTCCTCCACCCTTAGAAGGGCATATAAACTTCAAGTTTCTATGACCTAAATTATAATTGAATTATTTTCAATATTTTTATTCTTTGTAACTTTTAAATAAATAGGTCGTAGATACTTCCAAATTAAAAATGATATTATTATACTTAAAATAACATAGAGCAAAACTGTCCAAATACTTATTTTATTATAATAGATAGGCTCGTTAAATTTTTTAAAATTTTCATATTTTTGTATATTAATTTCTTCTTGAAGTTTATTAAGTTTATTGAAATTAATATTATTTAAATTGAGCAGTTTTACTTCTTTATACAATGTTTTATGGGTTAAATTAGTATCAATATTTGGCAAAGGAATGTCCTTAAAATTATATTTAACATTTTTATAAGTTTTAATAGTAATGTCTCCTAATTTTAAGCTACATGGAAAACTTAATTCTATCATATAAGTTCCATTAAATAGTATATTATTTTGTATATTTCCGCATATTTCGGTACCTATTAAATCTTTATTGGTTACCAAAATCCATTTATTGTCATCAATATTTTGAAGTTGTAAATTATTAATGCTGACAAACAGGGTGTTACAATTAGTAATATTATGTTCGTACCGTAATAACTGTACCTCACAGGGCGTATTCTTATAAAAGTTTTCACTATGTATATGATTACATAAATAATCGTTAGCAAAAATACGTTTACATGGTTGATTAGAATATCCAAAATTTCCTTCATTCATTAATAAGTATTCAACGTTTGGTACAATTATTCCATGGTAGTTTTTATACATGGTCGGTAAAGGAAATAACTGAAACAAATTATAATTTTCTTTTTCTACTAAAGGAATCTCAATTACAAAAATTAGTTCATTATTTTTTACATAACTTCTTATTTCTAGAGTACTCTCTAACTTTAAGGTATTTTCCAGGGTTTGTTCAAAGGGCAGTTTTTCGAAAGTTAATTTTTTGTCTAATAGTTCAAGTTCAATTAGAAATTCTTTTATATTAATTATGGTATTATGAAAAGTATTTAATTTTGCGAAAGTTATTGCTGTTTCGACATTTTCCAGGATATCATAGATATTATGGTAAAAGGTAGTTATTTGTGAAAGAATCATATGAATTCGAAAAAATTCAAAAAGGTTAGTTTCGTCCATTTTAACTTTATTTACAGTTTCTATTATTTGGTTCACTTTTGATTTTAAAGTTTCTTGATTATGCGAAACATTTTTAATACCTAGTTTCTTGAAAGTTATCGATAGAGTCACTAAAAAGTGTCATTTGTTTATTTAAGGCAATATTTAAATTTCCTTGGTTTTGTTTTAAAATATTAATATTATTATCGATACGTTCAGCATCTTCTTGGTCCAAGTTACCTGTAATACTCTTAATAATAGTACCTAAGGCATTTATAAGGGCTCTTTTTTCACGGAGTTTGGTTGATAAAATTTGAGTTAATCGATCATTAATTTTTGTTTAATATTATCAGTAATAATATAAGAATTATGAAATTCCTTTTTATAGTTAGTACAGTTATTTATATTTTCTTTAAGCATCTCATATTTATCAGTTATGTCAGAAAATTCTTTAATTAAGTTTGTCATGTCAAAAATTTTAATAAAAGTCCAGTGGTTAATTGTTTTCTGGGCATTTCCTATTTTATAGGGGAGTATTCCTGGGATATTATTTAAGTTGTGGTATTTGGGGTTGTCTCCTTGGACGAGGGACCATCTGTAACAAGTGGTTTCTTAAGTTCTTTTATATGTATAATTTCTACTTTATCAGGATATTTTGCGTTTTTTATTTTAACGCGATTGTGTTCAAGTTTCTCAGTTATTATATAAGGTCCGCTAAATTTTTATTTCTTTGCGATAGTTTTTTATAGACTTTCTGATTTATTTTAAATTCAGGATTTTCGTCTCCTTTAATATTGGTTTTTGCTAAAACTCTTTCTTTAGCGTCATTAGTTTTGTTTGTAACGTTTTCATAGACTGCGTCTACTTTATCTTTATGTGACGACACATAATCGGAATAGAATGACGTAGGAATTAAGTCTAATGGGTCTCTAGAGTTAGTATGACCTAGGACAAGTTCATGGGGTGTGTATTTTGTAACACTATGAACTGTACTGTTATATGCAATTATTGCGTATGGCATAAGTTCAGTAACGGATTTGTCTTTATCTTTTTGTTTTAGAATTCTTAAATGCTCTATTAATGTAGAGTGAAAACGTTCGACTGGTGAGTTAGATTCGTGATGTTTAGGGGTAGTAAAATGTATTACTATTTTTTGAGTTTTTAATAATTCTTTTAAAAGTTCGTTACTAAATTCTCCACCGTTATCACACGTAATAGATTCGGGGCATCCGTAGAACGAAAAAAAAGTTAACTAATTTATCGCATACAGATTTGGCGTTTTTGTCATAGGGGTATGCTTGTCCGAATTTTGAAAATTTATCAAAAATTGTTAAAAAATTTTGATTTTCAAAAATAAAAGTATCTATGTGTAGCATTTGAAAAGGTTTAGAAGGTGTATCAGTTTTTATTAAAGGAATGTATGATTTATGTCTACTATATTTTAAAGTTTGGCAGATATTACAATCATTAATAAATTGATTTATATCGGTTTTCATTTTAGGCCAGTAGTATAACTCTTTTAGTCGATTATAAGTTTCTAGTATACCTCTATGGTTAGTCTTTCCTTGGTGTTGATGAGTCATCAGCATAATTTTTTCTTCTTTCTCAGAAATATTATTAACTAGTTTTGTACAGCGTATAATTTTTAAATTTTGAAAATTCTTTAAATATATGTTAGTAAAAATAGGGATCAGTTCTTTATTATAAAAATAAACATAGCAAGTTTTTTCGGGGTTCATATAGTCTTTAATAAATGATTTTATTACATTTGGATTTTCGGGTAATTCGACATGATTTATTTTAAATTTCTCAAAGTTTTCAGTATTTATTTTTATTTCCGGATGAGGAGATTTTTTAATTAAGTACTGTAAAGCTTTGTTATTAATTATCTCGTCTAAAATATTTAAATTAGTCGGATCTGCGTCAGCTTGATTACTATGAATAGTTGAATCAGGAATCCGGGGTTGCACGACTTGAATGTCAGATAAAATATTTATCTTTTTGCTACTTTGCTGATTAGAGCAACTTGGTTGTTCATTGTTCTCTTGAATAGGATTTTCTGCAAGCTCTTTTAAAAATTCTACGATATTTTGATTTGAATCACCGGGATTATTAATTACAGATTCGTTTTCATAAACATTTAATTGAATACGCGATAGTGCGTCGGCGTTTGTATTTAAAGATCCTTTTTTATAAATGATTTCATAATCGAATTCTTCTAAACGTAATCTCCATCTAATTAACTTAGAATTCGGTTCTTTTAAATTAAAAAGCCATACAAGGGGTCTATGATCAGTATATATATAAAATTTACGTCCAAATAAATAGGGGCGAAAGTATTTGCATGCCCAAACAATGGCTAGCAATTCCTTTTCTATAGTTGAATATTTAATTTCGGATTCATTTAAAGTGCGTGATGCATATGCTATTGGTCTGTCATTGGGAATAGTACCTTGTGACAAAATTGCGCCTAAAGAAAAATTACTTGCATCAGTAGTTAATAAAAATGGTTTTGAAAAATCAGGATACTGTAAAATTGGTGCATTAATTAAAAGTTCTTTACAATGTTTAAATGCATTCACAAATTCTTGTGTATGTTCTATTTTCATGGTTTTTTTCAAACAATGCGTCATAGGCTTAGTTATCTTAGCAAAATTTTTAATAAAACGTCTGTAATATCCTATTAAACCGAGAAATGATTTAATTTCTTTCGTGGTTTTAGGAATTGGAAAATTCTTTATTGCTTTTATCTTATCAGGGTTAGGTTTTACACCTTCGTTGCTAACAACGTGTCCTAAATATTGAACTTCTTTCCTTAAAAATTCAGATTTGTCTAATTGGATTTTAAATTTAGACTCGCGTAATCTTGTAAAAACTTTTCTTAATTTTAAAATATGTTCTTGGAGGCTCGTACTAAATATTATTACGTCATCTAAATAAACAAGGCAAATTTCGTTTTGTAAACCGCGTAATATATTATTCATAACTCGTTGGAAAGTTGAAGGGGCATTTTTTAAACCAAAGGGCATTCGTAAATATTCGTAATGTCCTGTATCTGTGCTAAAAGCAGTTTTTGGGATATCATTTTCGTTCATTTGTATCTGATAAAATCCGTTTGCGAGATCGAGTGTTGTCCAAAATTTCGGTTATATTAGGAAGGGGAAATTTATCATTGATAGTTACTTTGTTTAGATTTCTAAAATCGATGCACATTCTCCATTTTTGTTTACCTGATTGGTCTAATTTTTTTGGAACGATCCATATTGGGGATGACCAAGGCGAATTAGAGTCTCTTATAATATTTTGAGCTAATAATTTTGAAATTTGACTTTTTACTTCTTCGCGATGTATTTCAGGGTATCTATACGTTTTTGTATAAATTGGCGTTTCATCAGTTAGTTTTATTTCATGTTTGATAGCATTAGTAAAACTTAAAGGTATTTCTTCGCAATAAAAAATATCTCGGAATTCAAAGCATAGTTTTCGAATTTGTTCTTTTTCTTCGTAATTACAGTGATCAAGTCTTATATTTTTTAAATTAGCTTTAAGTTTGTTATCAATATTTTTTTCTGGTTTTTGGTCACATATAGGGTAGTCAATAAAATTCATTTCATTTAAATCTACAGGTTCTACGTCAAGGTTTTCTAAAAATGTAATTTTAATAGGCTCTTCGTTTGGATTTAAAGCTGTAGTAAACGCTAAGTTATTTTCGATTTTTATTAAACATTCTGGTATTTCAATATCGTCAATATTTTGATAAGGGAGAATACCATATCCATGTGACATGTTCACAGGTATTTGTATTTTTTGAATAGTTCTTGGTTCAAGAATATAAGTTAAATTATTATCTTGTTGTATCTCGTTTCCGTAATTAATTGGGATTTTTGCATTTGGCAATTTTAATATAAAATTATGAAAATCTAAATTAGCATTTAATTGTTGAATAAGATCTAGTCCTATCAGACCGTCAAATTTATTAGAAAAATTAAAAAGGTAAAATTTATGTGTACCGGGGGTATTAAAAGTAGGGAAAATTGGTAAAATAGCAACTTCCTTGTGAAATGATGTAGCATGTGCCGTTTGCACTTGAAAAATTTGTTCTTTTATTAAATCTGGGAAATTTTCATAAGCAATTTGTGGATTTATAAAACTTCTTGTACTTCCTGTATCTAATAAAAATGTGGCATTAAGTTCGGGTATAAATATAAATGGTAATTGTATATTGTGGTTGTTAAGGAAAATTATGTCTTGTCCGTTTTCTGGCTCATCAGAGTAAAATTTTCGTTTTCTTGTTCATTATTTTGGTATTGAGGAAAATCTAATGAGTTAGCAGAATAACTCAGTGGTATGTCAGTCATAAGATTCGTCAGGGTATGTTTCTGTTTCATAAAATTCAGTAGGGTATTCATTATATACGTCCGGTTCTGAATTTTCACAATTGTTATAGGAATTTTCAAGGGGAAAATTACTTTCATATAGGGTTTGTTCGGGTTTTTGTATAACTTCCTGGTTATATAATTTTTGTGTAGTAATTCTTTTATTTTGTAATGAATTATTCAAAATAGTGTTTCCTGAACTGGTGTCCATTGGCTCTATTTTCCTATTTAAGTTAGTTCTTTGGGACGTTTGTCCAAAACGTTGATTAGAAAATTGTGGTCTCATTTGATTATTAAATGCAGGTGTTTGAAAAGCTTGTTGATTAAAATTAGGTCTTTGTTGAGAAAAGTAATTATTAGGTCTTTGGAAATTATGGGGGTTATTTTGTTGGGGAAAATTCAAAAAAGGTTTTTGAAAATTATTTTGCGGTATATAGTTTGGAATTGGATTGTAATTCGGTCTATACTGACTATAGTTCTGAGGTGGTGTAAAAGTTTGTCTAAACTGTGAAGTACTAGGTTTTTGGTTTTTATTTAAAAATAGAGGTTTATTTATATTTGGGTTTTGAGTATTTTTAAAGTAGATAAAATTTTCTTCTTCTCGTACAAGTGCCATAGCTTTTTCTAAAGAATCTGGGTTTTTAAGTCTCGTAACAAGTTGCAAATTATACGGTAAACCATTTAAATATGTTTTTAGTGCAAATTGATCGTAATGTTGTATTTTGATTAGTTTTGTAGCGGCATCATCAGGCCCTGAGTTTAATTTTGAAAATAACAGACTTCTAGAATCTTGTACTCTCATTCCAAAAAGTAATGGATTTTCATTTTTGAAAGGTTTTAGGTTCAATAAATCTTGTATAAGGCAATCAATTGATCTTTGATCTGCAAAACTGTGTATCAACACATCTTTTATTAATAGCCAAGAATTTAATTCAGATCGAGAAGCTATCAATTCTGCAGCTCTTCCGTTTAACTTACTTAAAATAGTATCGAATAAGCAAATATTTATAGTTGCGTTTATATTAGTGCGATCTTGAAAAGCTTTTAAAAGATTTTCGACAGCATTTATGAATCTATTGAGTAATTTAGGATTTCCATCGAAATGAGGAATATTATCGGATTGATATTTCAAAAGATGATAATTAGTAGTTTCTGGCATGTTGTCAGTTATATTAATTGAATTTAGAGAATTTATTAAATCGTCTAAAGAATCAATTTTGAAGATTTAAATAGAGATTTATATGCTTTTGAAATTACTCTGGATAAAAATAAAATTCGTACGGTAAAACACAATAACACAAAAAATAAAATGAAATATTCTTAATCTAAAAATAAAGTGCTTTTTGTAAAGGCAATTGCTTTGTTCTGACTAGATAAATAAAATAATGCAATAGGTATATTTTTTAATTGCCTGTACAAAAAAATAAAATGGAAATTGAAAATTTCACTTACAATAAAACAATGAAAATTGATGTCTTCATTCGTTTTCTTTTTTTCTTGCTTCTTTCTTGTTTCTTAATCCTAGGCTGGTTCGGCGATTTTTGTCCTCTCCAGTTGTCTTAATCTAAGCTGGTTCGGCGATTTTTGTCCTCTCCAGTTGTCTACAGGGGCGGCGATGTTTGTCCGTTTGTAGCCGGGTTGACTCCTGAAGTGAAGCTGTTGCTGAAATTTCTTCCTTTGTCCCGATGCTGATTGTCCAGTTGCTACCTTAGATCGGTACTATTTGCTTCTGGTCCAACACTTGTCCGGATTTTTGTAGATTTTTGTCTGAGTGAATTCTTGAAAGAAACCGTTGCAATATGCCCTTGTAACGTCTCAGAAATCCTACCACGACTGCGCCAGTTATACGTCGGGCCGAGGGGACGGCGTTTTTAAAAATAATTTTATTTCTAGAAAAAACACTTGAAACCCTCTAGTATAACGAATTTATTTGGATTGAAAGAAATGAACAGTTTAGCTAGTCACGACAGAAGTGACGAGACAAAGCATTCGAGTCCTATTTATAACATTTCTTATCATAGAAAAGGAGTGGCGAAAAGTGCTATCATAAGCATTTATACAGAATGTAACTCGCGTGCCCCCGCTGGCATTTTCCAATGGGGGCGTAGCTAAAACCTTATATTTGCTGCACACTGTGTCATCGCTACTTCGATTCTAAATTCTCAGTTTTTTTATCTTCTTATAACCCACGAAGGAAGTAAGCCTAAGAACTAAGGTACCGTGGGTTGTATATTGCACAACCGACTCACACACCCAGTGTTGGAAACATCCCTAAGGATTTCACCAGCCCTTTAAAAGGGTGTATGGGGTGGCACCTCCTCGGTCGAGGAATAATTCCTCTAACACCTTCCTTCATTCAACACTCATACACCATGAACACGCTCTATTCATTCTGACAATCACAAACACCCAGACCAGTACTTTTTTTTTATGGTACTGCATTAGAATCGAACCAGGTGCGGCGCCGTGGTCGAGTTATCCCACAGAACAACAGGTTAGAAACGTTAAGAGCATGCTAATTGGCCGCAACATCCGTGCCGTTGATTTTAACGGTGGCGCCCTCAGTGGTAAGTCAGAAAATACTCATGCCAGAAGCGGGACGCGGTGGGAAGCCACCATATGATCAATTAAAGGTCAATTAATGTTTTGACATTTTATAACCTTGTTGTATGATGTTAAAAAATATTTTAGAATAATTTTCAAAGAAAATATAAAAAATGTTAATAGCGGCTATTTGCTAAAACAAATATTTAAATACAACAAAACCTAAAATACCAAAACATCAATTAACCTTTAAAAGCCATACAAAATTGTATTGTATTTAAAAGTAAAACAGCAGTGACCCATTTTGACTAGTTTTTTACTAATTTTTTTATTTAGTCAATATAAATATAATGAAATTGAATTGAAAATCAAGTTTTTATTACTGGTATTGATTTTGCTGTCAGTAAAAATTTTGTGCTTTCTATAGTGTCAAGTAGGGCAATCCAGACTTGAAGCGTACTTGTCAAGACGTATACGTATACGTTTATTTCCAAAGCTTAACGTAGGGATTCTACATACAAACGTATGTATACCAACTTGTGTTATAGTCCGGCAAGTGAACATTTTCTCGTACAATTAGTGTTACCAGATTCGAAAGACTAATTTCCGGGACGTCCTGTCAACCAAAAACAAAACCCTCTATGGTGTAGTCAAAAAATTTACCTAGGTGCTTGACCAAAAGAACGACGGTAACATCGTTTGCAAATACTACTTATATTTATCGCTAGACTTGGCAAGTTTTAACAAGTTTTCGTCTTCAGGCCCTTTAAAAAGGACAAAAATTCTGAGCAAGTCTAACTGGAATTAATTCGAATTTGCAGCTCAGCTGCAAGTTGTTTATTTTTGTTTGATTAAAGATTTCCGGGATATTACAGTAAAATTCCGGGATCTGGGACGACCTAACAAATTCCGGGATTTTCCCGGAATTCTCAGACGTCTGGCAACCCTACGTACAATGCATCAATTGATATACGTAACTGTTATTATTGGTAACATTGTATGCCAGCGGTAAAATGTCAGTCTGTAAAACTTAAAAGCAAAAGGCCGCCATCTTGCTTCAACCAATCACATTATGAGGAATGTAAAGCGCATTCAAAAAACCTCCTGAATATGCCCGATCTTCACTTCGGAAATAAACGTAGGTATACGTCTAGACGAGTACCCGTTAACTCTGGATTGGGCTCCAGAAGTTATAGGTTTATTCTCATTATTTTTTTCTCTTAATTTTTTTTTATCTTCGGACAGCCCACGAAGGTCTTAACCTAAGTACTCAAGGTACCGTGGGTGTACTGGGGGTACTTATCCGTCTCACACATCCAGAGCTGGAAACATCCGTTTTGGATTTCACCAGCCCTTTTAGCAGATGTGTGGGGTGGCTTTTAATTCCAGAAGATGTTTCTTCAGAAAATAACACGTTTGGCTGCAGTCTGTTTGAATAATAATGGTCATTTTGTACCCAACATTTTAACAGAGACCAGGGGAAAGCTTCTCTTTTGAGTCGAGTAGGATCATCGGCATTATTAAAATCTGATAATGAAAAATGGTCTCTACATACACAGAAATTGGCACAGTTTTTAGGACTTATTTGGCAAGCTGTTTTTTAAGCTTCTAATGTGGCAAGAGATGATGATACTAACCTTACCACAATATCTGAGTTGTCTATTTACACATACATTAAAAAAAGTTTGATTAAAATCATTCTTTACGACACACCACAAAACAGAAATAGGAAAATTTACTATTGCCAACTTTCATCATTTATTATTACGAAACTATGTTTACTTAAATAAATCATATAATACCTAAATTATTAATATTAGTCCACTCGTCGGAATGTATTGGTATTGGAAATACATTAGGGTGTGTAAGTATTATTTTTCAATGCCAAAGTATATTTTGCTGACAGACTTGCTGACCAAGATCAAGCCTTTTATATAACTGCACTTAAAAATAACAAAAAGCGAAGAAAGTGTACATTTTAGAACAAATTACACGTACAATTTAAAATTACTAATGCCTGGAAAAATGTTTCTTTACTAAACTATAAAAGGAAAGAGAATACCATGTTTCAATACTTGTATTGACAATAGGCTATATTTTTCTTTAATACAAAATTACACTTACCTGGAAAAGCAATAAAGCCCTAATTTAATTTTCTAAGCCGATGATGAATTGTTGGAAATAATTTTCATCTTTTCACGAAATTAAATTAAAATGGACCGAAAAGACAAAGGCGAGACAACGAGAAAAAAATAACCTGATTGGTCTAATTTGACGTATCTGTTATCTGTCGAATGGAAGCAGCACCTCTATGGTTAGTTCGTTAAATAAAGCGGCAGTCCCTATAATCCGTATTTAAAGTTTCAGGGCCCTGCTTCGCATTTCAGCGGCGTTACCCGCCGAGCCACCGGCATGTTTTGAGTTTGGCAAGACATCAAAACATTAACGGTAAAAAAGGAAACCATCCAAAGAAATATATCCCTAATTAATTGCATACAGAAAAAGGAATAAAAATACAATAACAATTATTCATACGCGAGATAATTCAACTTATTACAATGTTTGGGAAAATTTATTGGTGCCATTTTACATATATGTGTTTAAGAAATGTAAAGGCTTTGTATTGTTTGACTTATATAACATTGTTCGCATACCTTGAAGGGTATTCTGTAAACAGTGTACAACAAATTCTCATGTGTTGCACATTTAGTGGACCACACTGTATATACCATTAAACTATTTTAAGTTTTAGTTTTAGTATTTTACATGTGTACAAATATACTGTGACGCAGGTGCAACTTTTGCGATTTTATTTATTGTTTCAAAAAATACTTTACAATATCAAAAAGTAAGGACATCGAAAATTCTATTTTTCCTTGACGTATCCTTGAAATGATTCCTTTTAATAAATAGTAAATGAACGAAATAATTAAATATGTTTTTAATATGTCAGTAATTTTATTTATTGGCATTTAGGTATACGATAGGAAACTGGCCGGTTACTCATCGATTAGACTTCAAATACTTATACGAAAGATATGATTGAATAATGGATCTAAGGAGACATTTTATTAGATTAATTTCATTCCCGTCCCGTCTGATATTAAATCTTTCACCATAAATTTGGTATACCTTTTGTGTTGTATATTTTATATTTTGTGAAAGCTTCATCCTTTTATATCAAGCTCTGATATATTATTTATTTATTTCTACATATACAGTCGGGAGACAAATTATTCGTCCACTTATAATATTTTAAAAAAATTGGGATAAAATTAAATCTACTTAAGTTTATTTGCTTTTCATTGCAAAAATACAAACAACTATTCATGTGCTAAAAACTGTAATATAAAGTCCAACCTAGACAATGCCATTCAAAAATATAATTAATAATAAAACATAATTTCTTAAAAACCAAGGTAAGAAAATTATTCGTCCACCAACATTTTTTTCGAAATTCGTCCAAACGTGCCAAAACTAATAACGTGTCGGGTACCCTTTTGATTTTATAATTTGTTGTAACCTGTTAGACATTGACTCTACCAGTTTTATAACAAAACCTACTTAAATGTTTTGACCATCCTTCTTGACATCTTGCTTTTCACGCCTCTTTGTTGGAAATTTTATGTTCTTTAACCCTTTCTTTGGGTTGCCACCATAGATGTTCATTCGGGTTAATGTCTAGGGATTGCGGTGGCATTTCCAACACTCTTGGTACGCTGTACAGTATCCACTCTTCAACGACCCGCGCTGTATGCTTTGGATGTTGTCTTGTTGAAATAAGAAATTGTCTCCAATTCACATTTTCTCCGCGCTTTGTCTTAAATTCTTTTTTAAGATGTCCATATAGACTAACCGATTCATAGTTTCGTCAATAAAATGGAGGTGGCCCACTCCATGCCATGGCATACACCCCCAGATTGGAACGGAACCCCCTCCGTGCTTTACCGATGGAATTAAATTTTTAGGTTTGTAGGCTTCTCCGCGCTTTCTCTCCACCAAAACCTTTTTTTATTTTACCAAACATTTCAATTTTTATTTCGTCAGTATATATGATGTTTTTACAGTACTCAGTATTTTTGTCAAAATGCCTCTGAGCAAACTCGAGATGCTTCTTCTTATTTTTATTATTTTCTAATGGTATCTTTCGACTAACTCGTGCCTGTATACCCTGGCCTCTTAAAAATTTTCTTATTATTGTTACATGGATAACCTTTTTGTAATCATTGGCTTAACTTTTCACTGTTTCTGTCGCAGTAGCTTGCGGATTTTCACCAACTTTTCTTATAGTATTTCTTGGTTCTCTCGAAAAGTCAGTACTTTTTCTTCCTCTCCCTGACAAGGTTTTTGTTGTATGGATTGTTTCATACTTTTTTATAATATATTCAACTGTTGACCGGCTTCTTCCAACAATTTTTCTTATGTTTCTTTGAGATCTTCCTTCTTGATATAATTTTATTATCAAATGTCTGATTGTTGAGGCACTTCTGATGATTTGCGACAAATTTTGAAAATTTGCTGTATTCTTTAGACCACGGAGTCTCAAACTGCTATTAAAAATAATTTAGAATCTATATTTAGGAATTTTTTATCACTATAAGAACAGATAAATACATTCTATGTACATCTTTAATTTTGTTTTTTGGAAGTGGACGAATAATTTCGCTCGCCGATATTTTATCAAATTATCTTTCTTTTGTCTTTTTTGTCCAAGGGATCCTGATAAATATGAAGAGTTATTGTTATTTCTATTTCTCGGGAAAAGAGATATCTGTTAACTTATTTTTAAAATTTTACTAAATTTTATGTAGAAGTTTTATCTATATCTTTGAAAAATTACAAGTGGACGAATAATAAATCTCCCGACTGTATGTACATTCTGCATGTTGCCGTTTTCTAAGAAATATTTATACACGTGTACACTGTTAGAAGAAAAGTGCCAAATTTAACATTTTTTAGTGTCCCAGAAAGTTCACTATTTTCTTTTTGTAACTTTAACTATGACAATTTAGTCAAAATGTAAATTTAAATACGTTGAACGTTGAACATCAAATTAACATTTTCATTTAGTAAAATACGATCCCAGTATAATATAATAGTAAATAAACATTTTATGTGTAGAGGTAACTTATTAAGAAAGTCACTAATAGAGAAACACCACAAGCTGAGGGCCGGGTTAGTTAGATCATAGTATTTAAAAGCGTCTTTTTTAAAGCCTTCATTATCTTCACCTGTAAATTTTATGTTAGGACAGCTAATGACTTGTCAGTAGAAAATTCGCTATACTGAAAACCAATAATACTAAAATTTCGGCATCTTCCAAGTGAGTTGAGTTTGGACCCGTGATTTGAAATAATGATTCAAATCCCAGGATTCGAATTATTTTTTATCCTGTGATGATTTGAATTCTAGGATGAAAATCTGTGATTGGAATTTTTAATAGGATTCGTACCCAGCTTTGATAACACAGGACCACAAATGGGAACCGAAAAAAGTCCTTTGGCGAGATTGATATCCTATATGTATTTTGGTGCGCTGATTACGAATCCGAGGTCCATATAACCCCAGCACATCACGTTCAAGGTCATTTGAAGGTCAAATGCATATATTACGGAAAAACAGAAAATCTGACCACGGATTCGGAAAGAGCGGGAAATTTTACGTCCAAATATGTACTTTTCAGTTTTTGCAACATGACCCTCCAAGGTCATCTGAGGGTGAAATGACTCACCGATAGACCAAATTCTTATTTCCCATATACATCATCACAACTACAGACTTTTACGTACAACTTAGTCAGGTATTTTTAGGTTTTTTGACGCGCTGATTACGAATCCGAGGTCCATATAATCCCAGCAGGTCACTTTCAAGTTGTGATGATGTATATGGGAAATAAGAATTTGGTCTATCGGTGAGTCATTTCACCCCCAGATGACCTTGGAGGGTCATGTTGGAAAAACTAAAAACTACATATTTGGACGTAAAATTTCCCGCTCTTTCCGAATCCGTGGTCAGATTTTCTGTTTTTCCGTAATATATGCATTTGACCTTCAAATGACCTTGAACGTGATGTGCTGGGGTTATATGGACCTCGGGTTCGTAATCAGCGCACCAAAATACATATAGGATATCAATCTCGCCAAAGGACTTTTTCGGTTCCCATTTGTGGTCCTGTGTAATCTGTAACAATCAGGTTTTGCTGCTAAAATTGTAAATCTCACCATGAAAACAATTTACATATTTTTGACTTTACATCTTGTATTTAATTCTGGACAGCTTATAATAACAACAACTAAACTTGTCAGTATCTTCCAATAAACTCCTAGAAAGATTTATTAGATTACAGAAATTAAAAAAGTTTCGTTTACTGACCCCAGTTATGTTTTTTATTAGATTTTATTAATGTGTCCTATTTTTTTCTGATTTCTAAAATTTAATATAGTTACTGTAAGTTTATTTAGTGCTTTTAATATTCTACGATAGGTTATCTTGTTGTTGATCAATCATTCTAGAAACATTACAAAAATGATCAAGATAATTTTTTTGGAGATTGACTGACTTTTTGCATCGAGACTCTGTTGAGCTTGCAGGAAATGAATTGGGCCAATTCTTTGGTTTTTAACAATATTGTTCGTAATATCGGGTTAAAAAGATAATAATCTGTCTTTTGATTTAACGATAATACTTGGTATTATTGATAGTCTCACCGGACTTTAGAAGAAGATTCCTCTTATAAAAATAAGAATTATTTTTATATCATTAGAGGTTTGCAAAACTTTCGTTGTCGAGATACAGGGCGCCAAAAAATATTTTTTAAAAAATTTTAGAATAATTTTAAAACGATTTAGAATAATTAAATACAATTGTTGAATGCCTAATTGTTATTAGGTTAATAACCCTTATACTGTAATAAGGTTGTGTTGTTTTTAAATATCTCCAACGACGTATACAGATATAGAAATCGTTACAGGTTATTTTAAACAAATTTTCGCTGCCATTTGGATTTTAAAAAATAGTTAACATTTTTAAATTTTGCAAATAAATTGCAACAAAACATTACTCTTAGAAACTGGTTATTTTAAACAAATTTTCGATGCCACTGGGATTTTAAAAAATAGTTAACATTTTTAAATTTTGCAAATAAATTACAACAAAAAATGACTCGTAGAAATTTTCTAGAAAACGAACCCTTTCTTGAGATATTAAACATTTTGCTATTTAAGAATATGGTGCATAATTTTTTAGTAGCAAAAATAGCTGTAATTTTCTCTAATTAAACTACTAGTATAAATAGATAAGTGATTTCGGCATTAGGTTAATTAGATGATGCGCCCTAAAAGTTTCTCACCCCGTATATTAAAATGCAGGCTGGGCATAGGTATCCATTAATTTTCTTTCTTATTTTTGTCCCAAAGTCCTGTATTACAAATAACTAACAACCTGTGTAGGCTGTATTTTTAAAATGAAAATGTTTTGAAATGGCAAATATCAGATCTAGATTTTTTTCTTGCAAGGGGTCGACAAATGAAAAAAATGTTTATCATTTACTATTTTCTTAAAAAATAATATTTTATGTTTTTTATGCTTTTTTGTTTATATTTAAATCATTTTGTCGAAATAGGAGGTAACTCGGGACTCCCAAATAATATTTTAACACACATAATAACACTGTGATTTCAGTCGAGTGGAATATGGAATATACGAGTCATACACGGGGGCTAAGTTCTAAGTTGGGATTTGCTCAGGAATGAATAATTAGCTTTTATGACCTGCGGCTTCGTTTGCGTGGAGCTCGAAATACATTACTCCATTTCCAAAAAATGAGCGAACGAAGGCAATAGTTGTGTCTGAGCAGCCTGCGTCTATCTTTATTGGTTTCTACATAAAATTTTGTTGAACCTACAGTAAATAATAAGCATTCGGGTAAGCATCTTCCTAACATTTTAATTAGAAAACCAATATATCTTTTCCTTCTTCGGCAGTATTTGTTTTGTAATCAAGATATCTTATTAAAACCTTGTTTCTTTTTCTTGGAAACTTTTCCCCACTCCTAAAACAAAAAGTTAAAGAAAACGCGCTTCTTTCCGTCATGAAATCTCGTGCGCGCGTTTTTCAAATGTTTTCCTATGCCTCCCAAGGGAAAAATTTCCAAAGTCACGGCTCACTCGATTTTCACGACCCATCGACAACACTTCCAATAAAAATCTTCTTTTAATTTAGAGACGGACATATTGATTGAAACGTTTTCATTAAAGTTAGAGAAAGATAGAGTGATTGGCTTTAAATAGTGTGGTGGTTTATGTAGTGACATGTAGCATTCTTATTTTCTGTTGTGTTTTGTGTAAATTTCAAGTGAATATCTAAGAAATAGGTAATTTTCCTTTTCGTTTAGTCCTTTTATTTAAAAAAATAAACTTAAGAAAAAATAATATTAAATTCTAAAGTTTTAATATCGAATGATAGGTCAAATACGGTTGAACATTGTTTAAATCGACAATACAGCAAATTGACACAACTTTTAAAAACTGGATACCTTTAAAATATACCTACACAATGAATTTATGTTAATACATTTTTTTTTCCTACTTAAAGCGAGGTTCGCTCAATAACATCTTAGGATTTTCGATCGAAAATCTTTGAAAGGCATTTAATAAAAGACAGCGATTTTAGAGCATTTTTTTATTTTAATCATTGTGGCACTTGTTTTTTTTTTTCCGAAGGAATTCAAGTCAAGAACCTAATATGGCTTTAAGAGGAGGTATCAGCTCCCATCCCAACTATTTTGTTTTCTGGTTTTCTTATTGCTCAGATATGTATTTGTAGTGTTGCAACGAAAACATAAATGAAAACGAATAAGAAATATTACATAGATAACAAAAATCGAAACTGAAACTGAAACGAAAATAAAAGTTGAAGTGACTAAAAAATAGAATATATTGATTGAAAAAAAATTTACACCCAATCATGTTAGGTTTCTAGCATAATTGCATAAGAGTTTTTTATTATAGAATAAATTTGTATTTTAAAAACAGAAGTGTTGCAACTTTTTCGCAATGTATGTAGTCTATTTTGATTCTCCACACATATTTAGGCTTGCTCCTTGAAACAGCTGCTCACTGGCAGCACTACGCGCTAAAATTTAAAAGGTTCTGTTTAACTTGCGTTGTTAAAATACGGAAACAAAGCGAAAATAAAAGTCTAAAATATCTAGTTATTTGCCATAAAAACCACTGAATTCCCGGTATAGACATATGTACATAAAGAAGATATTATTAAAGAAATTAAAATTTTATTTTATACTTATTCTTTAAAACCACTTGGCACAAAAATTCGACAGACTTATCGAGTTTTTGCTGCCGCGGTTTAAAAGAAAAGGTACAAAATAAAATTGTGTAATTTGTGTATGTGTTAACGTGATTTATTTGATGTGTCTACTGGAAAATCATTGGTTTTTTATAGCACAACAACAATGTTGAAAAAATAAATTTCCAGAAACAAATGGGGTGAACTATATCAGCTTCCTTGTGTAAAAATAGAACAGGGTCCGTATTTACAAGCTTTTATTTAACTTTACCTGTTAGTATGTATGTTTGTATGTATGTTCAAGCAGTGGCGCAGCCAGGAATACGATCGAGGGGGGGGGGGTGACAACAGCAACAACAAGACAATGAGTAAAATAGAGAGGGAGTAAAAAACCGGGCAAACAACTTTTTTTTAGTGTTCCGTAAAACGGAACACTTATGGAATCACTTCCGTCCGTCTGTGACAGGCGATTTTCTCTGAAACTATTCGATGTAAAAAATTTAAATTTGGCGCAGAGATAGAGTGTGGTGGCACAATTATAGACGTGAAGTATAAAAAGTTAAATTTTGATTCTGGAGTTACTTTCGGGGGGTAAATTGGGCAATGGAATTTTTTTTCAAGGGCATCGTGTAGGGTGTCATATAAAAGCTTATTGAAACACGAATTCAACGATATATATGATGTATTTTTATATTTGATTTTTTTAAACATTTTTCGGGAAAAACGCTTAAAAATTATTGCTGTCACCACCCTTATCACCAGAAGGATCGCTTAGTTAGAGAAATCTGAAAAAAAATCATGAACATTTAAAATTAGGTGTACATGCATTGAATGAAAATTATCAGGATTGGAAAATTCTAGCAGGGTCAATTCTTATAAACAATTTAATTGTTAATTTCCTTATAACTGCTAAACTATTGGTTTTAGAGAAAAAGTTTTTTGACAAAAAATAGTTCTCACGATATAAGGAACAACTTTTGATCTTACACGTTCTTCAAAATTTTTAATTTAACTCGGTAGAAACCCTGCCCACTCAGCTCCGCGCATACTCGATTTGATACGGTGTTGGTGTCGTCGGTGGCGGGTAGCGCGGCATATGGGCGGATATCGGGCGGCCGAGGTTTGCTCAGGTTAAGTGGGGGCCTGATGGCACGGAACACTAATTGTGCAAGTGTAGCTTGCACTTGACCGATTTTATTTCTCTTTTGAATACAACTCGCTATTAAGAAAATTTCTTTTAAAATAATACGTCTACATTTCCCTGCAAATATATCCAACACCTCATCCACGTTGACCGATATTTCAGTGTTCATATACATTAATGCCAGTCCATTTCAGCTTTCCTCACCAATCGAATTTCTTAAATATTTTTAAAATATTTTAATAGTAGAAAAAGACCCCTCGCAAGTACAGGTTGTAACTGGAACGGTTGCCATAATTATTAAGAGAACCTAAATAGGTGGAAATATATTTTTGTCACAAGTCTGCAGAGCCTCGATAACACTTTTTGGTTTTTGTGACAATTCCTTAAATGTCTTCTTCCAGAGCACTAATTCTCCTTTAATTGAGGAATCGCAATATTCTAAATTGTAAAATTTTACTAGATTTTTAAGTTCGTCAATAGCTCGATCCACAAACTCGTCAGAATGGGTCATCAGCAGATATTGAAATGGCCTTAAAGTTTCTTTCTGGGAAATAAATTTACTATCTAAAGATTCGATTGTTTCATCTAGACAAGGGATAAATAAATGGTGAATCAGCAGGTATATTCTGTCTGTGGGTTTGTCGCCCTACTGTGCGTGGTTTTACTATAAATATAGGTATCATATTGCTCGCACAGATTTGAAACTAATATACAACATTTTGTTAAAATCTGTATCGGCCCTTTCTCGCATTTCGCCTATTAATTTCTTATCGCACAATCTATTGCAGCCGCTAGATTTAGATTTATGATTTGTAAATACTTGCTTAAAGGTAAAGTGATTTTAAACATTGCCTCCAAAGAAACAATGCTTAAACGAAAACGGCAATCGCATTTTGCAGAAAGCAACTGTTTAGCTTCTTATGCAGCCTTATTATCCAGCCAGTCAGTAATATCAGTTAAACCACCTATGACAGGAATTATTAGTTCGATAAAGCTCTAACCAACTGATGCCTTTCTGTCCATTTAGTAGCACACATTCGCTTTAGCTTTTCTCCTGCTCTTCGTTTTTCATCCATTTCATCGATGCGTTTTTGAAGCACTTGTTGCCTTTTTGGATAATTAAAAAAATTGTTAATCGCCTCAAGAGTTCCTATACAGTTTCATACCTCAGCCAACGGAATAGCCTTGGGACAGAGATAAATAACGCGAATTGCCGAGCGGCTACGAGTCTGCCGCCGCGCCGCCGCCGCTCCGCCGCCGCTGCGATTAGTAAGCGATTAAAAATTCGCGCCGTATTTTTACGCATAGCGGCAATATTCATTTCTTATTACATGCAAGATGTGCAGTTTTTGGTAACACTTTTGTGAAATTAATATTGATTTATTTTCGTTAATTTGGGAAATGGGTATTGTATAATTTCTAGGCTTTGGGGGGAGGACCCCAACCTCCCCCCGTGTCTGCGCCACTCTTTGTATGTATGTTTGTATGTATGCTTGTATATATGCTTGTATGTATATTTGTATGTATATATGTATGTTTGTATGTATGTTTGTATGTATGTTTGTTCATATGTATGTTAGTATGTTTAGGTCAAATATTGCAATCAAAATTTCGACTAGTTCTAATTAAGCTAGATCTTTGAAATTTTGTACACGTGTATAAGTCCGGTGACAATGAAATATAGTATATTTAATATTGTTGTAAATCCAATATGGCGGACGCCCCAAGATGGCGGATTACCTTTTTCTTTACAATTTACAACCCTCTTGAAACGGGTATCAAATGAAAGGGTTTGACGAGTAGAATACGATAAGTCACTCTAAACCCAATACGGCGGCCGCCACAAGGTGGCGGATTACCTTTTTTTCACAACCCCCTTAACATGGGTATCAAATGAAAGGGTTTGACAAGTAGAATACAATAAGCTATGTGCCTTCATTCTAAACTAACTATGGCGGACGCCACAAGATGGCGGATTATCTTTTTCTTCACAATCCCCTTGATATGGGCATCAAATAAAAGGGTTTGACGAGTAAAATACGATAATCTAACGTTATTCTAAACCCAATATGGCGGACGCCACAAGATGATGGAGTACCTTTTTCTTCACAACCCCCTTGACATTTGTATCAAATGAAAGGGTTTGACGAGTAGAATACGATAAGCTGTGTGACGTCATTCTAAACCCAATATGGCAACAATCCCCTTGATATGGGCATTAAATGAAAGGGTTTGATGAGTAGAGTAAGATAACAGGTAAAATTTCTTGTAATGGTGATGCATTATCAGAAAGGCATAGGTTAAGACGTAACTGAAAATTTAAAAATAAAATCTTGTAAAAATACTTTTTAAAAACAAGCTTTGATTATTTAAATGTTCTAAAACGAAAAAAAATATAGTTTTTTTGACTGTCACAATGGTTAATGGTATTTATAAGTGGACATATAGTTCGCGTGGGTGGATCCTAATAAAAGTAGTATCAAAGTTATCACTGAAACAGATGTAATATATTATGTTAAATTTATTGTCTTAAAAGCTTGCCGCGTGAAAAGAAAAAATACATAAGTACTTAGGTATTTACTTACAATTTCTGCCAAACAAAATTAATGCCTGTAAGAACTTTTCGCGCGCTAAGAGCTTTTAAGTCAATAAATATAACATACTATATTATATTTGTTTCAGTGACAACTTGGTACTACTTTATTAGGATCCACCCACGCCAACTACGTCCGCTTATAGCATTTAGCATTGCCACAATGAAAAAACTAAGTATACTTATTTTTTTCGTTTTAGTACATTTACGTAATAAAAACTTGTTTTTAAAAAGTATTTTTTACAAGATTTTTTTGTAACTTTAAAATGCTAAGCATTTTAAGACGCTTAGCGCAAATGACGTAAATTTTCTATTAGCTGGTGCTTGTTGAAAAGTTTTGAACCTTTTGTGAAAAGCGATCAGCGTTTTGAGAACGACTACCACGTGGTAATGGTTTTGTTAGACAAAGAAATTTACAGCATATATTCTCGGTAGTTTTTATATTATTAATTAAATTTAAAACTACTTATTTATTATTGCCAAAAAAGAAAGGATTGGCTCTACAATACGCGCACAATTTAAATTAATTTATCAAATTTGTGGCAAATCTATAAAGCACAAAGGAAAACGATCACCACATGTAGTCATTTTCAAAACGCTGAGCGCTTTTTAACGTGCGTGCCGAACGAAAATTATTTACGTAATTTGCGCTAAGCGTCTCAAAGTTAGAGTGCTGAGCGTTTTACAAAATCCGGGCCCAGTTCATGATACTATACTTTTTTGACCACTTAACTTTTTATGTTTTAGTATAAAATTATTTAAATAAACAGGATTATTATTTAAGGGTATTTGCAGCATATACAGTGTGTCTGCTTAAGTTCGCAGCATATGGGAAACTTTTTTATTATTAATTTTACGAACAAAAGTTATTCTTCATAAAAAGTTCTGCATGGTCCAAAACCTAAAATTCAACCATCAGATATCGAAATTTTCCAGTCATATACGACATCTGTCAGAAAATATGATTTTTACACTAAAATACTTTTATTTTTAACAATATCGAAAGCTTTTATGAAGAGAATTTATTTAGAATTATAAACTAATTTCTAATAAACAGTTATCTCTTTATTCATTAAAAATTTGACAACCTTTACGTTGCTTGACCTCTGTGTTGCAGTATTTTGATGATGCATTAAAATAATTGAAACATAACAAAATAATTTATTTTCCAATTATTAACTTGAATACAGTACTAATATTGTAATAATTACATACGTAATAAGTTAACAATATTTGACGTTTAATGGCAGGTATGTGAATATCATGGCAACCTAATTAGAAATGCATTCATATCAATGTGTTCACTGTTGTAGGGTAGAGAATGGGAAAATGTACAAAATCATAACAATTTTTATTTTTATCAAATTTCTAATTAATAAAGAGATACCTGTTTATTAGAAATTAGTTTACAATTATAAATAAATTTTCTTCATAAAAGTTTTCGATATTGTCAAAAATAAAAGTATTTTACTGTAGGGTAAAATTCATATTTTCTGACATACCTCGTATATGACTGGGAAATTTCGATATCTGATGGTTGGATTTTAGGTTTTGGACCATGCAGAATTTTTCATGAAGAATAACTTTTTAATTAATAATAAAAAAGTTTCCCATATGCTGCGAACTTAAGCAGACACACTCTATAATAGGGATTTATTTACCAAGTAAATAATAGGTGTTTAACTTTTGTATAGGGTACAGCGGCCACTCAAAATATCGAACACATATTTTTTGGGTGCAATTTTTGAGAATGACGTTTTTTAATTTTGTGTTTGTGGTGCTAAACGGCACCGTTAAAAAAGGGGAAACCTTGGTCTGGGGGACTGCACATCAATATGTAATACAGGACGTCATTATATGTAGTTTACTCTGCATAAAGAATGATTTGTTCCTCCTCTTAAAGTTTGTTTATGTATTTTATTATTACCATCCCATGTTACACATTGATGCGCAGTCCATCTACTAAATTCGTTTTCTTCTTTATAAGTAGAGCTGTGCAACTGACCAGGAAAAAAGTGGCGTTACCTCTTTATTTATACATTTTAAAATGTGCAAAAATAAAACAATTACATAAGGACTTATCTATCAGTGAGTGTCCATTAAAGGTTTTTGGCGTGAATCTGCAAAAATTTGCATCATTAACAATCCTTCAATAGTGTTTCGGATAAAGAACGTTCGTTTTAGCGTTACAATTTATTTTGAAAAAGATCGCTCTACGTCTGTTATATTCGCAAACGCATAAAGTTTTTGTTAGTCCTATGATCGTGATCATGCTCAGCTCACTAACCAGCAGTGGCGGTTGGTGAAATTTCAAAGTTGTTTATCTCTGTTCATACTTACAGGACCCGCACCAAATTTAGGGGTTTTAATAGTGAGCCCACTGGGAATGTTTTGGTAAAGAAAAAAAAACATTTTGTAATTTGCGAAAAAAAGTTTAAATTTTGAGAGAAAAAAATGTGTTAGGAGAAAGTTATAGTCATTTGAATTTTTTGTAAAATTATATTTTAGGCGTAAAAAAATTCAAATGACTATAACTTTCTACTAACACATTTTTTCTCTCAAAATTTAAATCCTGTCGACAAAATGATGTAAAATTTGTTTAGACAAAAAAGAAATGAAATACCTAGACGTGTTCATTTTTTTCTTGGGAGGGGCGCACCAAAAATTTAACTTTTTTTCGCAAATTACAAAATGTTTTTTTTCTTTACCAAAACATTCCCAGTGGGCTCACTATTAAAATCACTAAATTTGATACGGGTCCTGTAAGTATGAACAGAGATAAACAACTTTGAAATTTCACCAACCGCCACTGCTAACCAGCATTAAAAAATTAGTCTTCTGTATGCCAAATTTTTCAAGAGCATCCAGTACTAGCTTTTCCACAGAATCAGAAGTAGTGTTTTCTAGTTTTTTTACTAATAATCAAATATTATTTTGATGATTGGTTTGGTCCGTAGTTTCGTCGACCGTTAGTCATATTGGGTTTTTACGAATTTCCCTTTTTATAGGGGTTTCCACTAAGTTCTTACGTCAGACAACTGGCGAACCACTTGTCGTCTAGATGGTAACGGTCAATTAGGAACATACTTATCCAGAATACACGAAATTGTGTCTTATCTAAAAAGTACTGTGGAATCCCACAAACACTAAATATAAAAATTAACTCTGATATAGTGATCGCATACGTCAAACGTGAATAACGATTTTTCCTATGCCGAGCACTTTCAATGTGTGTTTTACAATCATATGAGTTCGGAACTCCCTAAATGCACCGACAAAAACTACAATATATTTTAACTCGGGAAAACGATATTATAGGGATACATTTTTTACACGATAGGAAACGGGTAAACTACGTCCCCATTTCCATTTTAGCAGAGCCAGTCGAGGTTGAATGAGCGATGCGCGGCATCGTGGTACGGACAGCCTCCCGTACCACGATGCGATGCCGCGCTTCGCTCAGACCCTGTTTTGCCAACATTGCCAGGTGCAATTTTTTGTTGTTCGTTGCTATCATAACAAGTTTTTGTAATTAGTCGTGAATGTAACGATTAAAATTTCAAAATGCATTGTTATAGTTTAAAAGAAAAACAATGCCCAAAACATTCAATACGTTTAAAAATGTTTTGTCATTACTTTTTCCAATACTTTATTTAATCAAATTTACTGCACAAAAAGCAATTTTTCACACACTTACCTAATATATGTACCTATAACATTGTATTCGTCGCTACCTTGGATGAATTAAGAATGGATACGGGATGATTTAACATTCTTTGAAGCCAAAGCAAACCATTCTAAGCGACACTGTAAACACAGTTTGTAAACATTGGCCACATCTTATTTGACCTTGTATTTTTGTACAAAAAATACGTTAGAAGCATCACAAGATTTACTAAAAGTAATAAAAGCCCTAAAATACTTTATTTTCTGCTAAATAATAATAATAATTTTATTGTTTGGTTTTTCCTGACCGTTATTAGATATAAATATTTTGTATATTTCCTGGTATTGCGGTCATGTGATGATTAATTGAAAAAAGTAAACTTTTTTATATTTTTACGTTTCGGTTTATTTTGCTAAACCATCTTCAGAAATTGTCTACAAAAAATTTTTGAACTATAAAATTGAATAAATTTTAAATATAAAAATAGATAACGTACCTTAATTTAGCTTGTACACATTATACTTAAACTATTACATTTTAAAATTTTTCTATGAATAATTACACATCTGAACTTTTCAAAGGTATCTTTTAAACTGGTGTAGGAGAGCGGTACAATTAGGGTTTTATTGCCGGGTAAAGGTACGCTTGGAAATTCCCATTTAGGTATAACTATATTTACATTTCTTTTATTTATGCAAAAATTTGCATTTTATTGCGAAATTAGGTTGTTGTAAATGACGCTCAAGTTTTCTGTATCAGTTCTAAAATTGATAGTGTTGTTTGTTTTTTTAATATGAATCATTTCTTTTATGTTACGTTTTTTATTATTTGTTTCATAATCCAATATTTGTACATCGTTGAAGTTAAAGTTATGTAAATTGTCCAATGCATGTTTTGATAGAGCCGTGGGATTTGTATTTGTGTTCCTTATGCTGTTTTTATGTTCTTTAATTCGGTTTTTTAGATATTGTTTAGTCTGTATATCTAAAAAACCGAATTAAAGAACATAAAAACAGCATAAGGAACACAAATACAAATCCCACGGCTCTATCAAAACATGCATTGGACAATTTACATAACTTTAACTTCAACGATGTACAAATATTGGATTATGAAACAAATAATAAAAAACGTAACATAAAAGAAATGATTCATATTAAAAAAACAAACAACACTATCAATTTTAGAACTGATACAGAAAACTTGAGCGTCATTTACAACAACCTAATTTCGCAATAAAATGCAAATTTTTGCATAAATAAAAGAAATGTAAATATAGTTATACCTAAATGGGAATTTCCAAGCGTACCTTTACCCGGCAATAAAACCCTAATTGTACCGCTCTCCTACACCAGTTTAAAAGATACCTTTGAAAAGTTCAGATGTGTAATTATTCATAGAAAAATTTTAAAATGTAATAGTTTAAGTATAATGTGTACAAGCTAAATTAAGGTACGTTATCTATTTTTATATTTAAAATTTATTCAATTTTATAGTTCAAAAATTTTTTGTAGACAATTTCTGAAGATGGTTTAGCAAAATAAACCGAAACGTAAAAATATAAAAAAGTTTACTTTTTTCAATTAATCATCACATGACCGCAATACCAGGAAATATACAAAATAATAATAATAATAATAATAATAATAAAAGTAAAAATACTATGAGAAACGAAGGTACAAAATTGTAAGCATTATTTTCAAAACGGTATTAAAACTATCTTTAAAAAATATCAATTTCATTTAATATGCTATTTAGGATTAAAAAAATAAATCAATGCTTGAGGCAAACTGTAATAAAATTTGCATTTGGTATGATAATACCAAATATATTTT
Source organism: Philopedon plagiatum (assembly GCA_963971165.1). NCBI lineage: Eukaryota > Metazoa > Arthropoda > Insecta > Coleoptera > Curculionidae > Philopedon > Philopedon plagiatum. The sequence continues at coordinate 56,931,877 of OZ020194.1, read as the reverse complement.
TATTTAAAAAACTGTAGGGCATTTGCTTCTTGTAATTTAAGCTTCCGTATTGGGAAACATACTGTTAAATTTTATTATATAAACATGTAGTAACTAAATTTTCTGTGCAAAAAAACACGTTACTTTTATACCCTAAAAGTGAATCTATACTCCGCCCATGGACTTTTCTTCACGTCCATCGATTGGTAATTTTACGTCAACCGCTCAGCTGTTGAGAGGACAACAGAGACAGCAACACTCCTGAGCTCCAACACTTCAATGCTATTTTATCTCTTTCTACTACCATTCTTGATTCAATTACGTATTTCCTTAAAGTTCGTAAACTGGACCTCTGGGGTACGATGTTCTCATAATAAAGACAACAAATAAACAGGCTACAGGTTCGATACGCTCACAGTATACGGAAAACCGAGTCCTTTCTTAATTCATCGAAGGTCGCTACTGACTTTCCGATCAGATTGCAGATGCTAATGCACGCAGAGATACTACACCCACCTTTAATGGATACTAACTTATATGTACGGGTCATATGTTTACTTTATTTATATTATTACAGTACCAACCAATAAATAAAACGGTAACGCCACTGGAATCACGATCATTTTGCACAGCTTTATATATAAGAGCTTGCGCACAAAAAGATATCGCAAAAAATTAAAGAATCTGCCGAAGAAAAGCACATGTAGGACCAAGGTATCCAAAAAAAACGTGTTATGCAATTTTATTTTACAATAATTGTGGCACAATAATTTTTAAATTTAAGGGATATTACTTTTGAAGGATGCAAACTTGTACCTACTAAGACAAGTTGGTCTGTATCTGATCGTTTTATATTGTAAACCATTAAATATAGTATGCCGCACTCATATTCCAAAAACCGAGTATAGATTTTCTATAGTTCTATTAATTTTGTTCCTTTTTAATACGCTTGTTATAAGCAAAATTTATACATACATATACCTACATACACATTTAATACTGACCCGATAATTAAGTATTGATTTTATTAATCGTATAGCCCGCATAGCTTTAACTTTGGGCTAACTTTGTTGTAAAAGACTTCCACTATTTTAATTAAAAATTTAAATAACAAATGTAGATCGAAGGATTTTCCATATTCGTATTTTTGTAAATATTAGAATACTGACTGCTAACTGCTACCAGGGGCTTTGCTGGTCTGCAATGAATTATGATTATCTTCTGTATATGGCTAACCAGCCTTATTTGTAAATGTGTCCTGTGCATGTCTTAGTGACCCTTATTCCAGAAAATATAGATATTCTTTGCAATAGAAAGAATTCAAAGTTAAATGATTTTCAAAATTGCTAGTACATTCTATCGCCGTGACACGAACCGCTCTATGTTATTAATATTGTATAACTTAAAAATAACACTAGTCAACAACAAAAAAATGTCGGTCATAAAAATAGCTCAGCCTTATAGATTTTGACTTGCTTGTCACAAATCCGGCGGTCAAAATTATTCGCCGAGGTCTGGTTTTCATGATACAGGCAGCACCTGTTTTCATAATGGTTTATAATGGTAATAAACATTTATCATTAGATGGGCCTATCTAGACCAGGGGTGGCCAACCCGCGGCACGCGTGCCACATAGTGGCACGCCTGGCTCTCTAGCGTGGCACGCAAACATTTGTCACAAATACATTTTGCACAAAAACATGTTGCTTACGGCGCCGTTAACCTTATACAAAAACATAAAATATTGCCTTCCGAAAAATGAGTGGCACGCCCACAATTTTTGTGTTCGAAAGTGGTACATCTTACAAAAAGGTTGGCCACCCCTGGTCTATATGGAAGAAAAGTGATTAGTTGATTAATGAGAATAATCGTGAAGTAGTAATTATTATTATAATAGTTCATGGACAGCTGGAATATTAATTAAAAATGAAGTTTATAATATACTCCTTAAAATTGTCAAATGGTGTGTGTGTATACAATAAATGGTACTAAAAGATGTGTCCTATTTTTTATGTACGACCTCGGAAAATTTTTCAAAAAACATTTTGAGTCTATGTCAGTCATATTCAATCAAAAAATCCTATTTTGCCTAGGACCTTCAAAAAACTTTTGCCTAGTGTAATAAGTAATAAGGTATAAAAATAGTTACTACTTTCATGTAATAAACTGTCAATGGTAGCCAACAGTCGAAAATTTCTAAATACTAAACGGGCAGAAGAAACCTACGTGTTATCTCTAAAACCGGTCTAATTTGACAATAAAAGGTACAGTTCAAATTTACAAATATGAGGATAAGACAACTAAGTTTTCTACCATCATTAAATTTTGTAAATTTTTTCTTAAATTTATAAGGAAATTAATGGAAAGCAAACAAGCCACAAAAACACAAATTTTCAATGGAACATTAAAAACGTCACGTTCACAACTAAAAGTTGTCAAAATTTAACCGGTGAACTAAATTTAAACGTTCAGGTTCTCTAAAAAGGTTTAAGATTTAGTACTGGTTTATATTAGAATCTTCTAGTTGATCAGTTAGGTTTTGATAGGTTTTTGCCCTGTCATTGTTAATAAGTCGTAATTAAAAACTTAAGAATTATTCTAATATTTCAGCGATTTGCTTGGTTTCCAAATGATTTTCATCTTGGAACAGATTGCTAGAATGAACTTAGTTCTATTATTGTAGAAAGTATATAAATTTGCGAAAAACTTAGAAACCAATTCATAGTTTAAAACTTAGTTGTCTTATTCTTACACTTGTCACTTTAAAACTTTTGATTGTCACATTAGATCGATTTAACGTTGAAGAATCTATTCGAAAATCTTTAGCTTAAGATTTGTTAGTTTGTGTTGCACGAAACAGAACTAACCTGTACTCTTATTTTTCGAATGTGTCTTTTACAAATAAAAAAATAGTGTAAGATATTGCAGTTTCGTGCAACACAAAAGATGTAACTGTTAACTGTTTTTACTCCGATTGTCGAAGAAATTAATAACCTTGACACTTTCATGACGGGGGTGTACCGGTAGTCCCATATTCGGCGGGGAATGGGGGGGGGGGATAAAAAATTACCTATTCGAAGAGGAAAGTCCCAATTTCAAGAAAATGACGACCCTCTTTTGCAAGAGCTTCCCGGAATAAAATTTTATTGTCTCCTCGAACTAAACTTTCTGGAAATGGTCCGCATTCTTGCAGATTGGCATGCTTTCTGTTTCTTCGAGACATTTATGAAAACGAATATTACTTACTTGCGTAATCGACAGACCCAAAAAACACGAAGATCTGAAAGAATGTAGATAAGTGATTTTTTCATGATTAAAATACTTCTCTCCAGCGAAGCAAGGAAGTAAAAATTAATGATATTTTATAGATCTTATTTAGATAATGATTTTAATTTTAAAGCTTCAGTTTAATTCTAACCTGTGATCATTTTTCTTATTTAAGAAAGATATGTTTCTCGTTTCTGTGGTGGAATTTATATTAATTTCGACTACACTATGTAGAATAAATCACTTTTTATTTTATTCGGCTACTAACAGCATTTTAATAACACAGACAGACGGACGAACAGGCGGACAAGAGTGCTTTGCTAATCGACTGATACAGGCTTTAAGTCTAGACTAACTAACATACGAGTATATTTGGTTAAAAAACAAAAATCTGTTATGGAAAAACGAATAATAATAATAATAATAATTATAATAATAATAATAACAATAATAATAATATTCATTTGAACCTATTTTTGAAAGATTTTAAAATATAAAAGAAATAGGCATTGGCCGTTACAACTTTTTGGGCGACCCTGTATATGTGAAATTTAGTGCTTATGCATTAATATATCTGAAACAATGTAACATTATAAACAATATAATTATTCAATTAGATATATGTATATCATGATCATCATCATCATTTTCCAGCTATTTCCAATTATAGTGTTGCCTCCCAATATTTTTAGGGTTGTGAGGCGTACCTTACCACCCAAGCAAATTTTTCTGTCTGTCCTTGTGGTTATTGTTGAACAGCCTTTTTAATCAATTGTAATGTTTCTTGTCGACGAAAGTTCCTAATCTTCGGGAGATAATCAAGAAAGTACACCAGCCATAATAACACTTTTATTTACGTGTAATACTAATGTGATATCACAACCAATAGGATTGCGTTTTACAAGTTTTATGCATATTCTCTATTTGGCTACTTTCCTCTATATGACCCAAGACGTACAACTATTTTTAATACTTCTTTGTTACTTGAACTCGATATCTTTTGTTCCGTCAGCTTCCAAGATGTAATTAATAATTTATAACATTAAAAGAGTAGTACAGAACAAACGATTTTATGCATATAACAAAAAAGTTTTAAAATTAACCGGTTCAACAAGATTTTTTTTTAAAAGTCCTTTAGAGTTTACTCTTAGTTTATCAATCTTTTTTTCCAAACTTTAGTTATTTCTAAGAGTTTGACATTCGAGGTTTTAGGTGGAATACCCTGTACACTCAAGATTACAGTAATAAGATATTCATTAATTTTTACACACAGCTAAGCGATATAAAGCTGTAGTAATTATAGATATATTTGAATTTGTAACAAATATTATTGTTAGTAACAGTAGCGATAGTAGTAAAGATCCAAAAAATTTTAAAAATAGAAAGGTAAATTATAAATCACGTAAAAATTTTGTAAACAGAATTATGAGATTGTGAAAAACCGTGTAATATCTTATATCATGTTTATAAATCTTTAACGATATACATAGCACATACGTAAGCCACCATACTAAAAGACGTTTCTTTTGTTTACTAGCAGACGAATACTTTCTTTCAATTGACTTCTAACCTCCGCTTATTTAGTAGCTTGAGCGCCAACAGTTTAAACTTTTCTAGGGTGATTATTTTCAATTAAAATCATTTTTGTGCCCAAGACTTGCATTTGGCCATTTATATTTTAAGTTCCTAACGGAGGATGGCACCGGTTTTTAATAAAAACTCTAAAATGGGCTGTTAAAAATAGTTATTTGTTTGCCACTCATATGATTACTTTTGGTTTTGTTTATAACTTTTGGTTAAAAGTGCGCTTTTTCTTTTCCTATACATCTATAAAGAACAATGGTTGCCATTTGGAATTACTGGATTTATCTTATAGGTAAGTTATTTTATTAATTAATTTTATCTATTTAAATTTAACAGGTATAAAAACAAATTGTTTGGTTCATTTCTGTAGCAGTTTCAAATAAATCAGAGCCAATGAAGTTTGTCGATTTCGATCAGCAAACTGTTAATCCTGAAGACGATTGACTCTTGACAACCACTACAACCAATACAAAGACATGTATGTACGGTTAACGCTGGTAAAATTTTATTTCTGTATATAAAGATTAAGGCAAATTCATAAAAATGAATATGCTCTTGATCTTTAAAACTTGACTCATTAAAGATATCCTATGGACGTATTTTCTAATCTGCATTGGTATTAAAGAATTGGGATAACTCGTTCAGCAACATATTCTGCTGGTGGCCAATATAGTTTTAATATACTGAAAATAAACATTACCTTAATTCAACTAAGGGATACTATTGGCTATATTATCCATTGAGAGTAAATCAGCAAACAGGATCAATTATGATGAAGCAATTGTGAAAAAAAGAACAACATTTTTTAATCTTTTACGTCACAATGAAAATAAATATAAAGTTACTTATAAACAAGCTTAATTTAACAAAACCTATTCGCTACGATTTCTAACAAACAATGAAAATGAAAGAATGGTGCAGCAAAAGTACGGCAACATTCTAAATATTTTTGTGAAAAAATAGTTTATTGGAAAATATTGACCTGAAGAATTTTGGTAGAGTTTACTTTATTTCACATTCTGTATGAGGTAGGCGTTCCTGGTTAATCATCTCCACAACCTTCAGCTCTGAGTTTCTTCAACTGTTAAACCTGCTTTCTTTAAATTTAACCTTTTTTTCTTTAAACTATCTCGGCTTTTATCTTTCCTGAGCAAACCTACAAAATTATTATTCATTACCTTAGCCTTTTCGAATAGGGCTGCTTCTGCGCATCATATATCGTGAATTGTGTACATTTTATTATTAAGACTATGCAATACACAGGTATTATTACCCTATGCAAAGTGGAAAATTCTATTGCGTTTAATTTCTCAAAAGATTCGAGACACTCTTAACGATTTGTTTAAGAATGACTTGACAAAAATACCATTTTGGATGCATTTTGTATTTGCTCTGATCAGCACACTCCCCAGATCGTAACTCCATTGAAAATCTGTTGTACGAAATAAAACATCGTAGTTATACGCACAAACATTTTAGAATAAACAATAGTCATTTAATTAAATCAATTCATTTAGCAAATTTTCTCCCAAAAATGTTCAAATCTGGGTTGACTTCTTGTTGACTTAATGCAGCTACATGGTCTGCGAACGATCAACAAAAATGGATAGTATGTCAAATTAAGATAATATTTCTATTTCTGCTACAGTACTTCTTAAATGTGATTCATGTTTGTTTGTTGTATTCAGTAAAATATCATTCAATACTGCTTTATTTTGGTCACCTTTTTGTCTTATTTTTTAATTTAAAAAGCAAATCTAGGTAACATTATTAGATTAAGGGGCGCCAAAATTTAGTTTTGCCCCCACTACGAAATTTTCTAGATCCGGCACTGGTCATTAAGAGCACTATTACTATTGATTGTTGACCTGTTATTTGCTATAAAAAAGCAGTAACTCTCCAGTGTAGATACAATAAACAATATATAGACCAGGAGCTATGGCGCAAACTGTTTGTTAGGATTTCTTTACGCAATTTTTTTAATACATGGTACCTACTAATTAATTATATACATACATGTTGTCATAGAGTGGAATGCAAAGGACCCATAAGGTTTATAAGTATTTAAGCTCATTGATTATCACTTACTTATTCATTCGTTCATGTATTAACATTTCTGATTACTTTTTCCAGATGCTAGGCTGTCTAGTTGTAAATTGTCAAGAAACCTTGTAATACCTTTATATTACATCAGAATCGCTACAAATAAAATTTTTAGTCATGCTCCGCCACCTTAATCCCTAAAACATAGCCCCTGGGGGACTATGTTAATGGCATATAATTGCAAAGAACGTTCCCGACACAATGACTTGAATGCATGAAACTGAACTTATCCCAATCAAATTTCTTTTTAAAAGACCGGACACAAAAAAAATCTTGCAGTAAGATTCCCCAACCGGTCTAATTTGACAAGTTTTAAAGACTACTAAGTTTAATACTATAAATTTGTGTCTGAGTTTTTTCTCAATTTTATATAAAAAAGGACAATTTTGGTATCTATAATACTTTTCACAATAATAGAACTAAATTCATTCTAGCCACACGTTACAAGATGAAAATCGTTTGGAAACCAAACAAGTCGCTGAAATATTAGAATAACTCATATGTAAGTTTTCAATGCCGACTTATTAACAATGACATGACAAGAACCTGTCAAAACCTAGCCGATCAACTAGAAGATCTTAATTTACTCCAGTACTACATTTTAAACCTTTTTAGTGAATCTGAACGTTAATTTTTAAAATTTGTTTTTACTTGGGTATGTTGCACCTCGAAGAAGCCTTAACATAGGCACCAAATTATTTTCGCGTGCCAAGCCTAGCTGCCTAGTTACGTGTGTCTGAAGTTTCGGGAGGAGTCGTACTTGGTATATTTCAGCGGCAGCTATACTTTAAAACGCGTCGACTAAAATAAACTTGGAAACGATATTTGAAGTAAATTTCATCTTCTTTCTCGTCATATACTCGAATTTGTAATTTGAGTTTTTTTCAGATATAATATCGAAAGATTTTTATGAAAGTTTGTTGCTTGGCAATTTCGAGAATGTCATTTTTAACAAAGCCACGAGAGACGCCGTCGAGTGGTTTTAAATAAAATGTCATGAGCGAAATTGACAAAAAGCAATAAACTTGAATAATACAACAGAAAGATTTTGTCTACAAAATTTTGGGTCTTATGAATAAAAATGAGCATTTAGTATATACTCCAAAATTTGGAGTAACTACTCCGAGTGATATGAATAAAAACTAGAAGCAGATGCTCCACTTGAGTAAGTACTCTTATATACTTCGTGGTATGAGTAAATTCTCACTTTTGGTATGAATAAAAATTTGTTTATGCTCTTCGGGGTGAGAATCTACTCCATAATTTTGGAGTCTGATAGGCACCAGACTTCAGTATGACCGCGGCAGAGCTATGGCTGAATTTATCCTTAACTTGCGCTCCAAAAATTATTACAAACCTGGAAGAAGTACGTGTGATCGTGACTTTAAAGCATTGTATCGATTTACTAAAGAAAATGTCGAGTGGATATCAACTCACTTTTTGGGTGTACAATCTGGAGAAAGAAGTGGTGGTGCTATATGCAACATTGATAACATGAAAATATTTTTGAGATAGGTAGGTGACCCGGGTCTTCAAACAGGAGTAGGGGAAGATGTTGGTGTTCACCAAACTTCTGTGTCAAAAGTTGTGACTGAAGTTTCTGATAAGTTAATAGAAAAATGTGGACGGTGGATAAAATTTCCTCACAATCCTGCGGATATAAGAGAAGCAAAAGAAAGGTGGCAAACAAAATACACCTTTCCATGTGCATTGGGTGTGATCGATTGCACTCACATTAAAATAAAAAAACCACCTATTCATGGTGATGAATATATTAATCGCAAGGGATATCAAAGCATTAATGTACGAGCCACGTGCAATTCCGATGAATGGTTTACAAGCGTAGACGCATCATGGCCAGGATCTGTCCACGATTCACGGATTTGGAGTAACTCATTGAGTACGTTTATCTCACTAAAAACCGATCCGATCGTAGCGATCCGATCGATATATATCCCTGTTTTTCTCGTAAAAGCGACAATCGGATGGAGGAATCCTCTCTTTTTGATCCTATGGAAATAAAAAGAGATAGATGCTGTTGGATAAAGAAACAAATATTCTTCTTTCCCATGAACTTATGGTATCAAACAAGCAGAGGGGTGAGGGGAAATGGAGTTGGGTGTTAAAAATCGTAAAAGAAGAGAGATATGAGGCGTTAACCTCAAAATTCGCTGTCTATTCTATGCTGTTCGACTACCCTGAATTTGTCTTTAAAAAAATAAGAAAATAACAGCGTTGCTCGTTGGTCTAAGCACTTATTATCTAGTTTTGTTGTAACAACTGAAAATGAAGTACAGCAAAAAAGTAAAAATTTTAACTGCGAGTTTTTTCATTATGTTTTTATTGTCCCAACAAGCACGAGTCTTAAATACTCTGTATTTTATTAATAATCTAGAGGAATGTTCAATCAATAGGTAAGTCCAACAAATCACAATAATGAAAAGGACGATGTTAAAACAAATTTTTATTCGTAGATTACTATATGCTGAAGCAAAAAGCTTTAGCAGTCGAAAGTGCCCGAGGAAACCTAGAGTTGGTTCTTGCCTTTTTGCGTTTGTGTTATTCCCGAGGTTGTTCCGTTATCGTCTAGGACGTCGGAGGGGGTTTGGTTATTGTCCATTTGCATATTTTTTGTACAAAAACAAAAGATTGATGAAAAAACAAATAAACAAAAATAAACGCTCACAAATTTATTGATAAACAAACCAAAAAAAGTTAAGTTAGTGTTAGCATTAGGAATGACAGATGACACGACCTTTGATCCCGTTTCTATCGCTAAAATAAGAATACTCCGATCCGGATTACTCGATTCAAACCGCTATGAGAAGAGAATTGAATTGAACGTGTCCATCGGATAGAACTTGTAGGCGGTAGCGTTTTTCTCGTCATTTTCAAGTGGATCGACGTTTTATCGGATGGATTCCATCCGCTCCAAATGCACGAGATAAACGTACTCAGAGATGTATAACATTGCAAGGAATGATTTTCAGAGGTCGAATGCACTGCTTTCGGGAGATGAAGGATATGGCATCGCACCGTGGCTAATGGTGCCTTTCAGAAATCCTAATACCCCAGAAGAGAATGCTTATAATAATTTATTTACAAAGGAACGTGTAATAATTGAAAGATGCTTTGGTCAACTAAAACAACGATTTCCCATGCTTCAATATAAAGTTCGGGTATCCACAGAAAAAGTTCCAAAACTTATCATAAGCTGTTTTATATTACTAATGAAGTGACGAGTATTTGCTTTATTTACTGGGAGCAGATACCCCTAAAATCGAAATAATTTTTATTCATATAAATTGGAGCACAAACTACCAGTTTATGCTCATGCTCGTTAGTACATACTCGGAGTTTAAACTCAAGTTTTATTCATACCACTGATTATCTTGAATGGTATTCGACATGACTATTTCGCAAAAAAATTGTAGGTAAACAAAGTTATTTATTTAACAGATTATAAATAAAACTCTTTTTAATTCACAGGTAAGTACCTTACAATAGTTTTTTTAAGGTAAAAGATTTTGCCGCTGAAGAACCATGTGGGTTGTTGGAATTTATATATAATATGATTGTTTCAGGTAAAGGCGAAGAAACTGCAAGGTAGATGTTTTTTAATTTATTAAAACGTCGTTGTTATGTAATTTTCACTGTGTAAAATACGTGAGTGAAATAATCGGTAAAAAAATGGGATTAAAAATTAAAATTAAATTTTCAGAAATGTCGATCAATTTAAATCTTCCGTAATGAAATAGCTTAAAATGTGTAGAATACGCATGTGACTAAGAATGGTTTAGATCATAGATAAACTATACTATATAAAAGGAAGTTTAGATCATTGATTTACTTTAGATGCTAGAACACCAAAAGAGTGCAGTTATTCCCCTTCATAAGGGTGGCGAGCTGAATGATCCCTGCAATTTTCGACCAATTTTCCTATTGTCAACCCTTTCCAAAGTGATTTAAAAATTAGTTAAAAGACGTATTATGTGTTTTCTAGACCAACATAAAATCTTGCATTCGAGCCAATTTGGTTTTCAAACTAAAAAGGGTACGGATGATGCAATATTTCGGTTTTTGGAGGAAGTGTATTTTGGTCTGAATGCGGGTGATGCTGTAGCGGCGGTTTTTTGTGACCTGTCAAAGGCGTTCGACTGTGTGAGTCATGAGATTCTGCTGCAAAAGCTCGGAACATATGGCTTTAGGAGGAAAGTTTTGGAGTGGCTCCAGCCCTATCTTGGTGGACGTTCTCAAATGGTCATTCTTGGCTCTGTCGCATCAACATCTGGTGAAATAAAATATGGGGTTCCTCAGGGCTCAGTGCTCGGTCCACTTCTCTTTCTGATATATATCAATGACCTTGCTTCTGTCGATATTGCGGATCAAGAAACACTCTTTGCAGATGATACCACCATACTCTGGCATGATTCTAATACTGCTGCATTCAGAGAGAAAGTCTCAATAGATCTTCTTAAAATTAAGCAGTGGTGTGATGCCAATCTGCTGACTCTAAATGTTCACAAGACTGGCATTATTGGTTTTCGTTGTAACATCGATGGCATGTACCTTGAGGGAGCTCCACTTAACGCAGATTTTTGGCCATTTCCATTGATGACTGTTTAAGGTTTGACACCCATATTTTGGGACTTGCGAAGAAGGTGGCTTCTGGGTGCTATGCTGTGCGTTTGGTGCCGAAGGAAGTCGGTGCTGCTCTGGCTAAGAAGGTTTATCACTGTCTAGTGGAGTTCCACCTCCGTTATGGGATTGTATTTTGGGGGAATGCATATGGTTATTTGCTTAATTCATTGTTCATTCTGCAGAAGCGAGCCCTTAGGTATATTTGTAATGTAAATAGTAGAGAGTTATGCAGACTGTTGTTTACCTAGATGTAAGCAAATTTTAACATTAACATCTTTATTTATTCTGGAAACGGTCTGTATGATGTATAAGCACAAAAATAATTTGTCATTGCCTAATCATTTTTATGATACTAGGCAGTCACAACATCTGCATCTGCCCATAACTTCTTCTGCCTTGGCTAAGGGTTCGATAATTTATGAAAGCCGCAAAATATATAATCACCTTCCCGAGCATGTAAGGGATTGTCCCACTCTTAGGATATTTAAAAATACTGTAAAAAAATGCTGGTGGAGAGAGCTTATTGCGGGTTGGGAGATTATTATAGTGACGATTTGACAATTGCTGATTAGAATGTTTCCTGCCCTTTCTTCATGCTGTTGTGTTTTATTTATTGATGTTTGCATATATATATATATATATATATATATATATATATATATATATATATATATATATATATATATATATATATATATATATATATATATATATGTTATTGTTCTGGTCTGTACTTCCAGGGTTCTTTTGTAAGTTTTGTAAGTTTTGTTTATGCTTTTTACCCTTAATTTTAATCTGTTGTTCCTCAAGTGTTAATGCCTGTGATTCAGTTATGTTGCCTTTATTTATGTAATTTATATTTAATGTTTAAAATCTGTACTTACTAAACTACAATATCTGATTTATCTATTTACATCTACAATAAAAAAATGTTTGGTTAAACTCATTCTTTATGACTCATGACACAAAAACCACAAAACAGAAATGGCCAAATTCACTATTGCCAACTTTCATCATTTATTATTACGAAACTATGTTCACTTAAATAAACCATATAATAAATAAATAAATTATTAATATTAGTCTCGTCTTCGGAACATATTGGTATTGGGAATACATTAGGGGGTGTGTATTATTTTTGAATGCTCAAAGAATATTTTGCTGATAGACTTGCTGATCAAGCCTTTTATATAACTGCACCTAAAAATAACAAAGGACTGTACATTTTAGGACAAACTACATGTACAATTTAAAATATAAAATACCTGAAAAAATGTTTCTGTTTACTAAACTACAAAAGGTAACATAATACCATGTGTCAGGTCTTGTATTAACTTTTCTTAAATACATAAAACACTACTCACCTGGTGAATTAATAAAGCCCTAATTTACATTTCAGCCGATATTGTAATTAAAATCACACATAAAATAATTTTCATCAGCACGACATTAAATTAAAAAGACAAGGGCGAGACGATCAAGAATAAAATAACCTCATTGGTTTAATTCTGACGTATTTCTCAAAGTTTATGGATAAAGTCCTTTCAGGAAAAACCAAAAATCACTTAAAATTTCACTACACACGTATATTCCGACCTGCCTGGAACGTCACACACAAAACATTACGCCTCGAAAATTCTTGAAATTTTCACTGAATACGGGGCAGAAAAGTGTTTTGATGAGTATTAATGCGCCATCGACGTTGCCACTCACTCTAAATTTCGTCACCATGCAACAGAAATAAATTACTAAAAATTTATTATGACGAGAAATAATGGTACATTGGTATATCTTATTAATCCTTAGTCATATGCTTTAGCCTGTGGTATTTAGGATTGCAGATATTAACTTATAGTAATTGCGTTACTTTAGCATAGTTTATCAATACGAGAATATGCCACGTAACTGAAAGCCTGGCAACAGCCATTCTCAAGAAGTAGGTAGGGGGACTATGTATAGTTGGTCCGGTTATAAATAACTTGGGAATCCCTGATCGCTCTAAAATGTAAATAATGCTATCTCGCCCTTGCTTCTAAATCAATGATCCCTAAACCATTGTTAGTCCCACAAGGAGATTTTAGATGCGTATTTTATATATTTTAAGCTTTTTCAGCTACTTACGGAAGATTTAAAAATGACCGACATTTTTGAAAATTTAATTTTTATTTCTTCTTACCAAAAAAACCTGAAATTCCAAATTCCAGTATATGACAAGAAACAGCATGAAATCGTCTCCAAGTTTATTTCACCGGACACGTAAAAATATACCATTTATGACTCCTCGCCGAAACTTCAGACACCCGTCACTAGGCAACTATGCTTTACATGCTAAAATAATTTGGTGCCTATAGCTTCTTAGAGTGATACCCAAATAAAAGAAATTTTAAAAAATGCGTTTTTTTTTGGTGCTTCGCGTGAAATCCGATCCTGTGAACCACGATGAAATGTGATCACAGATCCACACTACACTCTATATAAACATACGAGTCAAGACACCATATACAACATGGCTTATTCTCTACAAATCGCCCAAATTGCAGTCCGAACGAGCAGAGCCGGCGTTACCAAGCGCAAGGCCTCGGGCTAAATAGAAAATGCCAGGCCTTTTGGTGGTAAAAAGGTGTACCTAGACTGTGATCTGAAATCGTCTTCAAAACTTAAATTGGTAGAAATTAAATCTAATTTAATTTAACCTGCTCCAGTTAATTAAAAAAATTAAATGATGTCTGAATTTTCGGATATATATTTAAACTTATCTGCCTAAAGCTGAGTTTTCAAATTTAAAAGTCGCGCAAGTGTTAGGTCTCTGTTGGCGCGAGGCCTTGGGCGGTCGCCCTACCTGGCAGCCCCTAAAGCCGCTACTGCACGAGCTAGTGACTTCTGTAGCATTTGTTTGTGAGTAATTTACTGCACAACCTGATGGTATTTAAAATATAATAAAAAAATCGTAATAATTGATAATTGTAAAAAAATATATTTTTGTTATTAATGTAAACACTAGATTTTTATCACTTCCTCATTATGTCCCATCTGCAATATTTTTTATTATCGGGTGGGCTTAGATCAGGGGTGGCCAAACCGCGGCACGCGTGCCACATAGTGGCACGCGTGGGTCACTAGAGTGGCACGCAGACATTTGCCACAAATAAATTTAAAAAAAAATACAATACGCATGAACCAAGTAGAAAACTCATCAAAGCAAAAAAAATCCCCCACATTGCGAACCAACATATGCACTGGGACTAGAAAAAATTCCCCCGCATTGCGATCCAATATATGCACAAAAAAATTTTGCCCGCGGTGCCGTTATCCATATACATAAACATAAAATATTGCCTTCCGAAAAATGAGTGACACGCCCAAAATTTTTGTTTTCAAAAGTGGCACATCTTACAAAAAGGTTGGTCACCTCTGGTTTAGATCGACTTTTTAGGCATTTTTCTGTACATACTTACACACAGTTAGAGAAAATATTTTAAAATAGTTTCATTTTCTTCTTTTTTTAGGGTATAATTTGTACCATATTATAAAATCCGCTACCTATATTGAATCATGCCCCAGGCTACAGTGCTCAGTCCCTCAAAAGTTAAAATTTGCTACCATAACTTTACAACTGAGCGACATTTCCAGATTAAATCATAACCACACAGCCATCCCCAGTAAGTGATATACCAAATCACTAGGCATTAATAACGCTCATTATGTAATTTTATTTTAGTTTTAAAAAGTTACCGCGTGCATTTTTAAGTGTCACTCCCTCACTAGGTGTTTTCTTACCAGTTTAAATAGTCTTTGCCATGGATCTATGTCTTTGCCACATGTATTTTATATTTTATTGAAGCCAAGATAAAAAAGTTGTAAAGAGAAGTTACGTCATTTTTAATTCATTTTTGTCATTCCCTCCATCAGTCCCTTAGATTTTTAAACTATGAGGGAGCGACAAACTCTCTTTTGTTTGCTATAACACAAATATGTAGGACAATATGCTTAAAATAAATCGCCTAATAAACATTTCAATAGAAGCAAAACTTTTAAATCCCAAAAGGCGCAACCAAAAAATTAAACCTAGAGGTGGGGCAAAATCGTATTATTTAAAAAAATGATTATGAATAATAATTTTCATCATCGGATTTTAATTCGAATTATATTACTTATATCGTGTTGCCCCTTAAGTATAAGTCATAATGGGCGACATATTATTCTGATTACAATAACCGATGTTTCCTCGCCCCTCATTATTCATAACGGTAAATATGTTAGTAATTTAAATTTTTGGTTCTGCGAGGAGCAAATCATGTTGCCGACTTTTACAACTTTAGTTTTTACTGTTATTTTATGAAGTTTACTCTTATTTTCAATTAATTTAAGCTAAGTTTTTAGTTTTTTGACACATTCATATTATTTTATTGTAATTAATTATTGTAGTGCTTAAGAATATTAAAAAAATCCAAATAACTAAACTTTCTCGTACAATCGAATAAATATCATAGCAATACCTCAAATGAGAGATTACAAACAAGACTTAAAATTATTACCTCATAAGTTAAGTCACTCTCTCATTAGTAGAATTTATAAATGGAGAAAAAATAAAATATTTTAAAAATCATCATGTTTTTTGTCTATTTTGACTAAGATTTAAACTGTACAATGTTTGAACTCTCAAGACATCTTTCTCGGGTGTTGCCTTTTTTATACCGAAATTGGTCAAATTGCAAAGATTAACCCATATACGGTGCACTACTTACATTTTGCTGGCCGTTTGCTAGCGAAGTGTATAGTTTTGCCAGAGTTACCTGAATCTCATAAATCTAAATTATTAAGATTTAAGTGGTATAAAAAGCCAGACAAAGGCCTGCCGCTTATACCGGGCTCGCTCGATTCCCCATAGCAAGTATCCCACATTTCATTCAGATTTGTTAGTGATAACTTCGGTATATAATGCAAACAGCAGCTGCCTGTCTCGTGAAGGGACACCTGCAGCGACGATTCGTTTTGTATCTTTTCCACTAAGGGTAATATTATATTGGCGCATGCAGAGGACGGAGTCATTTTATTATAATTAAGACGTTACGTCTAGACAGATGCTCGTTTAGAACATGATTTATGTGAAACAGTTAAGTTTTAGGTTTTGATCAGTGAAGTGCGTATTATAAGTGTTTTTACATGGTTTATGTAAGTGAATTTTTATTATAATAATGGCTTTTTGGCGACCTTTTGAGGTAGATGAAAGCGAATTATTACATGTTGAATTACCTTCGGTACCGACCGTGGCATCGCCAGTCGAAACATGTCCGGAGTTTAATAAAGATTTACATGTTCAAAGTCAACGAATACTTCTAAATATTTACGGCTGTTTAAAAAAAGAAAATCCGGCACAGTCAGATAAAGCCATTATAAAAAGAGTTAACGAATTAACACAACTTTCGATATCTACAATTTATCGCGTAATTAAAACAAGAGATGTTACAGATCATTCGGCAAAGCGAAAGAAAACTAATCAAAAGTTTCAGAAAGTTGACGATGCAGCAAAAGATGTCATTAGACGAATTGTGTACAATCTATATAAGGAAAATGCGGTGCCAACATTAGAAATGATCCGGGATAAGTTACGCGATTACCTTGATTACAATTACCAGTCATTGGAAACTCTTCGAGGAATTTTATTAGATTGCGGATTTAAACACAAAAAAATTGATAATCGGATGATTATAATGGAATCGCGCCGTCTTGTTGAACATCGTCAAGAATATTTGCGTAAAATAAAAGAACACCGGGAATCAAATAGGTATATAGTGTATCTAGATGAGACATGGTTTGATACTCATGATGTTGTTCAGTACGGTTGGGTAGATGAAACTCAAAATTGCAGTTTAAATGCACCGTGTTCAAGAGGAACCTCCCCTTACCCACAAAAAAAAATTAGACAGTATTACGATGGCCATGGTCACGTAAGAAACTCCAATAATTTCAAGATTCTCGGGAACGGATCCGAGCCATTATGTGTGTCCTTGGTTCTCAGTTGAATAGCTGATCTCGATCATGACAATAGATATAGTTACAATATAATATAGTTACACTTACTACAAGACGATCATAAAAATAACAACGTATTTATGCCATTAATTTAAAGTCTTAATTATCGGTCGACGGTACGCCCATGAATACAATTATTTCTATGGTTAAACATCGTTTTTGCAGATTCAGTTAGGTTTTGATATACCTATAAATAATATTTGGTTAAAATGTTAAAACTTTTTATTGTGTCCCATCTTAAATTGGTTATAATATTTTGGGACGTCTATGGCTGGACCTTATCGGCACGGCTGCGTCAAAGGTGTCGGCTTCGTTACCTTTTTTTCGCGGTTTCACTTAACTTTAGTTAAAG
Organism: Philopedon plagiatum; assembly: GCA_963971165.1. NCBI lineage: Eukaryota > Metazoa > Arthropoda > Insecta > Coleoptera > Curculionidae > Philopedon > Philopedon plagiatum. The sequence goes on along the minus strand of OZ020194.1, from coordinate 56,913,918 downwards.
TATAGAACCCTACACGCTGTTCGTTTGGAATAGTGCAGCTGCACTAAGCGCAAAAGGTGAGTGTACTTTTTACACTTCGTCTGAAGGAGTTACAAACAGTGTAGCTCAGTGCATTCTGCCCTTTACTTTCATGAACAGGTTTCAAATTTCGTAAAAAACAACAAAATGTCGAGAAAAAATTACTTGCAAGAAATATAAATAAATATCTAGGGGTAGTTTTCGGATTTATATTTGATGGTTAGCAAGTATTAAGCCATCCTGATAAATAGTTAAAAAAAATAATAGAGGTACTTAAAGACTGAGGATTAATAGAACAGATAGAAAAAGTACGTTACTTCTTGAGGTTAAATTTAAACATTTTATTCCAAAAGCGTTGGTTTCGCCTTTTGTATTTTGTTTATACTTTGCATAAACTGCCGTTCAGTGCACATAGTGTAACTAAACTAATTGCAACCAAACAAAGCATTTAAGACATACTTAAAAACATATTAATGATGCTATTTCTTTGCTTTTGTCCTGCATCGACATATTGCAATAGCCTATAAGACAAAAAAATTGAAGAGTAAATTAACTCCAAAAAGTCTTGTTAATATACTAAAGTAATTTATCATACCCGTGTTCATACAATAATAAGCAACAATCAATAAATAATAAATAGCTTTTAAAAATGAAAACTACTCATTATAATCCTTAAAATCCAATATTTTAAATAAGGTTGCCTATTTCGCATATGATCTGCATAAAGGAAGGCCAGGATAATCCTAGACGCCAGGAAATAACAAATTGACTCAATTACAGTGGATTTTAGAAGAACTCTCAATGGAGATCCAATAATCTCGTTCAATTTTATGCTTGAACAACACGAGGATGCGCAATCACTTTCTATAGTTTTCTTGGGAAGGAGATTTGAAAAGTAGTTACGCATAACTATTAGACATTTCAAGTGCAAGAAGACTTATTTTGATGATGGTGATTGGGATCAAATAACAGCACAACGTGCTTCGTCCCAATTCAGAAAGCTTTACCATAATATTTTTTTTTATTTTACTAAATAAGAACATGCGGTTTCTGTGTGATATAAAGATTACTGATTGAATGCAGTCAGATTTAATAATTTAAAACTGTTAAGAACTGCTGACCTGCTGTTTCCACTAGATTTTAAAGAAAATGCGTCTTTTTTCTGAATTTTGCAAACTAAAAAGCTTTTGAGGGTTAAGATATTACTCACCCGTCTTTTTTGGCAGTTCTCGCTTTGGTCAAAAGGCAGTTTTAAGACACCCGAAATTGCTCAGGTTTGTTGCAAGCAAAAAAAATCCCCTGTAGTCTCGAGAGCTCCCCTCACTGCTTTGGTCATGTAATATGTATCCTGAATTTGACCAAAGTGAAATTCTATTCATAATCAAAATCATAATGGTTGTCACTTCCTTGATCTCACCGAGAATCGCAACTTGGTTGCAATATGTCTATAATGTACAAAGTTGCAAAACGAAAGTGGGTTAGTTAGTTGACAAAATATTCTCGTAATTAAGTAAATAGTTATTGGTCTTTCCGACAACCTGAAAAATGAAAAAATTGACAAACTGGATTTGCAGAAATTTTGAGAATTTCTGGTATGACTTACCTACTTAGCTTTTGGCGAGGGAGGTAAAAATAGTTTTTAAATCACCACACACTTTGAAAAGTGCTTATCTTGCCCTACTGGTCATAAGTGTAACAAACCAAATAAAATTGTGATGTAATTGTGATTTATTAATGAGAACCTGACACGCCCTAAGTCATGATCGGTTGGTATAGGGTAAAATTAAGGGAGTCTTTGGCATTACACCTAGTTTTGTTATTTTCCCCTCTTTTACAACAGACTGAAATTATATTAGCGCATTTTTTTCTGCACACTTCAGTGACAAGATAAGATAAAATTCAGTATTAATTTTTTTAATTACTAACTAGTTACTTTCGAACTCGCTTACATTCTCATTAAAAACTCAAACCATATCACGCCATTTTTTCCAGCAAACTCCAATAAGTGACAGAATAAGATAGACAGTACTAAATTTTTTACTTATTAAATAGTTACTTTCGAAATATAAAATTACAAAATGATTTTTGGTAAATTAAAACCCAGTTATCTCAAAACTGTATTTTTTGACTTACATAATATGGTGTGTTTTCCTTGTAAACCGACGATATAAATAATAAATAGTATAATTTTTCTTGTCCTCAAAAAAATGTACGAGTATGATTAATATGATTTTTTGCTCGTGACAGGTCCCCATCCAGGTTCGAATTTTAGAGTGGGAATATAAAATTTTATAGAGGATAGAAAAATTTTAATCAAAAAAAGAAAAAATTATTTGTAATTTTTTTAAAAAATACTTTATAACAATTTATACAATATATGAGTAGGTACTTACTTCAATAAATTTAACATTAAATTATAACATATCAGATTATGAACACAACTAAAAAAGTAGATACTCTCAGTAAGAAATACTCCAGGCAAAGACAGTCTTGTTATTAAAAATAATAGGATCAAGTATAATATACTTTTTTACATACTAAAATCGAGAAAGCAAATTTGAAATTCCCACTAATCAAGTAACAATACAGATACCGTGTTTCCCCACACGCAGGATTTAATTTAATGTTAAACCTAACCCAATGAATCGAAAATGTGAAAATTGGAATTGCTTACTAACTAACTTTGCTAGTTATCAAATAACAAAATTATTTTAAACTAAAATTAACAAATTTTTAACAATAAGACCATGAACTGTCGATATCATAATTTCCACAAACCATTTTCGCGCTAAGAAATAGAAGAAAAGTAAGATTTTTAACTTTAAATTTATAGAGAGCAACTTAAGTAAAAAATACATAAAAATCGTTTACGGACTTTAATTATTGCAAGAATTTGTTGTATTCTTTCTGTACTATTTTGTAAATTAATTTTCCCGTCAAAACTACCAAGGGAAAAGAAAAAAATATATAACAAACAAATTAAAACAATGGCTTTAATCATGGATTTATTAAGAATGGATACGGGATGATTTAACATTCTTTGAAGCCAAAACAAACCATTCTAAGTGACACTGTAAACACAATTTGTAAACATTGGCCACATCTTATTTTACCTTGTATTTTTGTACAAAAAATACGTTAGAAGCATCACAAGATTTACTAAAAGTAATAAAAGCCCTAAAATATTTTATTTTTCTGCTAAATAATAATAAATTTAAGTTAAAAAGGTTTTATTATTTATAGGTTATATTATTTTTAAAGGTTTATTTAAAGTCGCTCCGAGTCATTTATAAATCTACAAGTCGCACTTTTTCTTTACTAGTTCATTAGACAAATACGTACGTGTAACCGAGTGTTCAGACGTATTTCCTACGCAACCAGCAGAGACAACAACACTTCTGGGCTCCAACACTCCAATGCTACTTTGTCTGTTTCTACTACCATTCTTGATTCAATTACGTATTTCCTTAAAGTTCGTAAACTGACCTCTAGGGGAAATGTTTTCATAACAAACAACAAATAAACAGGCTTCACGTTAGATACGCTCGCAGTATACGGAACATCGAATCCTTTCTTAATAAATCCATGGCTTTAATTCTTTGTATATTTGGAATAAGTATCTACATTTTGTATTCTGCCAGTTTAGACGGAGATGAATAAATATGCACCTTTTATTCTAAGTCCCCATCCGACACTCAGGAGAAAATTTATGACGCACTTTGTTTAATAAAAAGTGTAAAGTTAACAACTGTAAGAGATACTGTGATGAGTGTCTTTAACTAAGTACTAACCGCTGAAAAGTCAAAAGGAAAGAAAACTAAATTAATGAATAATAGCAAGCTAGAGAAATCAGGGTGTTCTGGGCGAAGCAAGCTGTTGCTGAGCGCGTGCAAATTAGCCCTTAGCTCATTTTGCTGGATGGGTTCTATTAGGCGCCACCAGTTTTTCAAACCGACACACACTGGAAGTCGCCTTGGTGGTCTAGGAACCTGCTTCATTCACAATTCAAAACAAAAACATAAGGCGGAGTGAGCTAAATAAAACAACGCAAGTTCACTTAACCCTATATACATAATATATTCAACAAAGAAGCTGTTACATTAAAAAAGGAGACAAGGTCACATGACCAAATATTAGACGTTAATTTAAGCATTCTCGTTACTGACTTTGTTTGAATATTTCAAATACCGCATATAAATAAATATTTAAAAAATATATTGAATTCAATTTTACTTCTTTATCACCGACACCAGGCGGAAAACTCGGGGAAATTCTGGTCCCCTCCGGGAAATACCCTAGGAATAAAACAATTTTTAGTTGTTAAAAGTAACTGAGATTTAATTAATCGAGGAGAAAAAATGTATGAAGTTACGTTAATAAAAAAGTGAATATTTAAAGAGAAAGCAATTGACAACTAAATTGCAGAGTTTATCGTTACGTTAATAATAAACGTTAATAATAAAAATTAATAGTAAAAGAGAAAAATAATCGATAACTAAATTGCAAAGTTTAAGTAAGGTTCAATGTAAAAGAAAAGATAAGCTTAAACGAAGCCAGTAAAAACACTTAAAAATTAAAACCCCTAAGGCAGCTCGACTTAAAAGTTAAACGTTAAGTATTAAGCGAGTAAATCGAATCAATGTAAAATATAATAAAAGAGGAAATTAAATAATAATCGAATTTAGATCACTTAAATAAAGAGAAAATAACCCCTAAAGGGAGAAACCATTTAAATAGAAATAATCAAAATTACAATGTATATATACATCGAGAAATAAAAACGATTACCAAGAATGGTAATTGTACTACTATTGCACAATATGAAATGTGTAACTATAAGCAAAAACAACTACCAGCAATAGCAGTTGTATTGACTATCGCACAATATGAAATGTACCTACATACCTTAAGTTCCAAAAAAGAAAAATAGTAATGACACTAAAATTATAAATAAAATATGCACGAGCTTAATAAGTTTCATAATCAAAGTATACCTAACTCAGAATAAAACAAAAGGTTAACCAACCTCACCAAAATGTAAAAGTACTATTTAACCAAAAGTTATCACAGACAAAAGTAAAAGAGAGCACGTTAAACTTCAAGCTCGTACATAATTCAAAATATAATAAAAAAATAAACAAAAATAAAAAGAATGAAATGAAATAAAAGGCTTTGTGGCTATCATTCCACAAACCTACACACACTCTTTTACTTAGCAGTAAATAATGATTTTAAATCGCAAAAAATAACAGCCCAGTATATTACTCCAAAATTCAGAAAATAAGTTACAGTGAAACTAAAGACTTGCTTGTTTGTAATGTGCCACGTTAATACAGTATAACTTGCAGGTCAAGAAACCTTGATCAAAACATTCTCACTCAACTATTGATAGTATTTAATCCCCTAGAAGTTGAATAAAACCTACGCCTAGCCGTTATACCTGGCTCGTATGGTTGTATTAAGATGTTCCAAATATAACGTAGGGATTGTATTAAAACAAGTGCACTACCAACGAACAAATCTTAAAAATTATTTAAAATTTAGAACGTAGTCTAAACTAACGCAAATTAAGTAACGTCTAGCGGTGCCTTAATTATGGCTTATAATGGCAGCAAAAATGAATCGAGGAAAACAACTGATAAAAGCTTGGTATATTAATAGGTAGATAAAACTAAAAAGAGCACAGAAAATGTTAATTAACAGTAACATTTCTAATGTCAAGAGAAAATGTAAACAAAACTAAATATTTTCAGGAAAGAAAAAGGTAGGTAAATCTAGTCAATTAGCAGTAACTAAATTGAGCGCGACGGTCTATCTATAGGGACAACTTTGAGCAAGGCAAAGAAAATGAAATTCAGGGCCAAAAAAAGAAAAAGGTAAAATCAACTAGGGGCCCCTACACAAAATTCCTAGGACCCAAATTGGAGACAAGGCAGAAAAACGTATACAGTGCATGGAGGCACTGCACTAATCGTATCATGGAGGTACAGCAATAAGGCAATAGCAGGAATTAGATATGCATTTATAATAACTATGCATTTATAATAAAAATAAGTAGGGAAATTCTGTGACGAAATTGACCTGTCACAGGAGTTACCTAAGTCCATTTACGTTGTAAGAGCATATATCAGCATATTTATTACTTTAGACAGGTTTACTATACACTGTCTATCTTTCATATCACCTTCGACCCTTAAATCCTTGATTATATCCAAAGAGACTTATTCGGCTCATCAATGACCTAGTCCTCATAAGAAAATTCCCTTCTCTGGCTTATCGCCATGCTGTTGGGGATCTGTCTCTTTTCTACAGATATTTCCACGGATTTTGCGCAGAAGAACTAACCGCTTTGATTCCCCCCTTGACTGTTCCTAACAGAACACAAGAGGCGCGCCACATAGGTATCGTTTTACTATCCAGCTGCAAAAACCTAGAACATCCCACTTCATTCATAGCTGGGGTCTCCAGATTATAGAACAAATTAGCTGCAGATGTTTTCTCTTCCCCTCCCAAGCTCCAGTCCTTTAAATCCCGTATTAGTAGATTAAATTTCCCTCCTCTTCAGACGCCCGCTGCGCGTTAGTAGTTAGGCCACAAAATTTTTTAACCGTACAGAAGCGAAAGATCCGCATTTTGACATAACCCGACTTTGAGCGCACATATTCAAAGCGGCCATCTTATAACCGGTAAATCAGTCAGAAGCACATGGTAAATTACGCCATCAGCTGACTATACAGTGTAACCTCTATAATCCTGATAATTAATTTCAAGGGGGTTGTCCGGATTAGTGATTTGTCCGGATTACTGAAAACAAACCAAATCACATTGTTATGATATCAAATTTTTAAACCCAACAAAATTAAAACTCGAAGATAATTTTTTATAAAACGTTATTTGTTGGTCAACATAAAATAAATCCTTCATAAAAAATGAAATAAGTAGGAACTTAATTATGAAATAAAATAAACTCTAAATATAATCTAATTACTTCGTGTTTTTGTTGCAAATTTAACGTTGTATGTTTTCTTTCTGATATTTTGAAAAAAAAAACTTATCGCGAACGTAAAGAAAATGAGGTTACGTGCAGTACATTATGCAAAATGGCAACCGGCTAATATCAATACACCCTGACGCTTATACAGCAAAAAATGGTGTCCGCCGCGGTCAATACTTAGGAAGGGGGTAGAGGAATTCTTCCTCGACCGAGAAGGTGCAACCCCACACACCCTCTTAAAAGGACTGGTGAAACCCTTATAGATGTTCTAGCACTGGGTGTGTGAGTCGGCTTTGCGATATACAACCCACGGTACCGTTGTACTTAGGCTTGCTGCCTTCGTGGGATGTATGAAGAGAAAAAAAACGCATCTAGATCGAAAGAAAACAGTTTTTTCTTCTTTGCTGCGACAACGTCTTTAATAATTGAAGAACGAAAAATGCATGATGCCACGGGACTGTCTGGATTAAAGAGATGCGTCCGGATTATGACTTTTAAAAATAGGTGTTCGGATTATAGAGGTTACACTGTAGTTAGTTCGTTCTTAACTGCAGGACTTTTTCGTATTTTTCAATTTTAATTTTAAATGTGCTGTTTTTCGGAATTTCCTACAGCTTTTTTTTATCAAATGTGCCAAGTTTTTACATATAAATGTATATAAAAAATAATTCAGTTAACATTTATGCTTTCAAATCACCCGAAGAATAATTTTTATAAGATTTTGACAATTAGTTTTGACATGTTTCAAATTGGGACATGATTTTGAGTATTGTGTAGATATTTATTATTGGTAGTCAGGAATGAGTAGTTCGAAAACTTTACATATTCGATAGTATTTTTAACAGGTTGAAAATTGCTGTTTTTAATATGTCAACATACCATCTAGTGTAATTTAGACGCCCCTAAACATATTTTTAAGATCATATTGACTTAACCTAATAATTCATTTGGATTTTTAGAAGTTATTTAGCAAAATTTCCATGTATGCTTGCTAGAAAATGTATTAGTCAAGAAAATTTCCAAATAAAGTGGTTAATCCAAATTTATCTGCTAGTTATTAATTAGGTTAAGAGACAGTGTCGTCTTAAATATATGTTTGGGACAGGGGGGTTCAAAAGGTACATAATCTGGAAAAAATACCACCTGTAGATTATTTAAAATCATAAAAATTTTATTTTGTGGACGCTGCAAAAATTGATGCGCATATCAAATTAAATTAATTATCTTGAAACACAAACAAGAAAAAAAACCTAAAAAATCTTCAAACTTAGATACTACTATGCTGTATTAGGAACCAACCTGTATAAGTGCTAGTGTACTACACAAAGAGTTGAGGAGTACATTACTAGAAATAAGTAACCTTAAAAGTTACAACGAATATGAACCAACATTTTCGACATGGTATTACCCATCAGCCCTGCTGGTGGCTTATCTTGCTTGCCTAATTTAAAATAATCACCTCAGGAATTTTTTACACAACAAATTATGTACTTCTTGTCTTTGGTTGAATGCACCATTTAGTACGGAACATTTTTTTCTTTCAAATGAAATACAATATAACCCAATTCCTATTAATTGTAACTACTTAGTTTTTCTGTTAATATTTTTATGGTTTTTGATTAATTCGTTTCAAAAAGACATTTGTTCCCAATATTGTTATTTTTCATAAGTTCCATTTTCGTATTTTTAGCTTGCTTCCTATAACCTGGTGTATATTTTGATTATTGCTACTATGGGAATATTATTAAAGTACTTAACATACCGCAATGAGATCAACAAATAATATGGTTCCAATAACTGATACTTCAACAAATATTGTTTTGTCGGTGCATTAACGGTAGAAATATATATTTAAATTTTTGATGATTTTCTCTCCGTGTAATAACCGACAATATTGTCACAGAAAATGGTCCCCTCGAGATCTAAGGAACCGACACACTCCTCGCTTCTGTAAGGTTGGGATATTGTGCGCTTAGGTGCAAAGCCTACGCGGGCTGTTCAAGATAAAAAAACTCTTTTGGCTGGTTAAAGCGACAAATTACTAGTAACGGCAGACTCATGAGTCGTGACACCCTCTTGACCACTTTTGCAACTGTTTGTAAGCTCTGTGTGCGAAGACTTTAGTGGTGTAGCAACTCTTAACTGTTTTGTGCTTTTTTTTCTTAATAGTGTCTTGTCGGCTGTTGGTGCTTCAAAACATTTAGAAAAATGTGATCTTGGTCTTTCACCTCTTTGGTTATTTATTGTTAGAGTATTTTTTAGAAGTTTAAATAGGTAGATCTTGAAACTTATGGCATTCCTAAAGTGATCATACGTGCCGTTTTCAACGGGACGGTACCGTTTTTAAGCTCATTGTCCCGGTGTCCCTAAGGAGCCGGTCGCGACACGAAACAGTCACGTTTTATAAAAATACAGAAATATTTTATGAGTTTTTACTTGTTTATTACTAATTATGTCACATTAGTGAAGACTTCTCAATGGAACAATTTAAATGTAACCGTAGAAAATCGTTAGGTGGAACTATTCAATCATTTCAAAAACAACAATTTAAATCATGTGCATTCTTGTACATTTTGTACATTTTGAAAATTTGCAGTTTTAAATCCTTTCTTTTTGTTAATAAATACCAAAATAAATGGATATCAGCAACCGCCATGAACATTTAATTTATGTAGAGAATATAAAAAAAGATTTCAGATTTATTTGGGTTATATGAATATTCCCTATTAAGATATATAATTGTTTCTTCCAACTTTTCCCATTCTGGGATTTCAGACAGCGACATCCAGTCGAAAACGTTGAATTTTAAAAATGACTTTGATCATTAACAATAACCGCTAGACGTCAAGTGAACTGGTTTCCACAGAATTGGCGACTCAAATTAGGTAAGTCAGCTTTAATCAGCTGATGTTTAACGGGGAAGACGAGAACGGGGAAGAGGGGACAAAGCCAAATAACACGACAATAAAGACAAAAACGAAACCAAAACATTCCCCGTTATAGTACTTTACAAATCGGCTGACGACGACGCCACGTTCTTAATTTGAGTCACCAACCACGCTTGTTGGTGCGTGTGCCTTTTAAAACTGAATTTAAAAAATCTTGATAACGTCAATCGGGACTTTTGATACCTACCTTTGTCGGTACGTCGGGACATGAACTCGATACTCGAATAACGGTGACAATCCCGATATATTGGGACGGACGGCAACCCTATTAATGTACTATTTGGGACCTACTTAATACCTTAATTTTTTGTTATTTAGTTTCTTGGAAGTATATTGCTGTAAATTATTCTTTGAATATTAATCTTTAGAGTAAACAAACGTTTATAAAACTAGAAACCGTATTTTTTTTGTCCGATAATAAAAAATAGCATGTCTCTTTTCACAAGACCACATTATATGTCTTTTTTATATAGGGTGTCAGAAAAGTCTTAGTATGGGCAATTGCTATTAGTAAAGATAGATACATCAAATTTTAGGTGTATCGTATTGGTTAATAAATCTACTTTTTGATCTAATTTAACTTTTTCAACCCCCTTGACAGGTGACGCTAGGGAGTTAAGGTCAAAAATTTTAAGTGCAACCCTATTCCGTGTGGTACCCCATTTTAAAGATCGCAAACCCGAGGTCCTTATCTTAATTCGTTTTTAAATGGCAAGCTTTTAAAAATTAAAAATCGTGAAAAAAATTAAAATTTAAATACCTTTATTGCTCTTATTACTTGAAAAGATCTTCAAAATGACCACCATGAACTTCTTGGCAGTAATAAAGTCGATTTTGGAACTCACTTCTCATATTTTTGAGAATGACAGGTGTTACTTCTTGACAGAGTTCCAAAATCGACTTTATTACTGCCAAAGAGTGGTGGTGGTGGTCATTTTGGATAACTTTTAAAGTAATAAGAAAAATAAAGATACGTAGGTACTTAAATTTGTAATTTTTTTTCACGATTTTTAATTTTTATAGGCTTTCCATGTAAAAACGAATTAAGATAAGGACCTCGGGTTTACGGTAAAATGTTTCTTTTTTGAAGACCTTTAAAGTGAGGTACTACACGGCAAAGGGTTGCATTCAAAATTTTTCACCTCAACTCCCTAGCGTCACCGCTCAAGGGGGCTGAAAAAGTTAAATTGCATAAAAAAGTAAATTTATTAACTAATAAGATACACCTAAAATTTGATGTCTGTATCTTTACTAACAGCAAAGATATTTGCCCATACTAAGACTTTTCGGATACCCTTAATATCTTCACCGGAAAATCATTGACTTTTATAGCAAATAGCTGAGCAAAATATTAAAAACACCAAAATAGTAGCAGTGACTATAAAGTCTCTGCTCTAGATCTATAGTTTCTGATAGTAGTAACTATAGTTGATTATTGCTTTTAAAATTGCTTATTTGTTCTTTATTAAAGCAACATAGGTATTTTGTTACCCAGTGTCTATGTCACATACAGGCGCTCGCCGTTCATAAGGGCAAGTGGGGCAGTGCCCCCAGGGCGCCATAGGTCTAGGGGCGCTGGAAGGGACGAAAAAAGCGTGGACCCGTTTAGTTCCGGGGAATTGGCAAAAAGATCAATGTTTTAATTCCAGGATGCGTTTCTAAATGCGTTTGTCAAAAAAATGTCGACAGTTAGAGAATTTGCAAAAGAAAAAATCACCGGAAGGCGTCCGACTGCAGTTTTGCTCCAGGGCCCTGCAAGAGCTTGGCGCGGCCCCGGTCATATACTTTACAAATATTTTTCTATTAGAAAAATTAATTAAATATATTACTTAATTTAAATACAGAATAGGTGGAAGGAATTCGTAATTCCCTAATTTACTAAATTATGTTTCTACCTTATCGTAACATCCAAGTTCATCAATCGTCACTCCTTAAAGATAACTGAAAATAAACTGATGTACATTACAGGCACAAGTTAGCAGGATTATTTCTTTATCAGTTTTTCTACGTCGCGCTCAGTCGTAAAAAACCTTGTTAATCATTCTTTCGTGATTTTTTACACCAAGGATGTCTTCGATGCTCTCGTAATTTTCCTTGGAATTTCATCACCTGTAATCTGAAGTAATAGAGGGTAATAGAGCCCACTCCCTTGTCTGATTTAAGTGTAGCAAGTCATGAAATATGGCCTGTAGACCGCAAACGCCATAAAAAAGTATATTCATCAAATCAATTATGCTGACACGGGGTTAGGCCAGCATTTAATCTGCAGGGTGTGAGTGGAAAAAGGAAAATTAATAGGGGTTGTTCTTATTTGTTGAAAGGTTTTTATCAGTGACGTCTCGTATCAAAAATATCCCATTTTCTCACATTGACAATAATTTGGGGTTCATAATAAATTCATTTATATTTATTTATTTCATTCATAAGAAATAAATATAAATATAAAAATGCTGTATTCTATTTAACGTCGTGGCCCCGTGAAGAGAGGCAGATTATTTTTTATTATTGAACAAAACTAAAAAAATACGCTTTATTTTGCAAAGCCTTAAAACTTAGCTTAAAAATAGGGTGAGCACCTTTCAAAAAAATTCTATTTTTTGTTAATCTAACTCAAAACTGATTTATTTTACATAAATTATGTTTTTGAGGTAGATGAAAGCGAATTATTACATGTTGAATTACCTTCGGTGCCAACATTAGAAATGATCCGGGATAAGTTACGCGATTACCCTGATTACAATTACCAGTCATTCGAAACTCTTCGAGGAATTTTATTAGATTGCGGATTTAAACACAAAAAAATTGATAATCGGATGGTTATAATGGAATCGCGCCGTCTTGTTGAACATCGTCAAGAATATTTGCGTAAAATAAAAGAACACCGGGAATCAAATAGGTATATAGTGTATCTAGATGAGTCATGGTTTGATACTCATGATGTTGTTCAGTACGGTTGGGTAGATGAAACTCAAAATTGCAGTTTAAATTCACCGTGTTCAAGAGGAACCTCCCCTTACCCAAAAAAAAAAAAATTAGACAGTATTACGATGGCCATGGTCACGTAAGAAACTCCAATAATTTCAAGATTCTCGGGAACGCATCCGAGCCATTATGTGTGTCCTTGGTTCTCAGTTGAATAGCTGATCTCGATCATGACAATAGATATAGTTACAATATAATATAGTTACACTTACTACAAAACGATCATAAAAATAACAACGTATTTATCCCATTAATTTAAAGTCTTAATTATCGGTCGACGGTACGCCCATGAATACAATTATTTCTATGGTTAAACATCGTTTTTGCAGATTCAGTTAGGTTTTGATATACCTATAAATAATATTTGGTTAAAATGTTAAAACTTTTTATTGTGTCCCATCTTAAATTGGTCATAATATTTTGGGACGCCTATGGCTGGACCTTATCGGCACGGCTGCGTCAAAGGTGTCGGCTTCGTTACCTTTTTTTGCGGTTTCACTTAACTTTAGTCACAGTTTAAAGAATATATATTCTGTAAACTTTGCTTTAGTTAAAGTATAAGTATGTAACTTTTTCGTTCGGAAAGCCAGGTGCGCATTTTGCCTTGTAGGTATACAGAGCGAACAAAAATTATATTTCTACTTGTCTCGCTAGAGGAATAACTGTATTCGTGGAAAAATCGCCTCTCGAAATTTTTTTAGATCTTCAGGTTTTGGGGTTTCTAAATCACAAAAAAAATGGTTGTACATTTCCGTCGGTCTGTTTGTTGACGCGAGAACTTGAAAACTACTTGCACAAAAAATTAAATTTTTGCAGGTAAATTAGGCTTTCTCCTGGCTCGAAAATGGTTACATTTTCGGTAAGATATCTATAGGACGGGCACCTCAAACAGGGGCGTACCATGACTTTTGGTTTGGGGGGGTTTGGTAGATAGACAAAGCCATTTTTTTTATAAATATTTATATAATACCGTGTTGTATAATGTTTATAATAAATATATTGTATCTAATATGAGGGATCAATTGGGGGGGGGGGGTTAACCCCAGCCCCTGACCTCAATAACTATAATTTCTATTTTTGTTGTTTTAACTAAAATACGATTTATTTTGCAAAAGGCTGAGAAACATTGAATTTTGTTTGTTTTTACTCTAATTAAGGTACTATATATTTACCTAAGACAAATAATACATATTCAGTAGTTATATTTTGCATCAGTATATTATTATTTATGAAGTTAAATGTACTTTCTTGTTCGGCTTTCGCGGTGTAAAGACGCTTCGGTCAGAACTCGAACGGTCGTGCCATAAAAAATAAATCACTTTGGACCTAAAAAATGTTGAAAGCAAAACAGTGCGGCGTAAATAAAGTAATTTAAAAGTGACCAACACGTGCGAAATGATTTATTTCTCTTCAACTGCTGTACAAATGCATTCATTAAAGGGGAGAGATGGAGTGTAATATTTGTAAAACAAAACAAAAACAGTATTTTTGTTTGATAATTGTAAAAAAGGAGTATGTAAAGCATGTGGAAAATTGTCATCACCTGAAGTAAAAGTCTTGAGCACCGAAGGAGAAAGAATTCTAGAGTTTAACTGTCCAGACTGCCTAAAATTTTATACCCACACACTTTTATACCAAACAATAGTGGACAAAATAAATATAATAGAAGGTAAAGATGAAATAATAACCCTATTAAGACAAAAAATTACAGACTTAGAAACAAACCTGAACTCTACAAATAGGCATCTTCTCTACAGTGATATCCTACAAAAACCCGCTTTGGAACCCACGAAGCCAAGCAATATACCTAATAAACCGAAAAAGCAACAAAATACTGAAAAAACTAAACTAGATTTACAAAAACATATCAATCCATCAGAACTAAAAATTAGTATTAAAAGTACAAGAGGCACAAAAAATGGAGGCATACTAGTAAAGTGTCAAAACATAGGTGACGCGGAGACACTAAAACGAGCAGCTGAAAATAATTTTGAAAACTACGAAATACAAATAACAAAAATGAAAAAGCCACGTTTTAAAATAGTAGGGTAGAAAGTGGAGTCGGAGGACAACCTAGACAAACAAAGCATAGAAAATTACATAAGGGAACAAAACACATTTATCGATGCCAGTGACGAATTGTAAGTAACGTTTGTAAAAAAACAAAAAACAGGAGGAACCTACATAATATATGGAGATTGTTCATCTAATTTATTTAACAAATTTATGAGCATGAAAAAAGTGTTTGTACTGTGGGAACGATACCCAATTTATGAAGATATAAATATATAACGTTGTTTTAATTGCCAGGAGCACTATCACAAGAATAATGCCTGCTCCAATAAGATTACATGTGAATATTGTGCGGGTGAGCACACAATACAAGAGTGCCAAAAACGATATAAAGAATGTATAAACTGTGAAATCGCAAATAAAAAATTTAACCTTGATTATGATCTAAAACTCAAAGCACGTGATAAGGATTGTCCATCATACAAATATCTCATACAAATACTAAGGAGCAAAATCGATTATGGATACAGTAATGGATCCTAATTCACAAGAAATCGCGATCTTACAAGAGTTGGACTTGCTGGACAACCAACCCACTCAGGAACGCATAGACTGCAAGTTAGTGAGAACAAACATTAACATAAACAATAAACTATTAAATATAATTCATTTTAACGTACGAAGTATAAACAAAAACTTTGATCAACTGTTAGTGTTTCGTCAGGCTTACAATCTGTTGTTTTGTAACATTATTGTTTTAAGCGAAGCTTGGCACGTTAAGGATAATTTGTTTAACATCAAAGGATTTGATATGTTCTATAATAAGAGTGATTTTAATCAGAATGATGGTATGGATACTTTTATAAGAAACAAATTAGATGTGGCAAACATCACAAATAACAAATTTGTTAAATCCGGCGTAACTTTTAGCAAAATTAATCTTACAATAAATAATTTAAAGTATGGTATTATAAGTATTTATAGGCCACCTTCCATAGTTCTTTCTTTTTTCTCGACGATTTAGAAGAACATTTATCTAACCATCTCGAAAACCATATTGAATTAATTGTGGGTGATATAAACATAAACCTAGAATCAAAAGCTGATATCCATACAAATAATTACTTATCTCTTTTACTGACCTATGGATTTCAATCACTTATAAATGGCTCGACACGCGTAACACCCACACATACATCATGTATAGATCATTTAGGTATTTATCCAAAAAAAATTTACGGACTCCCTCAAATATGATACGTATATTCTTGATTCGGACCTTACCGATCACTTTCCGATTATGATAAATTTTTATTCTGAAACAAAATGTAACTTGCAGGAAACTGCCAAGTATATCACAACAACCGTGACGAAAATTGACTATGAAGGTGTAGGTCGTTTGTTGGCAGAGCAGGATTGGGCAGATGTTAAAAACACCAATGACGTAGAAATCGCCAAAGAAAATTTTACAACAATAATATCGCAAATCATAAATAAATCCGAAACTAAAAAATTGTAAGATACAGTAAAGCTTGTCTATAAGGGCCACCATAAAATTAAGAATAATTGACCTTTATAGAAGGGTGGCCAGTATTGCCAGGTAACAATTATTATTTGTACAAAAAAGTAAACATTTACTCAGAGGGGTTTCTAAAGCCTAATAACATTTACAAATATACAGTTACATTATACAGTTTAATTATAACTAAAATAAAAGTTCATTTGGAGATTTGTTTTTTATTTAATTAGGTGCATATTCACGTACATATAGCGAACAAACGTTTTTATAAAATATATACCTACCAAAAACATTATCTAAATCTAAGTACATATGTGCATAAGTGTTAATAGTATAGGTACATATAGGTAGTTACAACATTTATTTTTGGATACAAGATGTATTGTATAACAAATTTAATTTTATGCATGCATTTTATGTGTTTTTAAGAATTTTTAAAATGCATTTCAATTTTTGTTTGCTTTAGGTTTTTTAATTTTGTTTTAAAAACTTCAGCTTCGCATTTTAGTAAAGTTTGAGAGACATCTATAGCTAGTTCACCATTGTTATTACACAGTAAATAATTTTTAACATCTCTTAATTCTGCACACACTTCACCCATATTAAAGTAGTTTTAGGATTTTCGCATTCCTCCGCGTCACTATTGATGTCAGAATTTTGCTCTTCGTCATGATGAGCTAGTTCTTCAACAATTTCTGATATGCTAAAATTGGGACTCTCTGTAGGTGCGTCACTATCAATCAAAGCAAACTCTTTCAAACTCACAATTTTATTATTAATTGAGGGAAAGAGCTGGGCAAGGGGTATTTCATCCTATTCGCAAAAACTTGCTTCTTCTTGGACAATCTCAAAAAATCCGGCCTTGGAGAAACACTTTTTAATTGTGAGTGGAGAAACTTTGTTCCAGGCACTTGTTATCCATATAAGGGCACTCGTTAAATTTAAACTTTTTTCAGAAGCTTCAAAATCACATCCACTGTCAATGAACGTTAGAAGCCTTTTAATAAGGTATTGCCGGTATAATATCTTGAAATTCTGAATTATTCCTTGATCTAACGGACAATGCGAAGTGGTATTTGGAGGCAAGAAGACTAACTTGACATTATCTAGCAATATTTTTGAATGAGAAGTAGCATTATCCAAAAACAAAAGCACAAGCATGTTTTGATTTTTCATTTTCATATCAAATTTATGCAGCCATTTTGTCATAATTTCTGACGTCATCCAAGCCTTTTTGTTCGAAACCCATTCTAAGGGCAATTTATTAATATGGCTAGCCTTTTTGTTGGAAACCCATTCTAAGGGCAATTTATTAATATGGCTACCCTTAAAACAACGAGGGTTTTTCCTTTTTCTTAGGATCAGTGGATATTCTTTCTCGCCTTCCATATTTGCACAGCGTAAAATAGTCAATCGTTGTTTCGCTGCTTTTCTCCCTGTACATTTATCATCCTTCAAAGGAAACGTTTTATTAGGCATGGCACGGTAATAAAGACCAGTTTCGTCCGCATTATACACATCTCTTGGGGAATAATCTTTCAAAATTAACAGTAAACTGGATTTCCAGGCTTCTACATCTTCCAAATTTATATTGGCTGCCTCACCACAAATTGATTTAAATGTGATATTGTGCCGCCGACAGAAACAATCCAACCAGCCATTTGAGGCTACAAAATTTTCCACTTTTAAATTGCTTGCTGCCTCAAGTGCTTTTTGTTTAATTAACGGTCCAGATATTGGAACATTTTTACTTCTTGCTTTGCAGAACCAATTGTAGACGACTTGATCTACTGCCAATCCTCCAGACTTCGGAAATTTCCGCTTTTGTTCTAAATTAACACCTTCTTCAAACATTCGTTTTAGTTCAGTTTTATTCCTGATAATATCATTTATTTGGGATTTCCCAACACCAAACTTTTCAGCCAGTTTTCGCGAACCCAAGGCATACTTTTCACTTTCCGCGATAACATAAATTTTGTCCTTCAGTGACAAACGTTTTCGTTTTAGGGACATTATTAAACACGCTTCGATTCCGAACACGATAACAACTTTACTCTTATCGATCTAAGACACAACTAAAAATATAATGTGAAGATAATCACCCTATAACCACTAATGCTATTTGAACCAGGTAAAAAATAATATTGTTGGGTATTTCCACCCTTAAAGTTTGCAGAATGTAATCATAAAATAATAAAATACAAATTAGGCCAAAGAAATTCCGGCCAATATGAAAAGGTTGATTTACCTAGAAATAGGTTATAAAAATTGAGGTACGTCTGGCCGTGGCTGTTTTATAACGGTGTCCATTATCTAAGGGTTTTTATTTACGGGATTTCCTATAAAGTAGATTTTTTTTAGCTTGCAACTGGCCGATAACACAGGTGGAAGATATAAAAGGGTGTCCGTTAACACAAGTTTTACTGTATAAAGAAGTGAAAAAAATAAAACCGTGGATAACATCCGCTATAATATTTTCAATTAAACGTAGAGATAAAATGAAAAAGGAGGTCGGAAAAAATTTTAATCTTAGCGATGAACAAAAATATAATGATTATAGAAATACTTTAAATAAATTAATACATAAACGTAAATGTGATTTTTACAAGGATTAAACAAAAAATAATGAACACGATATTAAAAAAATTTATAAAGTAATAAATGAAGCTACAAATCAAGTTAATAATAAAAATAAAAAAACTGCAAATAAAAGACAACGATAAAACGTTTTTTAATAATAAAAATATGGTTAATTTTTGCAACAATTTTTTTGTAAATGTGGGCATTAACATGATGAAAGAAATAAAAGTGCCAGACAATCAATATCAATTGCAACATGAACCTATTTCTTCAATGTTTCTTAAACCTGTCTGCGAAAATGAATTTTTAAACTTGGTATGGTGCCTAGTCATTTTAAAATCTCCGTAGTTTCTCCAATTCACAAATCAGGCGACGCAACTTGTATAAATAACTACCGTCCCATCAGCGTGATAAATAATTTTGCAAAAATTTTCGAAAAGTGTTTAAAAGACAGACTGATAGAATTTCTAAAAATTACGGATATTCTTTCAAAAAATCAATTTGGCTTTACTACAGGTTTAAGTACATCAGACGCGGTCTATGAATTTACAAAAATTGTAACTGAGAACCTTGATGATAATAAGAAATGCCTTGCTGGGTTTTTGGACCTTGCTAAGGCGTTTGACACGGTGCCCCATGATTCACTCTTAGAAGTTTTAAACATCTATGGTGTGAGAGGCATTGCTCTGGACGTCTTTGAAAGTTACTTAAGCAACAGAAAACAAATTTTAAAAATCAATGATACGTGTAGTGACCCTTTAGATGTAAAAATAGGAGTACCTCAGGGTACGAAATTAGGTCCAATACTTTTTATCGCCTATATAAACTCCTTAACAAATATGGAAATGGAAAATGGTGCCTTAATCTCATAGGCGGATGACACCGTGGCTATTTTTACAGGAACCACCTGGTCTCAGGTTAAAGCATTTACAGAGGTTGACTTGGTAAAAATAAAAAACTGGCTGGATTCTTTTAAGCTAACCCTAAACGTTAATAAAACTCATTATATTGCATTCTCAGTAACAGCGTCAAACCGCCCAGACTTTAATCATATTGAAACAAACGAGTTACTAATAAAAGAGGTAGCTTTCACGAAATATTTAGGTATAATTGTTGACAAAAACCTAAAATGGGATCAACACGTTTTAAAGCTGACAACCAGCATCAGAATATTAATTCACAAATTTTATATCTTGAGAGACATTCTTGATAAGGAACTGTTGCTTAATATCTATAGAACGTTAGTCGAGTCCTTGATGAGATATGGAATAACTGTGTGGGGTGGCATTTATCAACACTCTCTAAACCAACTTTGTGTTGTTCAAAATTATATTTTAAAAGTAATTTTTAAGAAAAAAAAATGAGATTTCCAACCAAACTGCTTTATTCTGAAAAAATATTTAATGTCCGTTCTTTGTATATATTGTTTACCTGTGTTTATGTTCATAAAAAAAAAACTAAGAAATTATGTATCATTCCTTCGAGACACGAAGTAGAATTAATAAAAACTTAAAAATACCATTTAGAAATAGAAATATAAGTAATAGGTTTATAGGTTACTTAGGTCCTAAATTTTATAATATTATTCCAGCAAAGATAAAAACAATAAAAAACGTCAAAACTTTTAGTCAAAATTATCGTAACTTTATTTTTTTAAACTTAAACAAATTTTCATTTTTTCTTACTAACTCAAATAATATACTCGTAAGTAGGTTAAATAGTATTAGTTCTTAGTTTAAGTGTATCCTTATTATTATTCCAACATTGGATAAGGTTCAGTATTTTAAATTTGATAAACTTTACTACCTAGAATTAGTGGTATTGAGGTATTGAGTTACCTAGGTGCACAGTATAAAAGCACATGAGTTTATATGACATGTAACTTAGAATTAAAACATGTGTAATAGATTTTGTAAACTTTTCAGTAATATATTTTATTATTATTATTATTATTATTATTATTATTATTATTATTATTATTATTATTATTATTATTATCATTATTATTATTATTATTATTATTATTATTACTTTCGTACACAGTGTAGGTACAATTTTAAATAGATTTTTTTTAAATTTCTCCTTTAAATTTGGAATGTGAGTTTGAAAAAAGTGTTTGGATGGACATGTACAGCCATTGACAATTCAAACTTACAGGTCTAAATGAAAACGCAATGCATATCGAGAGCCAATACCCAGGACCGCGTATCTAACAAATTGGAAATTTTACAGGAGGGCATAAAAATTGTTTAATTTTATTACGTTACTAGGAAAAAATATTTTACCATTCAAAGTACTGTTAAAAAGTTATCCAAATCAAACCAAATAAAGAAAAAGTCCCTTTTTTTCTTTTTAGAAAATAGGGTAAATTAGGAGGTACTGCATTTAACTGGACTGGAAATACGAGTAACTGCATTATAATATGGCATAAAAATAAATAGCACACTTAATGACAGAAATTTATTTCTGAAAAATTATAAAAACTGTAAGTTGAAACCATTAACTATGTCTAAACTACTAATTCACAACGTCAAAAAACAAAATTATTATTTTCTTTGGTAAACGTTAATGCAAACAAAAAAACAGGTACAACATCACATTAGCTCAAAAAAGCACAAATCAAATGTTTCTTAAGATTAAGTACTAACAAAAACAGTAATACACATTTAAAAATTCAAAAAAGTTCTTAGATAATTTTAAGATAGTTCAAGATTCTAAAAGTATAAAACAGGTTGGTAAAAAAACTTATCCTATGAAAATGAAACATCTAAAATTTAATTTTATTGTTTGTAAGGTAATTGTTCATAGAAACCCCACCAATCTCTAGGAATTGTTACTTTTATACTTTGCAAATGATCATATTTTTTTTGCTTATAGGAACTGGTGAGTTGAAAAGAGAAGGAAATATTACATCTTTTAGATTTATTTTCTTTGGTCTCGTTGAAAGCGCTTGAAAATCTTTGTCAGAAAATGACAATTTGCATGAAATTTCTCCATTACAATATCGTATAGCACGAATATTATTGACTGTAACATTTTTATCATTATCGATTCTCGATGGTTTAATTGAATTATATTTTAGCAAATATTGTTTTCCAAAATTTCTATAAAAATCAAAATTCTTATTTTTAACCACGTAGGGATCTTTTTGTCGAGCTTGTTTGGTTATTTTGAAATAATCGCTAGGCAAATAGATTTCTTTATTTTTTAAGGCCCTTCAATGGCACTATGAACTGAGTCACATTCCATTTGGGTGTGACCTTTTTCTAAGAATTTCTGAGTGATGGAAATATTGTATTTATCTGATATATAGAGTAGAGCATTGGCAACTATACTATTCCTATTTTGAGCTGTACAGCCATCCGACTAGATAATGATAGGTTTTTAATCTCATCTTTTAAAAATGTTTGCTCTAGATAATCAACTAAAAATGAAGCGTAGGTTGATGCTTGTCCATCGGCGACAGTTTCATCAAACCAGTAACAAGTTGCTTGGCTATTCACCAAATTGTATACTGTAAAGGTATGGCAACATAATTTTTGTTTATAATACAAGGTGCTAGCTGGTATCTGTGGACACAGCTTCATAGCCTGAACATCCATAGTGATCACGTGACAGTTACCATTCATTCCCTTTTTCTTATCTTCCTCTTTTTGTGCTCTAGCTAGGTCTTTTCCTTGAATATGAGTATTATATTCAGCTTCATCCAAATTGCCATTTTTGTATTTGGAGCATGTATCGCATTGGTCTTGGAAATATTGAAATTTTCATTTCTTCAGCTTTTTTTGTCATAGTCGTAATTGATATTGGGTTTTGAGCCGCCTCGATACAGTATTGCTTGTAAACTTGATATAAATCGGACCATGATTGAAAAGTGTGCTCTAAATAAAGCCGGTCGGTATCTTTTCTACCATAATGCAATGGAAGTTCGTTTAGAGATTGAAGAAACTCAGTGAGAGATTGTCTTTCCTGCTCGAAAAGATCTTTTCGGTTATCCCGCGTAGGTACTGATTTCCTTTTCATTACTGTTACTCATTCCGTTTTCGGATTTCATTACCCAGGACCGGACAGAATATTCTCAAAGATTAACAGTGTTCAAATAAAATGTTTTGCATACCGGTATATTATTTGCATTGCTGACGGTAAGTGAATATTTCAGTATCTGATGGCGTCGCGAATTTTCTAGTCCCTTTTTTGGTCTTTGCTTCTCAAGAATCTGAACTGTATTTGCAACATACACTTTTCTCTGTTCCCAATTCATGACCGTCGAAAATTTTCCAAAAAGTATTTCCCTGTGTTCATCTGTTATTAAAAAACATTTCCGTGTCGTGTTTTTGGTTTTAGCTGTACAGTTACACCGTTGTTATAGAATTCTCTCAATTCTGTTATTATTGTGAAATGTATTATTTTGACTTTTGGGCTTTGTAAATCCTAAATAGGCTTTTCCAGTCATTCGTAACTTTTTATTTAGTTCTCTCTTATTCTCCCCCTTCTTTCTTTTTTGCTGATCTATTTTCGGAAAATGATCTAAACCCTCTTCCGCGCCACTTTCTTCAAAAAATTTTTCTCCCTCAGGTACATAGTCTATGTCGGAATGCTCTAACTCCACATTGTGTTGTTTCTGAGCCTTTCTATGATGGTCAAAATGCTCATTTCTGCCCAATGATAACTCGCTTGTAACAGAAATTTCCATTAGCTGGTCTGGAGTATCTTCATGATTATTTTCTTTCAAACAATCGTTACGATCATGTACATAATAATCAGAGGTTTTACTTGCTCGCACATTTAATTCCTGAAAAGTTTCTTGCTCATTAAAACTTTTGTTTTGAAATGGTGTTTTAATAAGCTCCTCTGAAATACCAGGTCCTAAATTTATTGCCGCAGAAATTGCTTGTTTCTCATTGTATTCAAAATTGTCTACACTGGGATTGGCTGCAGCACAATAATTACTATCTTCAAAAACGATTTCTGCGTTTTCAATAATTTCAGCCATATCATCAGGGCTCAGCAAGTCATGCATGTCTTTTTCCCAAAAACTGTCTTCAAAATGGCTAATATTGTATAGTATGTTAAGATCATTTTCCGAGTTTTCAAGTGGTATAAAATTTTTGTGCAGTGATTGTGCTAATTCGACAAGTTTTTTGGCTCGACTAGACATTGTTTTATTTGGTCAATGTGGTACAGGACCTTGCAACTACCTTAAAGACCTGCTTATTAATTAGAACCTGGAATGTTTAAGATAGCAAATATTATTGGAGTAAATGGAAAATATGTCTAAAATGTAGCGAAATATATAAAAACTCGTTTTTTTTTATCAAAAATATACGAAAGAAACGTATTCTAAAGACTTACCAACCAGTAAATACGTTGCGCCAAAATACAAACGCCCACAACGATGATTTAAATAGCCCTACTGGCAGATACGTGGTCCTGCTTATTAAATAGCCGCTTCTTCAAATACGAGGTAATATTTTCTATAATTTGCCGCCTAAATGTAAAATATTTGTATTTCTAACAATACCTAATAGGTGGAGGTATATATTTTAAAGAGAATATTATTATATAGATCACCCTCTTCCCCCAGGTAGCATTTTAACAACTTCAACCCCCTTCCCTAGAAAAAATGCTATTTACGCCCTTGACTTGTATTTAAAGCTCTTCGAATCACCAGTTTTAAACATTTTAAATTAGAAATCTCCCATTAGATTAGAGATCTCCATTTTAAATGTAAACGATTTTTGAAGTTTTTTTTTAGGAATTACTAATTCTTTTTAATGCGCCAACATTTATCACAAATCACAAAATCAATGATACAAATGTTCTTATCTTTCTGCCAGTCACTGCATTACATACATATATGAAATTAACTAATATAATAATAATAATAATAATAATAATAATAATAATAATAATAATAATAATAATAATAAAATATATTACTGAAAAGTTGACAAAATTTATTATACATTTATTTTAATTCTAAGTTGCATGTCATATACACTCATGTGCTGTTATACTGTGCACCTAGGTAAGTCAATACCTGTATGAAAGTAAGTTATATATTGTATATCAAATATTTAATAAAAATAAATTTAAAGTTACCAAATCCTCACTTCTTGGCCTGGATAATAATATACTAGGAATGCAGTAATCGTGATCTATAATTGTTAATAAAAGCCACTCCACAAATAATGATTTTATCTGGAGTTGTGTAATTTGGGGCATATATTACAAAGGTGAATGTGCTGAATACAGTCAAAAATAACAGAACAAGACGCGTCATTTTTGAGCGCGCCCGAGGTGCTTTACTTGGGCGAGATTGTCTACGATTATATTCTCTTCGTGAGAAATTTTAAAAAGAATAAGCTTTTCCACTAAACTACTCGTTCAGATTCGTAATTTAGGCCGCAAAACATATAATTGCTATAGCATTAATTAATTTTGAGGTAATGTTTGTCTAGAAAACAAATAAAATATGTTTACTTACTTACTTACTGTTCAATAAAGAGAAACACTTTTCAGATACGCAAAATGTCTAATAAGCACAAAATAATCAAAATAATGGCAAAATGCTTTCTGACAACACCGAAAACTCCCAACAGTATTCTTAAAAACAAACTTCGATTTCACACGTCATAAATCAAAATCGGAATGACGGGGCGGCTCTGTAAATAGCGATGGAACGCGGAATAGACAAGACGGCTTGAAGACTGCCGGAAAGAGATATGCCGGTGCAAAGGCATAAGAAAAGGATGCTCATTTACACGGCATTCGATATGAGGTGCTGCACATATTTCAACTGTTGACGCTTTTCCCGCTGCAAGTATTAGATGCGGAATAAATATGTATCTTTATCGCGTACATGTAAATGTGTGGCTATTTATATATATATATATCCATCTCTCATTAATTCAGCGATTGTCTGTGTCCGCCAGGTGTTTTCTGAACTATGGAACTTTTAAATTATAAGTTGGCGAATATGCTTGACATGTGTCAACGGCCGCCATTAAAATCTTACGAGGGATTGAGATAGAATAACACTTAGGTACCTAATTCATAAATAATCATAACCGAGAGAATGAGATAGAATAACATTTAGGTACCTAATTCATAAATAATCATAACCGAGAAAACTTTTATGTTTGTTTTTGCCAGTTTCATAAGGGCCCAAAAAGGTAAATATTTAAATCCAGTACAGAAGTAATTTTTTAACCATTATTAAGACACACTGGTGCATGTCTTAATATTATACCTGGTTTTTAATTTAAATGCACCATGAAATCGAGCGACAAATTGAAAAATTACGTGTAAATTTATCGTAGCTAAAAGGATATGATTGCAATTTTTTGGGTTTTCGCACCCTAATCAGTTCTTCCTTCAACATATTTTTATTGCCTATTTAGCTTTAGGGAAATTGATTTTTGTAAGATGAGATATTAATAAAAAATTAAAATTATAGAGGTAAAACTTTATGTTTGAATATAATGACCGTAGAATCGTAAAAACAGTGTACCTTTAGAGCTCAACAAAATAATATCTGAACAAAGAAGTTTGGGCGGGAAAACATAATTAAATTAAATTCACTTCTACGATACATCATATTGATAAGGTACTTGTTTTACTAGAATAATGACCGATTTCTCAAAGCATTTAATCATATATAATAATTATGAATTTAATTGACCTTTAGAGTTGCCCTTGGAAATGACATTAACATGCGTGCTGTTACCTTACGATTCCAGTCGGCTAATTTATTGTATGCATTGTTTTGAGAAACCGACCATAAGTTCTTTGGTTCGTTAACTGCTTTTTTAGCAACTTCAAAAATTACTGAGGGCTCTGAAAGTTAAGCAGAGGCGTAGGAAGCTGTAAGTGAGAACCCAATATTGCGGTTTACAGAGACCTAGTAAGTGGCAATATTATAATTACAGTGGACGAGTCATGTTGATACGTCAATTTTTAGAAGTACTAATTTTTTTATGTTCATAGTAATCTTCTTTAGATTTTTATCCATTTTTTGCTTATTTTTTTTTCAGGTTTATGTGTGTATTAACATTCTCGTTAAAAAGCTACTCCACTTTACAATTTTCGGATTTTTTTTATTTTTCTTGAATATTACCATATCTGCTTTAATATCCCCAACCTGCGTTTAGAGGTAATATGCCGATGATTCGAAACATGTTGGCAAGTACACGAATAATGGTAACGTAATGTTTTAAAATTAAAGTCATCAACCTCTTTCAATTTCAAAACATTACCATTTTTCGTATACTTGCCAAAATGTTTGGAATCATCGGAATATTACCTCTGCTAAGGTTAAGCTGCTCTGTAGTTTTACTTCTTTAATTGCTTTTTTTAACCTAAATTATTTAAGTAAATTAGAGACACGTTGTGATAACTTCGTGGGGTAGGGCTAACTTTTTGATAAAGGAAACATCATAACTTCGATTTATGTTTTGCCAGTCCTAAGTGAATCTCATAAATCTAAATTATTAAGATTTAAGTGGTATAAAAGGCCAGACAAACGCTTGCCGCTCATACCGGGCTAGCTCAATTCCCCATAGCAAGTATCCCACATTTCATTCAGATTTGTTAGTAATAACTTCGGTATATAATTCAAACAGCAGCTGCCTGTCTCGTGAAGGGTCACCTGCAGCGACGATTCGTTTTGTCTCTTTTCGACTAAGGGTAATATTATATTGTCGCATGCAGTGGAAGAGTCATTTTATTATAATTAAGACGTTACGTCTAGACAGATGCTCGTTTAGAACATGATTTATGTGAAACAGTTAAGTTTTAGGTTTTGACCAGTGAAGTGCGTATAATTTTTGTTTTTAGATACTTGGTTGTGAATTTTTATTATAATAATGGCTTTTTGGCGACCTTTTGAGGTAGATGAAAGCGAATTATTACATGTTGAATTACCTTCGGTACCGACCGTGGCATCGCCAGTCGAAACATGTCCGGAGTTTAATAAAAATTTACATGTTCAAACTCAACGAATAATTCTAAATATTTACGGCTGTTTAAAAAAAGAAAATCCGGCACAGTCAGATAAAGCCATTATAAAAAGAGTTAACGAATTAACACAACTTTCGATATCTACAATTTATCGCGTAATTAAAACAAGAGATGTTACAGATCATTCGGTAAAGCGAAAGAAAACTAATCAAAAGTTTCAGAAAGTTGACGATGCAGCAAAAGATGTCATTAGACGAATTGTGTACAATCTATATAAGGAAAATACGGTGCCAACATTAGAAATGATCCGGGATAAGTTACGCGATTACCCTGATTACAATTACCAGTCATTGGAAACTCTTCGAGGAATTTTATTAGATTGCGGATTTAAACACAAAAAAATTGATAATCGGATGGTTATAATGGAATCGCGCCGTCTTGTTGAACATCGTCAAGAATATTTGCGTAAAATAAAAGAACACCGGGAATCAAATAGGCATATAGTGTATCTAGATGAGACATGGTTTGAAACTCAAAATTGCAGTTTAAATGCACCGTGTTCAAGAGGAAAGCGCGTGATAATACTTCATGCCGGAGGTGAAAATGGTTTCGTGCCCAATGCACTGCTTTTGTCTGCCAAAAACATAACCCAATCTTCTGCCGATTATCATGAGGACATGACTGGGGATTTATTTGAAAAGTGGTTTGTTGATCAGCTTTTACCGAACATTCCACCAAACTCGGTAATCGTCATGGACAATGCACCATATCATTCGCGTATACAGTGTGGTCGTTTAAGTGTGCAACATATGGGAAAGCTTTTTATTACCGATTTCTCAGAAAATTTTATTCTTGATAAAAGTTGGTGCACGTTCGATAATCATATTGGGTGTACTTGGAATGGTTGCAAGTCAAACGGTGTACAGGGTAGGGCAAAAAATATAAAATTTCTACAAGAATAAAGTACCCCTATTTCAGAATATTCAGCAAAATGTTATTAAGAAAAGGTGTTTAGAATTAAAAGTTATGCATAGGTTTGAAAACATGACCTCATAAAATAAAAAACAAAATTTTTTTGAAAATATTAATTATTTTCTAAAAAAAAATTTTTTTTTATTATCACCCTAAAAACCTTCATAAATTAAACAAAATCAAATCAAGTTCACACATCTTTGTTCAAATTCAAGCATATTTGTAAAATTAACTTAGCTTTTTAATTTATTAAGGAATCACAAACTTCATGTTTGTTGCAAGGACATTAAACACAACTTTAAAATACCGTAAAAATTATTTTTAACAAGATAAAACATTAGTAATGATAATTTTCAAATTAAAAAACTCTCATTTAAATTACAAAATATTTATTTTAAATGTTTATTAGAAAATTGTACAAAATAATCGACAAACATGAAATCCTACTAAAATAATCGCAGATACCTATGGAAAGAAAACAAATAAGGGTTAAAAGTAAACATTATGACAGTTTGGTGGCATTATTCATTCTTAAATAATTATTGTTATTAGCTGATCTCAAATGCCTCCTCCAGTAAAGTTAACGTTAGCCGAAAAGGCAGAATTAGTGCTAATATGTGGAGAACACTATAAAACAGTGCGTGAAGCAGGAGATATATTCAATGAACGACATCCAGATAAACAAGTCCACTATTCAACCATAAGCAGAATTTTAAATAATTTTAAACAGACAGGGTCTTTAGAGTATAAATATAAAAATGAACGTACCAAAACTGTATGTACTGAAGAAAATCAATTACAAGTACTTCAAGCAGTTGTTGAAAACCCTAGAAGATCCACCCAAGAAGTGCATGCTTATACGGGTATAAAAAAAACCTCTATTAAGGAGATTCTTAAAAAACAAAAATATCACGCCTATAAGCCAATGTTTATTTGCACGTTTCAAAGACAAGACTATGACTTGCGGTATGATTTCTGCATGTGGATTCAAGGAGAAATAGAAGATCAACGTGATTTCCATAGACACATGCTTTTTGGGGATGAATCCACGTTCACTACAAATGGCGTTGTTTCTTCCCAAAATTGTAGGTGGTGGTCGGACGAAAATCCAAATTTTGTCATTGACAACAAAAACCAGTATTACCAAAAAATAAACGTTTGGTGCGGTATTATTAACGACAAATTAATAGGGCCGTTCTTTTTTCGCCAAAACCTAACTGGTGATACCTATTTACATTTTTTGGAAAACGAACTAACAGATTTTTTGGATAATATGAGTATACAAGAACGACGTAAATTATGGTTTGTACATGATGGTTGTCCGGCTCATTCTGCTAGAATTGTTTCTGAATGGTTAAATGGAGAATTTGGTGATAAATGGTTAGGACGAAATACCGATCCACGGTGGCCTCCTCGTTCGCCAGATCTCACCCCACTAGATTTTTTTTTATGGGGATATTTAAAGCAAAAAGTTTACAAGGATCGGCCCTTTAATAATGTTGGGGAGCTTGAAATTTCGATACGATTTCATGCAGAAATATTCCAGCAAGTGTATTGCGATCCACGCTTAGTGAATTTTATGATCGGACAATTAAATGCATTGAACGTGAAGGTGGACATACGGAGACGCGTCGATAATTTTTTTAAACATACCTAATATAATTTTTTCCTGCATTTCAAATATTGTCTGTTTAATTTTTTTTAAATTTGTTTATTGTTAAGTTATAATAAAAAGAAGCCGATAAAAATTGACAAAACCATTGGCACCATACTCAAATACGTTTAGGAACATTGTATTTCTTGACTTTGCACTAAACGCAGACATAATGCATGCATTGTTTTGTTAATAATGCCCCACAACGCCATTATGTTAGAATGATTTCATGTTTGTAGATTATTTTGTACAATTTTCTAATAAACATTTAAAATAAATATTTTGTAATTTAAATGAGGGTTTTTTAATTTAAAAATTATCATTACTAATGTTTTATCTTGTTAAAAGTAATTTTTACGGTATTTTAAAGTTGTGTTTAATGTCCTTGCAACAAACATGATGTTTGTGATTCCTTAATAAATTAAAAAGCTAAGTTAATTTTACAAATATGCTTGAATTTGAACAAAGATGTGTGAACTTGATTTGATTTTGTTTAATTTATGAAGGTTTTTAGGGTGATAATAAAAAAAAATTTTTTTTTAGGAAATAATTAATATTTTCAAAAAAATTTTGTTTTTTATTTTATGAGGTCACGTTTTCAAACCTATGCATAACTTTTAATTCTAAACACATTTTCTTAATAACATTTTGCTCAATTCTCTGAAATAGGGGTACTTTATTCTTGTAGAAATTTTATATTTTTTGCCCTACCCTGTACGCCGTTTGACTTGCAACCATTCCAAGTACACCCAATATAATTATCGAACATGCACCAACTTTTATCAAAAATAAAATTTTCTGAGAAATCGGTAATAAAAAACTTTCCCATATGTTGCACACTTAAACGACCACACTGTATATTAAACAAAATACCGAATAATAATACTAAAAAGAAAGACATTTTAAATTTTATGAGGCATAAAAATATGGAAATTCCTGAAAAGGTCCCGGTAAAAAATGAGCTGATAAAAATGATAAAGAGTCGAAATTTTAAAAATGAATATGTAATTGATAATCTTTGCACTAGACACGGCCATACCCTGTTGCGGTTACCTCCTTATTATTGCATATTTAAGAGCATTCATCACCAGCTGAAACATACTAATTTGTTTCAAAGAATTGCACCAAAACTAACCAACGAAATGATACGAAATTTTGGAAATATATTATAATTTTATAGCAAAATGAGGGAAAGTCATTTAAAAAGAAAAATCAAAAAATTATTTTTAAAATTTTTGTTATTTTGTAATATTTATTTTTTTAAAAGACTTTCCCTCATTGTTCACGATTTTCTCTATAATTTATGCGGAGATCGAATTTTTGATTAAACCTTTAGTTTTCTGTAAAACTTTGGAATTCCGTAATTAATGAATTTTGGAGAAAATCGCGTAGCCTTTTCGGCAGTTAACACATTTTGGCAACACAGCAAGCATCGTACGACACCGGGAGCAGTCTTATTATTAAGATTAGCGTGTGATTGTGATTTGGATTTTCGGTGTATTTAAATAGCTATCATGGGGCGGACTAGAAAGAACGAAAATTTATGTGTCAGAAAACGATTATGTTCATCCACAAGTAGCAAAAATAGACGACTTTCTATGAAAAAACGGTAAGTAGTGTGTAAGTAGTTCTACTGGTTATGGTAGGTATATATGATTTATATGAAATTAACCGATATAAACACGTAATAGTCTAAGATCCGAAGTAAGCTCGTCCTTCACCGATCTGCTTACAGGATAAAAAGTATTTTTCATCAAACATAATATGTTAACAAATATATCGCGAATGGGTTGCCTAATGAAATATGGTCATGGCTATCCTTAATTAAAAATACTGTAACTCATTTTTTGTTTAATATTTCACTCACTTGTTTACCAAACGAACTTAATACACTAATCGAAAGTATAAAGCATAAGGAACATGCAAAAGTTAGGTTGCCTACTTTTTTTCGGTCCCTATACCGGGTTGCCAGGTACTTATCAACAGGTGAGTCGATTTTAGTAATTTGTACTCATCTGCTTTCTCTTTGAAACTATATTAAAATAAAGATAATTTTATTGCGAACACGGTGGTATAAGGTTGCCTGCGAAAAATCGGTCACGAATCACGGTTGCCAGGCTTTGAAATTTAAAAATTGGAGCAAGCGATGCGCGACAGAGAAGCATTGCGCGTACTATTCGGTGCGATAGAGGAGGACACAGCATAGCAGCTGCGCGTGACGCGACGTTCGGATGAAAGAGAAACTTTTTTTACATGACACTAATGTGTTCATCATTTTACATACATTTTACATACCCTAATTTCGTTCATATTAAAAATCCAAATTTCATTTTTGGGTTGAAGCTTTAGTTGACAAGAACACATTTTTTGCCATAAAAAAAACAATTGAATATTGATTGTGGTTTCTCCGGAGGTGAGTTTAAGTTTTTATTTTCAATGGCAACCTACCAATTTTTTTATACCATTAGATAGCTCTTTAAATTCCCTTTTCGGTGACATAGGTATCATAAGTGGTAGTTTGCTCTCAAAATGGCGACACTGGAGGCATTTTTCTCAATTTGAGTAGGTCGCCATTTTGAAGTCCCTGGTTGTTTCATTAAATAACTCTGTAGTTTCGTGAGGAAGACTGTTTAACTTTTATTTTTTAACATCATTTCGTAAAACTCTTTTTAAATAATTGGTATCTGCAAATTTATGTTTTACTAATATTGTCCATTTTTAAAGCAAATTTTCACCAAAATATTAAATAGAAAGGACCAAAAGTAAAATAGCCGTCGCGTAGTACATGTTACTAATTACCTAAAATTATGAAAAACACATTTTAACGGTTTTTTCCAAAAAGAAAGTCAAATAAACAAGACAAAGTACGTTAAAAAGAACATTTATTTAACATAAAATCGGCTATGCATTTACCTAAGTTGGCGTTAAAAAACAGCCCACTTAGGTAAATGCATAAATCTGATTTTATGTGTAATAAATTATAATGTTAATCTTAACGTACTTTGTCTTATTTGATATTTTTTGGAAGAAAACCGGTAAAATGTGTCTTTTTGATAATTATTATCAAAAAGACACATTTTACCGGTTTTCTTCCAAAAAATGTCAAATAAGACAAAATACGTTAAGAATAACATTATTTATTACACATAAAATCAGATTTATGAATTTACCTAAGTGGGCTGTTTTTTAACGCCAACTTAGGTAAATGCATAGCCGATTTTATCTTAAATAAATGTTCTTTTTAACGTACTTTGTCATGTTTATTTGACTTTTTTTTTAGAAAAAAACCGTTAAAATGTGTTTTTGATAATTTTAGGTAATATAATAAGTAACATGTACTACGCGACGGCTATTTTACTTTTGGTACTTTCTATTTAATGTATTGGTGCAAATTTGCTTTAAAAATGGTCCATATTAAGAAAACATAAATTTGCATACACAAATTATTTTAAAAGAGTTTTACAAAATCATTTTAAAATATAAAAGTTAAACAATCTTCTTCACTAAACCACAGAGTTATTTTATGAAAATAACAACCAGGAACTTCAAAATGGCGATCTACTCAAACGGAAAAATGACTCCAGTGTCGCCATTTTGAGAGCAAACTACCACTTATGATATATTACCGAAAATGGAATTTAGAAAGGTATTTAATGGTATAAAAAAATTGGTAGGTTGCCATTTAAAATAAAAAACTTAAACTCACCTCCGGAGAAACCACAATCAATATTCAATTGTTTTTTTATGGCAAAAAATGTGATTTTGTCAACTAAAGCTTCAACCCAAAAATGAAATTTGTATTTTTAATATGAACAAAATTAGGGTATGTAAAATGTATGTCAAATGATGAACACATTAGTGTCATGTAAAAAAAGTTTATTATAAAACAATAGAAATATATGCATGCGCAGTGCGCACTCTCCTTCATCCGAAAGTCGCGTCACACACAGCTGCTATGCTGTGTCCTCCTCTATCGCACCGAATAGTACGCGCAATGCTTCCCTGTCTCGCATCGCTTGCTCCAATTTTTAAATTTCAAAGCCTGGCAACCGTGATTCATGACCGATTTTTCGCAAGGGTGTTCGCAATAAAATTATCTTTATTTTAATATATGTTTCAATGAGAAAGCAGATGAGTACAAATTACTAAAATCGACTCACCTAGGTTAGGTTGAATTCAAAATTATTTCTAAACACCAAAACCTTTAAATCAGGGTATTTTTGTTACACAATAGCGTTATAAGTAACCTACAAATTTACTATTATATAAGAATTTTTTATTTCTACAGGAAAGTACAAATAATAATTCTCCAAATATTTATTACACCTAATAAATTTCTTTATTTTGACAAGTTGCAAACAATTCTGCAATAGCGATACCTAGGTATAGTTTCACACTGTAGGAGATATAATTTGATTATTTGGTATTTTAGCTAGTAGTATCCCTGGTGGGTATTTCACATTAAAATCGAAATTTTTCCATTCAAATTTGAAATTTTTAACGTAGTAGTATGGTTTCACATGATAAGTATACTGTTGATGCTAATAAATACTGTATCACCGATATTACGACCTCCCGGCTATAACGAATTATTTAAGGATCCCCTTAAATTCCTCGATGATTCGTTATATCCGAAGTTCACTGTAGTTATGAAATATGAAAATTATAACTAACATCATTGCCAACATGTTTTTATAAGTAAAATAAAAGCAACAATTTTCAGGAAAAAAATAGGATCAAATACTCAGAAGTCTAAACAGAATAGTTCTAGCAGTGCTAACAACATTGCTATGCAGGCGAACAGGTAAAAATAGTGTTTTTTTTTTAGTGTGAACTACCGGAAGGTCTTGAAAACTCGTTAATAAGCCAAAAAATAACATTTTTAGCGCTAAGAATAAAAAGTGCAAAATACTCTAAAAGGGGGACTGCATTTTAGTATCGGTAATAGAACTTTTTTAATCGGAAAGAAATAAATAAGTACAAATAAATGCAGTTTTTATCTATTTTTTAACGCTTTTGCATGATATCTGTGCAATTTTAAAAATTAATTTCATCTCATTTCAGCTTTTGCTTTTTAATTTTAATAAATCGTGGCATAATGGCATTTTAAAAATTTATTTATGTTTCCTATCTAGAATTTTGAGATCCACGTACAAGAATTATTTTTAAAAATTATTGTAAATACAAAAACAAAAGTTTCATATTCTTTTTCTAAATTAATTATTAGAGTTTCTGTTAAAAACTGGAGAATATTCTTTTTCTAGAATATTCTTTTTTTAGATAAAACGTGATGAATCCTTTTGGCAAAATAAAATGTTGCCGAAATTAAGATTTTTTATGACAATTTTGTTTCCTGAACTGGTTGATCCGCTTTTGCCAAAAACCCTACCCATTGGAGATAACATATGTGAAGGAAAAGTATCTTATATTATGCCATAAATTTGTTTGCTGTTATGTCATTAGGTAGTATTATTTTATAATATTACACATTTATTAATGCACTTTTCCTTATAGATACGTACAAAAAAGAAAGAAAAATGGCTGCCAGTCTACCTACCTATCTGTTTATGTATTTCTGTCTATATCTATTTTTTTACAACTTTTATTTTTTCCAAATAAATAACGAATTCTTGAAAATTTGTCTTTAATTTTTAACGATTCCCATATGATAGACAAAAAGATTAAATAAACAAATAAGACATATAATGAATAAAAAGAAATCAAGATCAATAATTATTATCAAAGAATGTCCTATGTCCAACATTTAATAGTTTGCGATTATTTACAGTGAAAAGTGAAATAATTTGAAATCCTAAATACATAATATAAACTTGCTCAAAAATAATCAATTATTCTTCAAGAAATCAAGTCCTGTCCTAATACAACTCACGACGGCGAGGTCGCGTCGCGTCTCCGAATGGCCATGTTGCCAGATTGCTCATTAACATTGATTTACGCTCTTCAGTGGCGAAATCCCGAATCGGAGCACGCGGTCCACTGATGTAGGCTCTTAATCCAATTGAAATGATTTGGGGCACTATAAAAAAACGTCTTCGTAAATGTAATCAGTCACCAACATTAAGTGCAGTGGTACTGGATAATATTCGACGAGTAATAAGTGAATTGAGCCGTGATATTTGGAGAAACTGTGTAGCCCACGTTATAAAAAAAGAAGACGAATATCCTATTTTACCGCCAGTAGCGCCACTTGTGATTCAAAATGCGAATGATTCTAGTTCCGAATCTTCTGACGATTCCAACAGCATTTTATTGTTGATAATGGATTTTACAGGTTTCTAAAATATATAGCATTTGTTGTGAAAACCGTTTTTCACAATGCTCTTCCAGAAAATACAGAGAAACCTTGATAGAAATTCAAGTTTTGAACGAAATTCTTTCAAAAGCGGATAAATATACTTTTGGAAGACAAAGATCTTATGAAAACTTCGAAAGTTTTCAAGAAAAGACGTTTATTGAGCTTTTACAGCAACATTGCGTCTACTACTAACTCATAGGGAGTGTACCGTGTTTCAGTGTGAACACTATTGTTGTAAGAAAAATACCAAAACTGTAACCAAGAGCTCCAAGTTTCTGGATTTTTCGTTGTTTGCATCCTTAAATATACATTTAAATGTTTATGAGAATTTTTAAGAGAACCTAAAGTTTCGTGTTGGTAAGCTGTAGAAAATGTTTTATGTTTAAAATTTTGCACGTGTCTTTTAACGTGGAACATATATTTTCTGAACCTCTGTCTGAAATTATACATTTTGGTAAGCCATATCGCAAAATAAAATTATTTACAAATCTTCTTGCTAAAGTTGTTGATTTTTTGTTCGGTAAAGGATAACATTCAATGAACTTAGCAAGTCAACATTATAGAGTTAAAACGTATCGATTACCAGCTTCATCTAGAGGCCCCACTAAATCTAAATAAATATTTTCGAACGCTGAAGCTGTCGTCGTTGTGATAGCCATCGGTTGCGTGTTAGGATAATGTTTATAACTATAACACTGACAGTCATCACAACGCTTGACAAAAGCTTCAATATCCGCGTGTAAGTTTGACCAAAAATAATATTTTTTGATATTGTTGCACATTCGATTTATTCCCGCATGTCCTCCGGTGGGCAATATATGAAAATCATTAAGAATAATCCTCTGAGATTCTAAATTTGTTATTTTCTCGACGTCTTTTATAACTGATATTTTAAAATTCTTAGTCGTTAGGTCTTTATAGTTATTCATTATAATATTTATTAAACGCACGTTTTCTTCATTTTTAAGAATAACTAATTCCGGAATATTATATTTCAAACATAATGAATTCAGGTCTCTCAACGATGTACCTACTACGAACGCCGATCGGGGCTCCTGTTTCATGAAAATTATGTTTATTCTTTCATCGTAAATAAAATCGCCTAACTGAAAATCACATCGTTTTTCTTTTAATAATTGGATACACTTTTTTGAAAGTGAACTAAGTTCATAAGAGTTTTTTGGACGTTTCAATAATTCTACAACGCCAGGGTGATCAAGCCTGATGTCGCTGGAACTTACCATATTCTCGTTTATTCTCTATGTGTCTTACTTTGTTGTCTAGTTATAGCAAACATGATTTGCGAAATTGTATTAGACATCTCTTTTAGTTCATCCGAAGAAACTGGTATTCAGGATAAAGCATCAGCAGTTACATTATTCTTACCTTTTATATACTTTATGTCGAAATCATATCCTCTATTAATAGTCTAAACTTTATTAATCTGCTTGACGGATTGTTCATACCAAATAAATAAATTAAGGGACGATGATCTGCATAAATTATAAATTTTCTGCCATATAAGTAGCGAGAAAAATGTTTTATACCAAAAATTATAGCTGCAAGATATTTTTCAATTGTAGAATATCGTTTTTCAGCTTTACTACTCGCTCTGATTGCACAGGCTATAGGTCTATCATCAATATTTGAAAGGACAACACCTAAACTGTGGCCTGAAGCATCAGTCTTTACAATAAAAGTGTTATCCGTGGAAAAATTTGGACAGGGAGAGGACAGGGGGTTTAACAAGCACTAATTTTAAGGTTTCAAAGTCTTGTTGACATTCTGCCGACCAATGAAATTGTACATTTTTTCTTGATAAATAATTTAACGGTGCTGCTATTCAGCAAAATTCTTAATGTATTTCCTATAGTAGTTAGTAAATGCCACAAATCTTTTTATCTCGTTAGAATTTGTTGGCGCAGGATATTCCTGAACGGTTTTAATTTTTTCGGGTTCAGGTAATGCGCCTTCAGCGGAAACTACATGAGCTACATATAAGGGTGCCGTTCTTAAAAAGTCGCATTTATTATTATTTAACTTTGAGTTAACATCTCTAAGTCTCTGTAAAACTTTAACCAACATAAAATTACGTTCTAAATTTACTTACTTTTTGGTATATTTAAATACTTTTGTAATATTACAAAGGAAGGTTCGAGTAATGTATGAATTTTAGAACGTAGAAGACTTTTAATAATGAAGATATTTTGTAATATCGCATTGTAACACTGCTAAAATATATATTTCAAAATACAAATACATTTTAATTAACAAACAATTTATATGTTTATTATGTTATGTAATAGACCGAGTAATAGACACATAAATAAATGCCATGAAAAGGGAACATATTTTAGTATTATTATCCTTTTTATACAAAATATATATGTGGCCTCGCAACGAAACAGTTTTGGTGATGGCCACATATTCCCATTATTTTAAACATAGAAAAATTAATTTTACACATTTTGTCACATTTACTGATTTGGTGAATACATAGTTAAACCAATATACACATTCTAACAATAACATAACAACCCTAAATCAGGACATATTTGGTAGTTCGGTCTTAACCTGCTTAGACACACACACACACACGGGCGAATACGAAAATGCTGTTAAATGGCGGTCGAGGCAAGCTTTCCGTGTTCTCGTAAAGATGCGTCACGTGATCCATTACTGGCGTTTTATTGGTAAGAGTTTACAAGGACCTTGTGAATTCACATTCTCTAAGTAATTATACATACATATTGTAATGTAACTAAATGTTATTGTTTTTTCACATGTTCTATTCACAAACAGAATGTAATTTTACATTTTCTTTATGGATTTATTAAAACACCGTTCATTTTTACAAATACCAAAAATATACATGGAAATTTCACAGAAAGAATTATTTTTATATGAATAATTGTGTTCAGTTAGTAAATTTATGAAAAATCACAAAAATATAAAATTTACTTAAAAATGTGTGTATATTTCCCTCATTTTTCTTGTAAATACTTTGTGATTTTACTATCACTTTTTCAGTGTATAAACGATTTAAATATTTTTAAAAATTATGCACGCCTATGTTTGTAGGGTGTCCTCTTTACGACCTCGTAAGAAAATCCGTGCTATCAATTTATTTATGGAAAAAATGCTAAAAAGTCAACCGCCCGGAGTGATTGCCAATGTTTATAGGGTCTGTGATAAAAAAGCCATTGTTTTCACTGTTAAAAGTTGTTAAATATTTAAGTACATTTATAGTGAATATTTTCGTTATATTTATTTGTTACCTTTTATGTTCTGACCATTTTTTGCGGCATTTCCCTCTTTCGTCGATAGGTCGACAGACAGACCGAATATTGTCTGTTCCCTGACTCAAAACTGGCGACACTTCTGGTAAAAGCATCGTAAAAAAATTAATTAATATTTTTTGTTGCTTTAACTGAATAACCATACAACAAATATATTTTGTATGTAGCTAAAGCTTTTACCATTTCATACAATACAGGGTAAATCATAGAGCTTTTCTTTGTTGGTGGATTCTTACTTCACTTCTAAGCAAAAGTTAACTTTTTCTGTAAGTAGCTTCTTGTATTTTTCAGTCACTTTTCTTTGGAACACAGCAGCTTCCCTCAAAATCAGTTATTTGTATGTACCTCGAGAGCCTTCACAACGAGATGCACAACTAGACTGCCGATACGATTTGGAGAGAGAACCCTCAAGAGAACCATTATATGATGTCAAATGGTATAAAGACGATATGCAATTCTTTAGATGTATGGCCAATGGAAGTGTCCAGGAGTTCCCTGTGGACGGGGTATGTAGTCTTTTTTTATCATTATAGCCTTTTTTTAAACAGCAAAACGTGATTCGAGGCATGTTAAAGCCGCATGGTATTTTTGGGTTTAAGTGAAAAATACATGATGTATCATTAGGTACAAATCATATTTTCTGATTGAAACCGTGAAAATAATTTTTTTAAGGCATATAACCAAATATACATAACTGTGTTTAACAACAGAGTGTGTACTTTATGTACTACCAGAGACTATAAATAATTCTTAATAGTCTCTGGTTTCAATGCTTTTCTTACTGCTCAGCCATTCTATACTCGTATAATAGACTATCTTTTTATTCTAACAGCTTAGGTTTAATTACATACTTTCAAGAAAAAATTGATACCAGCTTTGTTGTACAACAAGCTTTAAATGCTCTTTAAATATGTATATCTAATTTTTTAATGTTATCCTGTGCCATAGATTTTTTAGTATCTTTAAAAAGTGTGTATCCATACCACCTAGTTTAAGTGTTTTTTATCTACATGTCTTGGATTTACATAAGGGTAAGTGTAAGAGTACCTGTTTCTACTTAGGATGCAGCTAAACTTTGCCATTTTTGTATTTATTTTTATACCTTGTAGGTTTTTTATTGCCTGAATGAAGCCGATTTACTATTATTAGTTACACACAGAAAAAGTATTCTATAGTCAAGAATAAAACACTTAAGGCTGGGGTTTTTCATATTTATATCAATATGGTCATCGTTTTCAGAACGTCCTGGAAACACTATCAGATTTGTTTTTAGTTACCTAATGAATTATTCAGGGGGTTTCTTAAGTAATCTAAAATATTTCAAGTAGTTATTCTTCACGTATTTTTATAAAGAAAAGTTCGTATTAACATGTGTTTAAAAAAATCGTTTTTTTCAATTATCTAAACGGAATGTTTTCTTTTATCAAACTTTGAGCGATTACACTGCTTGTCAGAGAGAATGTTTTAGTTTAAAAAAAAATTTATCGCTTCACCAGGGGCATGCGTGTAGGCAATGGCATATATATATATATATATATATATATATATATATATATATATATATATATATATATATATATATATATATATATATATATACACTGAGAAAAAAGCTAATTATTCCTTATAAGAATTCTTAAACTCTTTATG
The DNA here is from genome assembly GCA_963971165.1 of Philopedon plagiatum. Lineage (NCBI taxonomy): Eukaryota > Metazoa > Arthropoda > Insecta > Coleoptera > Curculionidae > Philopedon > Philopedon plagiatum. The sequence goes on along the minus strand of OZ020194.1, from coordinate 56,872,012 downwards.
CAACTGTTTAATACTATATGGGACAGCAACGCGCTTTGCTGCTTCAATACAACAAAAATTGCTAGACCGACTTACTGTGGCAGCAATATGGTGACTTAGTCAGTAAAAAACTGAAAGCATAACCAAAATAAAGCTTTTTAATAGGCATTAATCCCCTAGACTTTTATAGTAACCAACCAGTAATATTGGGACTATTATGTAGTTTTATAACTAATAATATAACTTACAGTTGTAATAAAACTGGACAACAATCATAATAACCCCTTTTTCGTACCGTTATTAACCAGTACAATAGCCACTAAAATTCCGTTGTATAGTCGTTTTAATACGAAATAGCAGCTTGTATAACCCAATTTTTAGGGCTAACGAAACTGTGTCGTATGCTGTATGCATCTATCTTATTGCCTGTAAAATTTGAGACTGTTACCCTTAACATTCAGTTGTATTAGGACCGCTTGTCTTATTGCTGGGATTTAATATTTCGAATTGCAGTTATAGAACTGTTTCATTAGAGTATCAACATTTGCTCATAGGTATACAGGGTGTTATTAGTGGGTTTCTGTTAGGTGCAAATTATTGGAAATGTATGCAAGAAGTTCTTATAATTATAAATATAGCATATTTTAGAAATACTCTTAACTATGGGATTTTTGTATAGGATCTATTAAAAAAGCGTGATAATAAAAAAATCACTTATATTATTAAATTTTTGGTTTCTTCCTAACATTTCAAATTAATTTTGTGAAGTGTCCAATACTTATGTACGTTCACTTGTTTTCAAAATGTAGTCAGTTGACAATTAATCTGTTTCAGCTTTGAAGTTTCGAAAACGGTTTGAGATATCAATCAGTTACATCCCTCTCAGTTTCAATACTGTAATTTAGTACTGTATTGTCTTAGTACTGACTCTACATAGTACCAGTAGTATCACAAATAGAAAAGAACTTGATACTAGTGGTGTGAAACTTCAATTCGTTTTCCGATAACTGAGTCCGTTTTCAGATCTCGAGCTGTAGGATATCAAAGTTAACTTAAATTTAAGACATTATTCACAAAATTAATTCGGATTTTTCATAGACCTCGTATAATTGAGAGTATTTTTAAAATATGGAACACTGATAAATAATTTTATTAATACTTTGGTATAAAAAGATTTCTCTTGTTCCAATGATTTGCACAAACAACTAAGACAACAACAAGAACAAAAAACACAAACCCACTAAGAACATCACATCACGACATCCCCAATCTGTCGAAATTTTAATTTTGAAAAGATCAAATAGGGACACGCCGAAACGCAAAAAGCTCATACTTGGTCTTCTCCTATAACCATACTACTAAAACGATTAACCGCCGCGTCGATGGGCAATGATATTGTGCGGAAATGGTAATCCCGCCCTCTTTTGGGATTTTAAATAATAACAGATACAAAAAGATTTTTTACAGTTGCATGACAATTTTGCGAAGGTAATAAAGCGTTGTATTATACGTATTAACGTGTAGTAGTAAGAAATGAAATTTTTACCCTTATATGAACAGTTGTATTAGGACTGGACGGCATAAGACAGAATTGTATTGGTAATGCTATTAATGCATACTGCTTATAAATGCCGTTCTAGCAATTTAGGGACTGCTGTAGTTGTTAACGCGGTTTACTACACCAATAGTTTAAATAATACTGGTTAATAAAAAAAGTGTTATCCGTACAAACTAATTCTTAGCAGTACTGTTTTATTAGGTCATTGTCCTCAGTATATATATATATATATATATATATATATATATATATATATATATATATATATATATATATATATATATATATATATACTGAGGACAATGACCTAATAAAGCAGTACTGTTTTATTAGGTCATTGTCCTCAGTATATATATATATATATATATATATATATATATATATATATATATATATATATATATATATATATATATAGATACTGAGGACAATGACCTAATAAAACAGTACTGCTAAGAATTAGTTTGTACGGATAACACTTTTATATATATATAATAAATGTAAATGCGAAGATTTACTTCTTCGCTAGTGCAGCGAAAAGGCCGTGAATGAAAAATAAAAATAATGAGGGCTATCTTTGATTCTGGTCTGGGTGACCTCCTGCTATCGATTTCTGGGCCCTTACCCATCAGCGGGCAGGCTTACACCCAGGGTGGCTGAAGAACAGACCACGATTTGGCCAGAATCAAAGAGAGTCCTTATATCCAAAATGATCGGAAAGGATGGGTAAGATGTAGTGGCTCGCGCCAACTAGTTCACCCAGTGTTGCTCCAAAAATGTTTGGCTGCTAACACAATAATACTCGAAAGTATGTCGAATGTCGATTTTCTCGACGTCGACGGTACATGTATTATATTACCTATAGGCCAAGAAATCTTCCATCTTTCTACTATTGTTATATATATATATATATATATATATATATATATATATATATATCTATATATATATATATATATATATATATATATATAACATATATATATATATATATATATATATATATATATATATATATATATATATATATATATATATATATATATATATTTTTTTTTTTTAAATTGGCACGGCACTGATATTTTTAATTCTGTAAGTATTTCTTGTAATCTTCATTCAATACCTGACAGAAGATGTCTCTTAGCATTTTTTCAGTTGCAGCTAAGTTAAGGAGAAAAATGCTAAATTTATTGCCAGATTACATAATTTGTTTTAAGAATTAATACCATGGTAGAACCCTAATCAACAATTATTAAAAGGCTAACACTAAATTCAATGCTGAAAATGATCGCCATTGGCCATGATGCAAGCTTCTCTCGTCGCCTAATTGATCTCCTAAACCGCCTAAGAACTCCGAGGGTGTTACGAATAATGTTTCAAGACTGTAAGTATTATTCGATTCTGCAGCTCTTCTATGGTCGCAATTGGAATAGTGTATACTAGCTCCTTCAGATGACCCCAAAAATAAATATCTAATGAATTAAGTCTGGGGACCGAGGTAGCCAAGGTTGCGGACCCACTCGCCCGATTCATCGATCTGGAAATGGAAAAATGGAAAAATTATTGAGGTACTCCCGATCAGTTACAGCAGAATGAGAAAGTGCCCCATCATGCATAAACCAAAAACAACGTCTCGTTCTCAAAGGTAAATCTTCTAGGAGTTCAGGTAGCACATTAATAATAAAGTGGTGATTGGAATCATCGTTCAGTCGATTTGGATGAAAATATGGGCCAGTCAAATAGTCCCCAATAATTCCAGTTCATACATTAACGGGAAATGTTACCTGGTGTCTTGCTTCCAATATGGCATGCGGATTTTCCTGCGCCCAAATATCATTGTTGTGAAAGTTTGTAATACCATCTCTACCCGTGAATATTAGAGAATTAGCAAAGAAGTTTTGAACATTTAAATGTCTTTCCTCAAGCCACCAGTGCCGGTTTTACCGAGGGGCTACAGGGGCTATCAGCCCCCGGCGGTAAATTTCTGGAGGCGGCAGATCGGCGATGAAAGAAAAAATTATAATACGTAAAAATACTTTACTTAAATTTAAATAAATTCTTTTATAAATCTATAATATCCAAAATAATATTACCCTTACCGAAATAAATAAAGATCTTTAACTTAAATATTCCGGCTCAGCTCAGGGCGACTTCGGCCAAATTATCAAACGATATCGGCAGCGTTTCACACCGACAAGGCGACAAAGCCAAAGGTGCCGACGGCACCTTTGGCTTTGTCGGCACCGTGCCGTCCTGCCGTCCCGACACCGACTTTTCGGCTTTCTCAAGAATTTTATTAAAAATTTAAAAGGAAATATGCATGGTTGGTATGGATAGCCAGATTTATTTTTATTGGCATTTATTCGAGTGCGCGTTTAACGAGAGGTGAGAGGTTGTATACTGAAGCTGATTGTTATTTGCTTTGGAAAAAATAATGAGTAAAAAGGAAGGCGGCGCGTTTTGGAAAAGAAAAAAAATAGAAAAACAGAATAAATTAAAGGAGGTAGTTGAAAAATGTCCCAAAATACAATCATTTTTTCCCAGATTAGAACAAACAAATCATGAATCACCCACAGAGCCTTCGTGTTCGAATATGGGAAGAGGTAAGTTCATAACAGAATATAATCACTTAATTTTTAAATAAATAAAAATTGATTCCACAAAAATTTCCGTTGATCTGTGTGTCGGAATTATCACATCACGATTCACAATAACCAATCAATACATTTTATAGGAAATGAGATACATACTATATAATCGAAGTAGCTGGCGTAGCTTATTACTATTGTCTTTTATTTAATATCGACCTAAACGTTCGTTGTTCTATTTTTTTTTAACCGTTATGTGTTTAAAAGAACGGGAAGGTATAGCCATGATTTGTTTTTGGATTTTTTCATCATGAAGTTTTTGGTTTTTTTCTAGTTGAAGTTAATAGAATAGATACCTATTTATGTCAAAATATTTTTTTTCTACATACTATGTCATTCGCAAATTTAGTAGCTTCGAAAATTTCAAGAATGTTCATTCATTGTAAAAAAATGTTTTTTTATAGAAACAGCAACACAAAATGATGACAGTGAGTCATGCGAGTCGTCAGGAGAAAAATCGGAATTAGAACCTCAGTCCTCACAGTTTGAAAATGTATGCAGTGATAGTACTGATAGTGGCGACTTCTTTCAACCGTATGACAGATCGTCCATTGATTTACAAGACCCATATTTCTGGAGGAAAAATTCTCAGATTGTGGAAAATGTACTTAAAAATTTTGTAACTCAGGACCTAAACCTTTTAGACTTTGGAAAATCACAAAGAAAAATACAAAACCAATATAGATATTGCAGTAAGTCACTTTTTTATAAAAAAATGAAAAATGGCGAAAAAGTGCGTCGTGATTGGCTGGTCTATTCAACTAGTACCGGACTCGTATTTTGCAAATATTGCAAACTTTTTTCAAATTCAGAAGACATTCTACTAGCCACTACAGGATTTAGTGATTGGAAAAATGCCATTGAGAAATGCAATAAACATGAATTTTCCCGTGCCCACGTGCAAAACTTTAACACATACATATCAAGAATATCATCCAATATTAAAAAAAATGATGACTCCTTACGTAGCGAACAAGAATACCTAAGTAGCTACTGGCGCTCTATTTTGCAAAGAGTTCTTAGCGTGATACGATTTTTGGCCTCTACAGATGAAAAATTTGGATCGACAAGTAACGGAAACTATTTGGGATTATTAGAGGTTTTAGCGGAATATGACCCTTTCTTAAAAGGACATATTGAAAAATACGCCTCAAAAGGTTCAGGTTCAGTATCATACTTATCCAAAGACATTTGTTTCGAATTTATAAAAATTATATCGGATCTTGTTTTAAGAGAAATTGTGAGAGAAATTCATTGTTCAAAATATTATTCTATATCTGTTGATTCTACCCCGGATATTACACACACAGATCAATTGACATTTATTGTAAGGTACTGTTCAGAGTTCGGAAAACCAAAGGAACGTTTTATTAAATTTTTAAGCAATGTTGGCCATAAAGCAGAGGATATGAGTACTGCAATACTACAGACTTTAGAACAACTATCTTTAAACCTAGGTGATTGTCGAGGCCAATCCTATGACAATGCCAGCAACATGTCAGGTATCTACACTGGTTTGCAAGCCAGAATAAAATCAGAAAATAATCTTGCAAAGTACGTGCCATGCGCAGCTCATTCACTGAACCTCGTTATCCAACATGCAGCTGCTTGTTGCATGGAAGCTACTTCATTTTTTCAAATAGTTGAGGAACTGTACGTATTTCTCTCAGCTTCAACCTATCGATGGCAATTGCTTACAGAAGTTTTAAACAAAAATACAAATGTAACTTTTTCACTGAAAAGGGTTAATGTCACTCGCTGGTCTGCTCGATTTGATGCAGTAAAAGCTCTAAAGTATGGTTACCAGGATATTAAACAATCTCTTCTTACAATAGGTGAGCGAACTACGGAAAAAATGCATGTTAGATGTCAAGCTAATGGTCTGGCTGAAAAGTTTTCAACACTAGAATTTGCTTTTCTAACTGCTTTTTGGTACGATATATTAGAAAGAGCTGATCAGGTCAGCAAGTCCCTGCAAAATCCAGCTATAAGCCTGGATATATGCTCAAATTTATATTCCTCATTAAATGGTTTTTATGAATCCCTTCGAAATAAGTTCGATTTTTATGAAAATCAAGGGCAACTGCTATCTCAAGAGGTGAGTTATAAAGAAGATAAAAGAGTACGAAAAAGAAAGTTGAATTTCGGAGAAGCAGATACAGAAGAATTGTTGACACCGCAGACTAAAATGCGAACTCAAGTATTTTTTAAAGTACTTGATAATTTAATAAATAATGTAAAAGAGCGTGGAAGAGCCTACGAAGATCTGGCTAAAACATTTTCTTTTTTATTTTCCATCCCCTTCCTAGATGATAATGTGATTTTGAAACAGGCACAAATTTTAATTCATATCTATTCAAGTGACTTAGATGACTCGCTCAGCAATGAATGTATACAATTAAAATATTTTATTAAGTCAGTAGATGAAGATATCGATAATACAAATTTCACTGCAAACTCACTAATGGAGCTTTTACATAAATTTAAAGTTACAACAACTTTTCCAAATATAGAAATAGTCCTGAGAATATTCCTGTCCCTTATGGTGAGTAATGTAAGTGGTGAGAGATCATTTTCAACATTAAAAAGAGTGAAAAATTATCTTAGAAATTCAATGATAGAGGATACACTGAATGAACTGGCTATCTTAAATATGAACAGTGATTTGCTGCTGGAGCTTAATTTTGACAAAGTAATTGAGGAGTTTGCAGCAAAAAAGTCAAGAAAAGTATGTTTGTAATTTACTTTATTATTTTGCTATTATTTTTTTGTAACATAACTGTAATATAAAATTTCGTAGTAATTTTTTTATTATGTAAAAGCTATTAAAGCCCTTAATGTGATATATAGCTAATAATTTGTAGCCATAGTTATGTGAATTATTTTCTGCATATGGTATTTTATTTACATATGCTAAGAGGACTCATCGCTGAACATTATCGACTTTTAACACTTTTGGGCATATTTGCTTGTAGGTATTTTTACATTAAAAACCGATGAGTTTCCACCCCTTGACCCTTGACTTAATTCATTAAAAAGTACTTTATTTTACAGATTTTTTGTAAAACGCTGAAAGTATCACAGTGTTCTCTAATCAATCAAATCACGTTGCAACATATTAGTAGGTATTTCGGTAAAAGTACAAAAGAAAATATACTTACAAGCACATATGCTGAAAAATATAAAAAGTCGGTAACGTTCAGGGATAAGTCAAGTTTTCTTAAGGGGCGGTCTTATGAATTAGCCCCTGGCAGCAGTAGACCTAAATCCGGCACTGCAAGCCACTAACACCAATTTAATCGAAGTGGAAAATCACGTAGCAAAAGAGCTTGAATACGCTGCATATGGTAAGGGTATAGCTGATTTTCCCTCAAAATGGTCTATATTGTTTTAGCGCTAACATGAACGTCGCCAGCAATTTTTCTTGTACTAGTACTGGGTTCGTCTTCTACTACATAAATAATGTGCTCCTCTTGTTAGGTGGTTCTTACTGAAAGAGGTCTACCAGCGTCATTGCTTTTTGAAAACGTATCAGTCTCCTGCATGATACAATAAAAGGAAGGTATGATATCAAACCGTGTCAAATTCGTCCGGGTTCGCGCATGACGTCACGCTGTGAATTATATTTGAAATTTATAACGCGCAATATAGAGTTTACGTTAGTTATAGGCGATTTTATATAAATTCTATTGGCAATATACTTTGCTTCCTGCTTATAATACAAATTTTAAAGTATATGATTTGAAATAATAATGTAAATAAAGGGATACATTAATTTAGAATAAAAGATATTGGTCAATTGCCTGCCAATTGCGTTCTATGTATTTATTTACGTGAAAAGAAAAGGTAAATAATTTTATAAAATAAAACTATGCCTAATAATTAAGATAATAATTTTTATTTAGAGGCATATTCTTATTAAATTATATACCTACAGAATCTTCCGAAAATATCTTATAAATAAGAATTTTGTTTCTTCCTATAATTTGTCAAATATTTTTTGCGGTGAATAATATCTGTATATTTGCGACGGAAACATGTTTTTTAGGATAGTTTTTTTGGGTATTTTGCACTTTAAATAGTAAAATATTAAAAATTATTGTATTTTTGTAGTCTTTGATTTTTGAAATTTTAAAAAATCTTAAAATGCCAAAAATTATTCTAAACAAAATAAAAATATCTAAATTTATGAAATTAGGTAAAACAAGAAATTATTTTTTTAAGAAAATAGCCTTTTTTTCAATCTCTGTTTGTCGTATTTTCTCGATTACAGTCTGGTGATTCGTTACCGTGGAGATTTTTAGCAATTTTTTGTCACAGTAAACTTTTTTATTGAAGCGAGTTTGTAAAAACATTAAACACATTTGACATTCATGACATGACACAATTTATGCTTTAAATTACCTTCATAATCACTTTCGTTAAAATGGCTAGAACAGATTCTAGCATTTTTCAGATTAAACTTATCTTCTCGTTTGCACAGACGCTTCCAAACACTTTGTGTTTCTTTGTCTTTGAGGGAGCTAAAAACTTTAATATCGGGCATAAAGCCCTTGCATTGATTGTCCACATCACATCACAACCATGCACAGCACACCTCATTTTCACTTTTAAACTCTTAAAAGTGATATAAAAACACCAAAAAATAACTTTAAAACACAATGCGATCTTAACCAACGTGTATCGTTTACAAAATATGGCGGAATTACTCACATCGTGACGTACATGGCCACGCCTATCTGCGCGATGTCATATCTTCTCTTATTTGTATCATGAGGCCGGATGAGATCGGATATCTCGTAGGATGAAGATGCCGTTTCACACTCTATAGCCGATAGGTAACAAAAAACATCATAGTGTAGCGCAAAACCAACGGTTGATAGCCCTTGGAGGATGCATGCTCTGGGTGTCATGTTATGTCGGTGCCATACATGCGTCTTTCGGCGAAATTCGGCTTTCGTCGAGTGGCTTTTTTGTGCCAATTTACCGACATGAAATGGGAATGGCGAGCGATGAACGGTGATTAGGTACACACATGCGACTAACCGCTCGCCTTTCGCCGGGAGCCGCATGTATGGCGCCGGCTTTACTGAGGACCATGACTCGGAACCCACGTTCATCTGTAGGTCCCGGGGCCAATACACTAGCTTGTAGTGCCGACGTAATCAAAATAACTTTAACTATTTCTGTTTTTATTTGTTTTGGTATTTCTTTCTTACTTATAAAGATACTCTTTATGCTATTTTATAGTCTCCCAGTTTTTGCTATTCCCTCGTTTATTGCGTCTTCTAGTGTTCCTTCTTTGTTTATTATTACTCCTAAATATGTAAATTTATCTACCTGTTCTAGTATTTCGTCGTCTATTTGTATATTGTGTCTTTTACCTTGCTTTCCGAATATCATTGTTTTAGTTTTAGCTTACTTATTTTCATGTTTAATGATTTCAATCCTTTATTAAGGATGTTGATATTTTCTTGCAGTTGTTTTTCTGTTTCTCCGAATATTACTACGTCATCCATATAGCCATTATATGATTTTAGTTTTTCTTTGTTTTCTTTAATAACTTCATCCAATACTAAATTAGTAAGCAGTGGGCTCAGAATGCACCCCTGTTTGAGTTCGATTTTACTAGAGAGTGGTTTTGATTGGGTTGGGTTATATAACTTTCAATTTTTTCATACAGACTTTGTACGTTTTGTCTGAGATCTTTTTCAATTCCCCTATTTTCCAAAATTTTCCAGATATCTTCTCATTTTATTCTGTCGAAAGCTTTTTCCATATCTATGAAACAAGCATTTGCTCGTCTTCCAGTTTTGATTGCTTTTTCTGACACTTGTCTAAGAGACTAAGAATAAATATCTGGTCGTTAGTCCCGCTCTTTCTGTTCTAAATCCGCTCTGGCTGTCTTCCAATGTGTTCTCTAGTCTGCTTTTTAGTCTATGCTCCAGTATTCAGGCATATATTTTTCCAACATGAATGAATGTTATGATGCCTATCTGCCAGTCTAATGATACTCTTTTTCCATTTTTTGTCTGGTTTATAATGTCTAGCAGTTCTTGTTGTCTCTTATCGTTCATAAATTTGATTATTTCTGTTGTCATTATTCCATTTAAAACCAATAAACACATTTCATACATGAAAAAAGAACAACCAATATCATTATTATTATAAAATAAAACCACATTTACAATAAATCAGAAAAAAAAACTAAAAAAATACTTATGGAAACTTATGAAAAATAAAATCTAAAACTTTTAAGGTGTTAGGCAAATATCAGTATTTGGTAGCATAACCCTTTGCTTTTATGGCGTCTCCACACCTATATGGCATGGAATCCACTAGTTTGGCACAAAAGTCCTTGGAAGTCCCATAAGTTCTATATTAGACTGAGATCCGGCGACTGAGATGGACAGTCCATTAGAGGAACAGCATTGCCATCCATCCAATTTTTTACTAGTCGTAATTTGTGCTGAGGATCGTTATTTGTTGAAACAACTATCTAAGCAACATTGCTTCCTCAGCATAAGGGAGCATATATGTCTCTGTATACAAAACGATCCATTATTTCATCTATCTTTACTACTGGTCCAGTACCGAAGCAACCCCACACCATCACGCTGCCTCCACCATGTTTCGCTCTGAAAATTTGGTACTATTTGGTGATATTGTCACGGGATCTTAACTAAAATACTAAAACCCTGGCTTCATAATTAATTCTGCAGCAATACTGTTATTAAAATAAAATGAATATTTACAAGAATTCAAACGAGGCCTTACCTATTAATTCCTAAAACATCGTCGACGGGAGAAAGTGGTTCTGGCGTAGCTGTAACCCGCTTGGCTCGCAAAAGGTCAACCGACTTCTCTGCCCATCTCAACCTACCAGGTCGACTCCCTTCGCCTGCCACCGGCACCGGTCTGATCCATCGACGCACGTCGACCGAAGCGCATTCAGAGAAGGGGTCGGCCAGATAGGGGTGAGGAAAAATAATTTGGTGACACTCCCCCCCCCCCCACGGAAAACAAAACTCCGAAGGATTTTTGTGACTGAGTTCCCTAATCTATCTCTAATACAAACAATCTCGTTTGAGTTTAATAAAAAAATTTCAATATACAATTTAAAAAGCTGCATTTTTTTTCTCATGTTCTTCCTCCTGGCGGATCTTCCTCCCTCCTAGTCGGATGGTTCCTTGGCACTTCTGGCTCTTGTCTTCCTCCTGGCTGGTCTTCCTCCCTCCTGTTCGGTTTGTTCCTTTGTGTGGTTCCCAGATGTTGCGGTCCCTAGGTGGGCTTGTCCCCCGCTGGTACCGTCAGTGGTCCGCTGGCCTGGCAGGTCGTCGCCGCTCCCCAGGTTGCGGTCCCAAGGTGTTGTGGTCCCAAGGTGTTGTGGTCCCAAGGTGTTGTGGTCCCCATGTGTTGTGGTCCCAAGGTGGGTTTGTCACCCTCTGGCACCGTCAATGGTCCGCTGGCCTGGCAGGTCGTCGCCGCTCTCCAGGGTGCGGTCCCAAGGTGTTGTGGTCCCAAGTTGTACATGAAAAAGAAACAAACAGGGAGTTAGACGCTACAAAAACTATTTACACAATTTATTTACAATTTTATATACAGTGAAGCAGTGATTTCTTTCCCGTCCATTTTCTGTGTTTGGCCCCCGTGGCCACCCAGCACGACCGTGCTCGGAACAATTACCTTTCTTTCCGAAATTTTTCATCGCTTAAAAACTTTTTAATTTCTCAAAATTTTCAATTTTCCAAAATTTTCCGCAAATTTTCCGAAAATTTTTCCCAAATTACTTATTTCTCCCCCTCCCCTACCGGAGAAAAAATACGATTAATTAGAGGCTTTACCCATTACTTTTTATCCCTTATACACAAAAACAAAAATAACGACACAGCATCATTGAACATTGCCAGATTATACGTGTTGATCAGGCACGCTTTCAAGCAACGCTCCAATGCACCGAGCCTCGTGCAACTGTTCACGATCTCTCTTACTTTTTTCTCTCTTAACACAAACGTTTAATTTTTCATTCTCTTTATTCCTTTAACACCGTTTACTACCTTATACCTCTTTATTACTTGGGGGAAAAAAATTAAAATACCTTTTATTTATTTTACTACCTATTTTCACTAGTGGCTTTTATATAACAACAAAAAAAATATATGCATTGTTCCTACTACTCTTCAAAATTATATGGTTCGTGGTACGGGGCCAATCTATATACATGGACTGTTTCCTGTTTAGCTCTTGCTCCACCTCTCTGAATAATGTAATTTACTGGCGATGCTTTTCTTACAACTACAAATGGTCCGTGATACTTGCACTGCAGTTTGTCACTTTTTCCTTTCTTTCTAATGTAAACTCTAAGTTTGACTTTGCCTCCTGTTTCATATGTAACTTTTTTGTGATTACTGTCATATCGGGTTTTGTCCTTTTTCTGTTTCTGAGTAATATTTCTTTTTGCTTCCTGTCTGTGTTTCTCTATATTCGGGTTCGGAATAAGCATAGTGGCTGATTTTAAAAACGGTATGAGCTGTGGGTTTCTCCCAAAAACTAAATAAAATGGCGAAAACTGCGTTGTGTCCTGTTTGCTGGAATTGTAGGCAAATGTTACCATTGGTAGGTATTTATCCCAGTCATCCTGTGACGTAGACACATACAGGCTGAGCATATCTGCTACTGTTTTGTTGAAACGTTCAGTTAGCCCATTAGTCTGCGGGTGGTATGACGTAGTATATACGTTTTCTGAGCCCATATTTTGCACCATTTTTGTTACCTTTTCTGACCTAAAAACTTGACCTCTGTCCCTCAATATTTTCTTTGGTACCCCATGTATGCTTATTACTTGGTCCACCAGAAACGCTGCTATTTCTTCTGCTTTTGCACTAGGTATTGCCTTGGTTATTGCATAACGGGTCACATAATCTGTACAAACAACTATATTATTATTTTGACTTTTTGTTTTTGTTAGGGGTCCTAAAATATCTATACCTATCATTTCGAAAGGCTGCAAATCATCAATCTTTATTGGTTGCAGATCACCTGCTGGTTTTTCATTGTTTGGCCCTTTTCTCGTCTGACAATCAGGACATCCCCTAATAAATTTCTTAACGTCAAGATGCATTTTATCGCAATAATAGCGTATGTTTATTCTGTCGTACGTTCTTGCATAACCTAGGTGTCCCGACAATGGCTCACAATGCAGCTGTTGCATCAGTTGTGCTTTTAGTCCTTGAGGGATTACCAACTTGTCCTCCTGGTGTGGGACAGCCGACTTTTATATAGCACACCATCTTTGACAGTAAAATTTTTTGCACGACGTTGCAAATGTGGATCCTGGACTGCCTGTAGTAAGTCTGACACGACTGTATCTTCTTCTTGGAACTCCGTGATGTCCACTAAGGGTAGCAAAAATGTGGGAATTTCATTGGCATCATTCTCGTCCTTTAGTGTTGCCTGGACACAGGGTTGTCTGGAAAGACAGTCTGCGTCTTGATTGCATTTCCCTCAGGCCCGTAGCCAGGGGGGCGCCAGGGAGGGCTGAGCCCCCCCTAGAGCTGGTCTGAGCCCCCCCTAGAAAAGTTACCTATATTTCTAAACGAAAATGTTTATATCGACGTTAGAAAGTGCAACACCTTTTTAAAATTTAAGTTAAAATTATTTGTTTTGCGGCCTATGTTAACCCGCAAAGCTCATCGATCGAGCGGTTTTATAAACGCGGCACACGGCCTTTGTGTCGTACTATAAAAGAGCGACAATCTGGCCGCCACGCGCGGCAAACACCTTGCCTATTTCTCATTTATTTATTAGTTGGTAGAGTAAAGAGTAAATTTTAGTTTGTTCGAAATGTTTCTTACATTCTTAAATATTATAACCGGTTTCTGTTGTAGCATTTTCGTTTGCTCTTCAAAAGCGCCTATTTTTAAAATAAAAGGCACGTTACCCTTTCTAGATACGGGTTCCTAAGTAGAGATTTTTTACTTTATGATAAAGTACATTTTGAGTTCACTTAAAATGATTTCTTAAATATATATATATATATATATATATATATATATATATATATATATATATATATATATATATATATATATATATATGGGCTTATAGGATACCACGGCAGGTGGCTATAGTTGCCTCCGTCGGCGACGCCAATTGTTGCCCCCAAACAAGGGGCCTTTTGGCTGAAGCCACAAATGGGTGTACTGGCTCCTGTTTGTGGTCCTTATTAATTTTTTCTCTTGTTTTAAGGTTACACCCGTAACTGCGTATGTGACGTTGCGTCTCGACTCATGTTGTGAGGCACGGTCACATACGTGGGCCTGATGAAGCCAATGAGCAGAAACACGTGTCGTACGGGTTACCATTCTAACTTTTCATTTTGTCTGTTCATTGCTAGCGGACATGCCCACAATAATTCTCCTCTTTTTTTTTATGAATCGATCCGCGCTAGTTTCTAGCATTTATATATATATATATATATATATATATATATATATATATATATATATATATATATATATATATATATATATATATATATATATACAGTGTGTCCGCTTAAGTTCTGTACATATGGGAAACTTTTTTATTATTAATTTTACGAAAAAGAGTTACTCTTTATAAAAGGTTCTGCTTCCTGAGAAAATAATATCAAACTATTCAAACTTGAGATAGTATGTACAGGATAGTCAAAAATTAAAAAAATCAAAATTGGCCTGAGAGAGAAGTACCCTTAATTTTAGTTTTAGAGCAAAATGGAATAAGAAAATGTTGCTTGGCATTAAAAACTATATCTGTTTATACTCTTAGTATACTATTATGAAAAATAAACTTAAAAATTTAAATCTTAATTCTTAATGGCATGTCCAACATCTTGCCACAATTTCCCACCTGAATTTGAATTGTAACTGTCAGCTATGTTATTTGTCTGAAACTTCAATTTGAATATTTAAGTAGATAAATATGCCATTGAAATTGAGTATGCAAAATAAAATTGAAATAATTTTCATTTTTAATAATAGTATATTAAGAGTATAAACAGATATAATTTTTAATGGCAAGCAACATGTTCTTATTCCAATTTGTTCTAATATTAAAATTAAGGGTACTTCTCTCTTGGGCCAATTTTGATTTTTTTTAATTTTTGACTATCCTGTACATAGTATCTCAAGTTTAAATACTTTAATATTATTTTCTCAGGAAGCAGAACTTTTTATAAAGAGAAACTTTTTTTCGTAAAATTAATAATAAAAAAGTTTCCCATATGTACAGAACTTAAGCGGACACACTGTATATATATATATATATATATATATATATATATATATATATATATATATATATATATATATATATATCTATATATATATATAATATATATATATATATATATTAATATATATATATATAATATATATATTAATATATATATATATATATATATATATATATATATATATATATATATATATATATATATATATATATATATATATATATATATATATATATATAGGCGACTTCAATGCAAAAATAGGAAGACAAAAGGACCAAGAACAACAAGTAGGAAACTTTGGATTTGGTGAAAGGAACGAACGAGGAGAAACCCGTGTACAATACGCAAATTATCAGAATATGTCCATAGCAAACACGTTCTTCAAGAAAAACCCAAATAGGAAATGGACATGGCAAGGCCCAAATGGAACTATCAAGAACGAAATAGACTTCATCCTAACCAACAAGATGAACACGATAAAAGATGTCAGCGTCCTCAACAAATTTCGGATAGGTAGCGACCACAGGCTAATCAGAGCAAGAGTTATACTGAACACGAAACTCCAAAGACTGAAACTGGTCAGAAAGCCAATGGCAACGGGAGTAGACACAAATAAACTCGTCGAAAACTCCGAGCAATACCAGGCGCTACTCAACAACAGACTACAAGACCAGGCAGAAAGCACAGAGCTCATGGAAACTATCCTAAGCTGTGCCAAAGAAATAGGTGGTCCAAGAAAACACAATCAGCACAAGAAGCTATCCGATGAAACTAGGACGCTGCTAAGAAAACGAAGGGAAATGAAGGCCACAACCAACGTGCAAAGAATAGAATACACTGAGCTGTGCAAGACAATAAGAAAGAAGATTGCAGAAGACATCAAAAATTACAACGAAAAACTAGTAGAAACTGCAATCGAAAACAGAAAAAGCTACAAGACCGCTAAGAAATCCCTCCTCATAGGCAAGAAACAAGTAGTGGCACTAACAAATGACAACGCCAGAATCACAAATAGAGAAGAGATGATAAACCTAGTAACCAAATTCTATAGTGAAGTATACAATACAGACAATACAGGAACAGGTAACGACACCACGAATAAATGACGACACCCCAGAAGTTCTCGTGGAAGAAGTAGAGAAGGCGCTTAATAGCATGAGAAATGGTAAAGCAGCAGGCAATGATGGTGTGATGGTCGAATTAATTAAATACGCAGGTAAACGAACATGGAAAATCCTAGCAAAAATCTACACTAACGGCCTAAGATCAGGACATATACCACAAAGTTGGAATAGCGCCGATATAATTCTAATCCACAAGAAAGGCAGTAAAAAAGACATAAGAAACTATCGACCAATCAGTCTTCTACCAATTATATACAAAGTATTCACAAAGATCATAAATACCAGAATACAGAATACACTAGATGCTGCACAACCACGGGAACAAGCTGGCTTGAGAAGTGACTTCAGCACAATCGACCACATACATAAATTAAGGGAGGTCATCAGTCGAACAAAAGAATATGAAATACCACTGGCACTAGCCTTCATAGACTTCGAGAAGGCGTTCGACTCGATATATCCCAAAGCTATAATAGAAGCCCTAAGTAGTCAGGGTATCGACAAACCGTATATAGAAACTCTGGCAAACATATACAAAGAAGCCAAAGCCAGAGTCATGATATACGAAGGATCTCCGGAATTTCCCACAACTAAAGGAGTACGTCAAGGAGACTCAATATCTCCAAAGCTCTTCACGGCAACACTTGAAGAAATCTTCCGTCAGTTGGACTGGGACAGCAAAGGTCTATGGTTCTGACCGAACACGGCGACCTCCACCATAATTGTCACGGGATCTTAACTAAAATACTGAAACCCTGGTTTCATAATTAATTCTGCAGCAATAATGTTATTAAAATAAAATGAATATTTATATTTACAAGAATTCAAACGAGGCCTTACCTATTAATTCCTAATACATCGTCGACGGGATAAAGTGGTTCTGGCGTAGCTGTAACCCGCTTGGCTCGCAAAAGGCAACCGACTTCTCTGCCCATCTCAACCTACCAGGTCGACTCCCTTCGCCTGCCACCGGCACCGGTCTGATCCATCGACGCACGTCGACCGAAGCGCATTCAGAGAAGGGGTCGGCCAGATAGGGGTGAGGAAAAATAATTTGGTGACAATATGTCGTACCTCTTGGCTTTCTTACGTACTTTCTGCCAACACTCCCAAATAACTGGCACTTACTTTTATCGCTAAAAACTATATTCCATTTTACACAACATTTTAAATGATCTTTAGCAAATTTAAGTTCGGTCTTCCTGTTCTTTTTTAAATCCAGTGTTTTTTTTGACAGCAACCCATTCTAATAAACCATGATCGATCATCCAGCCTTTTTCTCACGCTACGAGCAGAAACGGAAATGCCGATTGCTGCCAGTTCTTTACAAATGTGTTGAATTTTTTCTTGGGTCTGCCTTAGAAATTCTTACCATAATTTTGGCCGCTCTTTTGCTCAGTTTTCTAGGTTTGCCTGATGTTGGAGCAGTCTCAACAGTTCCTCTAATGCGGTCACAATTCGTAAATTTTGACTAATAGTGATATTTTTAACCAGCCCTGTATAACTCACTTTTCATTTCGGATGACAGGTATTTATTTCGCACCAATATAGCTAACTCAACTAGAAATGAAACACAAATGATTTAGGTATGTAGTTTTATTGTAAAGTTTCTATACTTTGGGCTACACCAAAAAAACTTTTATGGATAAGATTGAAATAAAAAGACGCAAAAGATTTCTACTGTATGTATGAACTTTTTTAGTGTTAAAGTAAATATATATTATTAGCGAGTTTTAGCAATGCAATGTTATTGTTTAACTTTCCAAAAAAAAATTCCATACTTTTGGCCACCACTGTAGGTATTTAGCTTAATATTAAGATGAAATCTTTAACTGTACTGATTTGGTATTTAATAAGAAACACTGTAAATTAATCATATATCTTAGGTTCGCAAGGAAGTAATTAAAAACTAATTTTAGGAAACATTTTCCTGTTTGGTTCATTTCGCTATCGCCCCTAATTTTTGACACTTTCAAGGTCATTTTAACCCCCTTCTTAACAGGTGAAAACATACGTGTATTATTTCTCGATGTCCTACCTGTATATCAAGTTTCATTAATATCGGCGACGACTAAGTTCTGTCGATCTCCTTGTTAGTTCGAAACTAACTTATATTTCAATTCATTGGATAATTTTATTATTTTATTTTGTTGGGACCATTTTAACTTTATAACTTAAACCCCTTCAGATCAAGTTCTCTTCCTCAAAATATTTTAAACTTCAAATAATAATTTTTCTATCCACACAATAGGCCAAAAAAGGTGACTACATTTTTATTTTTCAAGTAATTTTTTTTATATTTTGTTGTTCTGTGACCATATTTGTAGGAAATATTTTAAGATACCGGTTCCGAAAAAATTAAATCAAAATGAACTAGGTTGAATTACGTTACTATACGGGACAAAACAGTGAAAGCACATTGAACAAAATAGAGGGCATATTAAGAACATTTTCAAGTAATTATTTTTTATTAATATTTTTCCGGTATTAATATTGTTACTTCCCTTAATGTTGTTTATTAAACATTTATGAATCGTTTATCAAAATTAATTTCATGGCTCCTTAATTAGAACACTGATATGATTCATTGTAACTTTCTTTTTTTTTTGACCTACACAGCTGTAAATATTTCCTACAAATGTAGTAAAATAACAATAAGAAATAAAAATGTTATTCGAAAGAGAAAGATGTGATCAATTTCTTTGGTACACCGTGTAACAATAATAATTATTGCATTTATTTGTACAGGTTTCAGTTGATTATTCTCCCTACGCCACAGTGGGATCATGTCCTGTCAAACTAATAGGACTGACAAGTAATTCGGGAGGAAAATATACATGCGAAGTGAGCTTGGATGCGCCAACATTCAGAACAATTTCTAAAACAAAAATATTAAAGATCGTCCAGGCATCCAGAAGAACACAAGAGCAAAATGAAATTAACCCGGAACGAATGAAAAGTAAGTTTTTAAATATTAATTAATTACTTATTTTTGCAACCGAGTTAGATACAATCAAGTTAAAATGATAGAGAGAAAGAGAAGGGAGATGCAATCTATTGACTCAGGATTTAAAGAATTGAAAGTTCGGAGGGGAAGGGAGAACATCTGCAGTCAAGGTTTCATAATCCAGAGACCCTGAGTATAAATGAGCGAGGGCAGGGCCGGATTATCCATTTGACAAAGTAGGCACTGTGTCTAGGGTCTACGGAACCGAAGGGGCCTACGAACATCAATAGAAAAATTAAAAAATCGCAATAAAAAGTAAATTAAAACCTCACCAAAAATTATTTATTTAAAAAAGGAATAATTTCCTAAAACTATAAAACATAAAATACGTTTGTATTCCATGGTGAGATTTTAAAGTGTTACAAGGCGATATCTCGAAAACGGTTTGACACATTTCATGAAATTTTTGTAAGTTGATAAGGAGATGGGTATTTAAACATATGGAGATGGGTATTTAAACATATTTTTGACATTTATCCTCTCTCTGTCTCTCTCTGTTTTGAGGGGTGGCGGGTAACTTTGGAATTTTAAATGGGATGATGTACTTTTGTTTATAAAATTCGAATCTACTTAAAAAACTAGGTACAGTCGTGAGATTTATTATTCGTCCACTTGTAATTTTTCGAAGATATAGATAAAACTTCCACATTAAATTTAGTAAAATTTTAAAAATAAGTTAACATATATCTCTTTTCCCGAGAAATAAAAATAACAATAACTCTTTATATTTATCAGGATCCCTTGACAAAAAAGACAAAAGAAAGATAATTTCATAAAATATCGGCGAGCAAAATTATTCGTCCACTTCCAAAAAAAAATTAAAGATGTACATAGAATGTATTTATCTGTTCTTATAGTGATAAAAAAATTCCTCAATATAGATTCTAAATTATTTTTAATAGCAGTTTGAGACTCCGTGGTCTAAAGATAACAGCTAATTTTCAAAATTTGTCGCAAATCATCAGAAGTGCCTCAAGAAATCAGACTTTTGATAATAAAATTATATCAAGAAGGAATATCTCAAAGAAACATAAGAAAAATTGTTGGAGGAAGCCGGTCAACAGTTGAATATATTATAAAAAAAAATATGAAACAATCCATACAACAAAGACCTTGTCAGGGAGAGGAAGAAAAAGTACGGACTTTTCGAGAGAAACAAAAAATACTAAGAAAAGTTAGTGAAAATCCGCAAACTACTACGACAGATACAGTGAAAAGTTAAGCCAGTGATTACAAAGAGGTTATTCATGTAACAATAATAACAACATTTTTAAGAAGCCAGGGTATACAGGCATGGGTTGGTTGAAAGATACCATTAGTAGCGATGGGCCTTTCGCGAACGACTCGTTCGATTTAAACGACTCTTTTCAAAGAGTCGCGAATGCGCCGCTCCCATCAACTGAACGATACGTTCACCGCTCGTTAAAATATCTGGCTCGCTCTCGTCCGTTCGTAGAAATTCCACTCCACGCTTTCGCGAGTTTCGGACAACTCGGAGAGCGCGAGCCGCGAGAGCGCGACCCGGGAGCGGCTCAGTCGGAGTCGTATAATCGAACGAGAGTGGTGGAGCATCTAGCGGCCTATGATAATACATTCCACAGTTTGTACGTCTTTCGTATTACTATTATTTTACGATTAACGATTAATTACTTTGCCGGAAATCTGCAACAACGTTTTTTAACGACGTATACTGCGGGTAGTTTATAACTTTGAAATCCATATTACATAATCATTATCTAATCGACAATAAAACCATTTTTGTTAATATGTATTTACTTTTATTTTGAACATTTAACAAATAAAAATTTTAATCATTCCAATATTTTAATTAATTTTATTTAATTTATTTATGTTATGTATATTATTTTTCTTTGAAGCCCTCACGCCACAATCAGGATCAGGCAGCGGGCCGTCGGCAGTCGTAAATGTGTAATTCACATCCGCGTTTTATGCTCTGTTTTATACACATGTGGTGTTACGTTAAAGTAAAGAAGTAGGGTGTTTGTGTGCATTCTAGATCAATCCAAATCCAAAATCCAAATCCCCCCACTCTTCACCCCACCAAAATCCCCCACTCTTCACCCCACCAAAATCCCCCCACTCTTCACCCCACCAAATCCCCCTCCCCCACCACTCTTCACCCTATACATTTGAATGTCAATAGAAATGTGTTTTATCAGGGTTCACTGCTGTACCAATGGGCACAGAGGTCAATACAGCAAGCTCCACCCATATGTAGAAAAAAGCGGTAGAAAGGACCCGCTGAAACAACAAATTTTTTATTTGTAGCTTCACTATTGGAGTTATATTCTTAAAAGTAGGTGGGTTGGAATGTACACACCAAAGTACATCCCCTAACACTCCGTGCGCATGTCTAGCACGCTCGGTGTGCGCAGTGGTACGCATTTTGGTCTACTGCGCAGATAAAATAAAAAAGGCGTGAAAAAAAAAAGACTCGCAGACAAAAAAAAAAAGGCTCGCAGACGAAAAAAAAAATAAACACCAACTCCCCCCACTCCTCTCCCCTCTCCTCTCCTTTCAGGAGCTTCCAAAGGAGCTACCAAATCCTACCACTCTTATATCAAATCCAGCTCCAAAGGAGCTTCCAAATGAGCTTTCAAAACTCCCCCCACTCCTCTCCCCTCTCCTCCCCTCTCCTCTCCTCTCCCCTCTCCTCTCCTCTCCTCTCAGGAGCTTCCAAAGGAGCTACCAAATCCTACCACTCTTTTATCAAATCCAGCTCCAAAGGAGCTTCCAAATGAGCTTTCAAAACTCCCCCCACTCCTCTCTCCTCTCCTCTCCTCTCCTCTCAGGAGCTTCCAAAGGAGCTACCAAATCCTACCACTCTTATATCAAATCCTACCACTCTTATATCAAATCCAGCTCCAAAGGAGCTTCCAAATGAGCTTTCAAAACTCCCCCACTCCTCTCCCCTCTCCTCTCCTCTCCTCTCCTCTCAGGAGCTTCCAAAGGAGCTACCAAATCCTACCACTCTAATATCAAATCCAGCTCCAAAGGAGCTTCCAAATGAGCTTTCAAAACCATTCCTCCTACCCCCCACACCACTTTTATTGCTATAAATTCTCAATATTTACAGTATTTAACCCAGTTCAGATCATGTCTGTAGCAGTCCCTATTGATCTCTCCTGGGACGCAGAACATTGCGAAAGCTATAATCCACAAGAGTGCATAGAAAATAATTTAATAATAACAAATCCACCTTCAAATCTATCTAAGAGTGCTAAAAAAGTAGTGGTGTAGCTGAAATTTGTAATCTAAATAGAATAGCTTATAAGAAATGGTTAGTATACTGTTGACCGACAGGCAATTAACATGTCGGAAATATTAAAAATTATTCTTGACAACATTGAAGAAGTATTCAGTCGGAACCAGTATTATGGGTCCTGTTTACCTGCAACTTTAATGGTTTGGGAACTTGCTAAAAAATATAATGTACATGTAGAACCAAAATGTGGAAAGATTTTCTATGATGAAATAGGAGGCAACATTCATTTTTGGAACGTGTTTAAAGGAGAAATTTACGATCCCACCGTCAAAGTTATAAAACATATGATACCAACCGTGGACCTTACGAAGTTTGTGTACAAAGAAGATCCTAGTATAAGCACAGATATGGAGACAGCAGTAATGTTGGATATTTTTAATCAGTTCCAGAGAACAAACACAACACACCTTTACTTTTCCAACGCTC
Source organism: Philopedon plagiatum (assembly GCA_963971165.1). Classification (NCBI taxonomy): domain Eukaryota; kingdom Metazoa; phylum Arthropoda; class Insecta; order Coleoptera; family Curculionidae; genus Philopedon; species Philopedon plagiatum. The sequence goes on along the minus strand of OZ020194.1, from coordinate 56,848,709 downwards.
CAGATAAATTTAAAACTCTTAGAACAATTATCCATACAAATGTATCTAGATGTATTAAATAAAAAGTTTGTATTCTTTGTATTTATGTGTTATTTTATTAACCTCTTTGTGAAGAACCAGATAACCAATAAGCAAAGCTGCTAGATCACGAGTATTACTTTTTTATTAGCCATAGAACCACAACGTGGTAAACACATACATGTGAACACCCATTATAAGCGTGCCATGGATTGTTGTAAAGATGAAATTAAATTTAATGTAAAGTGTGTGAGCAAGTTCTACATATGATTATTTTATCAGACGTCTGTGTAATGTGTAACAAACCGGATGTGCAGAAAATCACAAACCATAAAATTGAAAAAACAACTTTAGAACAATTCTCATAATTGTATAATAGTTTTACATTGCTGGAGCACACACTTCGATGCCTCCTGTATCCCATTAATCATGTTTTATGTGCAATAGAAACATAAAATAGAGTAATGTAGATAAACATATTGTTATTTTTTTCAAAAATAAACCTGTATTTTAATAAATGAATTTTTTTATAAGTGCCAAACAATTTATCTTGAGTAACTTTTAATAGTAGAAGTAGTAGTATGTGGAACTGATTTCCTGCACCCTCCCCACTCATAACATGACCTTGGCTTTTAATATATAAAAGGAGGGAATAAAGCTTGTGATTTTAGAGAAGCACTATGAAGAAGGTAACATTTAACGAAAATATGAATAAAATCCATGTATTGTTTGCATGGAAGTTTGCTTAAAAAGCAGCACGTGAGAGTGATTATGAGCAGTATGTATTGGATGGCTACCGCTTTCAAAATAGACTTCAATATGCTGAGAACCTCCTAAAGGACGTTTTGGATGAAAATTATAGGAAGAAAATATACAATGAACGTTTTAAATAATTTTTGTTTTATTACAACCAATTCAAGCTCATATCCTCCCACCTCACCCATGCGAGTTTGACTTGCAGTACTGAGTGGGGGAATATCTATAAATTTATACGCACACGGTTTCTGAAACATTATTTGCTAGAAATAATACATAAATATGATTCAAAAACGAAAGCTGGTTGGTTGCAGAAAATCGGTGAAAAAGCTTAAACAAGAAGACAGAAGCAGATGCCCTGTTTGTTTATATTCCATGAGAAGAGAAGAAATTTGCACACCCAATTCGTGCACACACAAATTTTGTATAAAGTGTTTAACAGAGTGGACGAAAACAAACGCACATTGTCCTCTTTGCAGAAGATTCTATTTCTCAATTGTTTTAAAAGAGACTAAGGAAAAGATTCTTGTGAAGAAAAATGACAGTGCTGATCAAGCTCTATTGATATATTGTTGTATATAAGTGACATGAATTTAATATAGATATATCAGAAGTAAATAAAACCATGTTGTTAAATATAAAGTTTTTTATTATATTACATCTTTTTTTAATATCCAAGAATTCTGTGATTTATCCATTCCCAACCATTTAACATAAACTTTATTTCCCTTTCTTCTTAGCACCTTTTCCACGAGATACACGTTTGAATGTTTGACTTTCTGCAACTCCGGTTCATAAAAACTACCTAAAATTATTTCATTTTTGTCATCTGTCAGCAAATAATATGTTCTTGGGTTGGTTAATTTAATTTCTTTAATTTGAAAAATTTCATTTGACCAGTTTGGTGTATATCTCTTTTGGAAAGCCTCCCTGTATTTAGTAACTCTAACATGATCCCCTTGTTTAAATTTTGATTTTCTGGGGCCAATTGTTTTTATATTATTATAAGTTGATTTTAGAACATTTTTTTCATTTTCTTCATTTATATCTATAGGTTTTAATCCTGTTGCTCTATGTTTAGTCGTATTATACTTAAAAACAATATTATTTAAGATATCTAACCATTTATAATTGCCTTGCAAGCTAAACTGTTTCCACATGAGAGTTTTTAATGTTCTGTTGACCCTTTCAACAATCCCCGCTTTGATAGTGGAATATGTACTGTAGTGATTAATTAGACATTTTTCCATTAATTTATTAAAGTTTTTGTTGAAAAATTATCTTCCTTTATCTGTATGTATGTTACTTGGAGGAGTTTCCGCAAGCTTTAAAATTTTTTCCATAGCTAAAGTTACTTCCTCAGCAGTTTTTCTTTTAACAGGTTGAACCCAAACATATTTGGAAAATGTGTTTATAACGACTAAAATATATCTATATCCTTTATTTAGTTTTGCATAAGGTATCATTTCCACCAAATCAGCTTGCCATAAATCGTTTAAATTTTTAATAATAAACCGTCGTCGTCTAAAATTTTTTCTAGCAGGTTTATGTAACTCGTTGACTAGATCTTCCTTGATGTTAGGTTGTGCAGACATGATAATTAAATGTTTAGTTTGTTACTTCTACAGGACATTTTATTAACAATTCACCATAAAAATCTTCTAAATGACTACCTTCAGGACGATGAAAAGAAAGAACATCCCCTTTCTTTAACCGAATACCTAAAGGGTCGGTGATCCTTTTTCCATTAATTTTTAAGAAAACATTTCTTTGGGTATTCTCCAGAAATTATAGTAGCAGATTCCATAGGAAAAACATATGTAATTCGTTTGTCTTGTAATAAATGCTAAACTCTATCGGACAGAGAGTAAATTCCCATGAATGGAAGGACCAAATTATAATATAGTTTAACTGCACTAAGGTCAACAAGTTTTATAAGGTTATGTTCTTCAGATGAAAATTTATTATCCTTGCCAAAGATGTGGGAACCAAACTTGTCAATAGACATGGTTGTTGCCAGCGGTAGAATAAGGAATAAACATGTGAGACTTAGTATTTATTTAATTATTTTTGCTTCTCTTAGTTCTTCTAAAATCGATATTATTTCATTTTGATGACCAGTATGTCCAGCCATTTGTGATGCTGTCAACAATTTCAATCTATCTATGATTTCGTTTGGATCGTCATAATAAACGTAATCTAATTTGTTTTTGATAAATTTAACATAGCTCCCCCCTTTCCACTTTTTGTAGACAGATTTCTTGTAGAACGCGGTCTTTGTGGAGGTAACAAACGTGAAGTGCTTGGTAGAACTGCACGATAACCTGTCTCTGTTGTGCTTCCACGTTTTAATATACATTTTTGTAATAAGTAAGGTTTAACTATTGTCAAGTATTTAATGTCGGTCGAACCTTGAATTTGACTATTAGGATCAAAATTTCGTCTATATGCATTTGTCCTATTCAAAACATCCATATAATTTTCCATATCATTTGATGTATAACCAACAGGTTCTTTTTTAAAAAGAAGCTCATACAATCCAGGTGTTCCCTCATACCTAACTCCTTCAACTTTAAAATCTTTTCCTATGAAATCTACCACAGAATTAGCAATCTTATATTTGTCTGCATCAACATCATGACTTAAACCATATTTGTTATCAAATTTGCCTTCCGTGTCTTTTATTAGCCCATCCACGAAAGGTCTTAGAAGTGAATGATATGCTTCCAAATATTCTTCATAGGCAGGTGTTCTTGTTAATTCTAAAACATCTTGTCGCAACTCACCTATAGTTGGTTCAATTGTTGTTTCAGGGCTTGATTCTCCTGTACGAGACTGTTGCGAATCTTCAAAAAATACTTCTTCATCTCCTAAAAGTGAGGGCATGTGTGTTGGAAGATATTTACTATATGCATTTGATTTCCTTTGATTGATCTCTGGCGTAGGAAATTGAAATTTTTGGGTCGAAACTAATTGTGGTGAATATACTTCTTTTTTAATGAACGGTTCTGTTTTAATTGTCTGAATTAACTCATGCAAAGGTTGAGTTATTGGTTTAAATTCTTTTTCCATACGAATTTCTTTATCAGATAAATCTGATTTTAAAGCTTTATACTTTTGTCTAACGGCTTGTCTAGTTTTTACCAACTCTTTCGCTGTTTTTTCGTCCATCTTTACAAAAGGTAGGTTGTATACTAGAAAATTATCGTCTTGTCAGAGAGTTATATAGTGGAAATAAAATTATCAAATCCTTTTCTATAGCGCCCATCATTAAATTGACAGTCTTTGTCAATAACGACAAAGTCATATTTATGTTTCCAACACATTGAACACAAGTTTTTAAACTCTTGAAAGCTCATGTCATCATTTACATGATCATCATATATATGTCTCAAGTTTGTAGCATCCTGTTGAAAAATTACTAAGAGGTTGGCATTATCACGTATAAGTTGTTTAGGGATTGATGAATATGTTTGACACAAATAAAAACAATCTGTATTTTTATGACGTCCAAAACAAAAATAATCCCTCATAAGACTTTGATCAGTGCATACTATATCATCAAATACAATCAATGAATTCGGTTTTATTTCAGTGGGTGAAACAATATCCTCAGCGTTCGATGATTCAAAATAACCAATAAACTTTAGTGGAGCAAGAAGCCCTTTTAGATATTCATATTCTGATTGATATAAGGATTTTGAGTACACATATATGTTTTCAAATCTTAATCCATTAGCGTGTGTTATAAGAGAAATCATAACATTTGTCTTCCCACAACCCGATAGTCCTACTATTAAACATCTTTTACAGTTTCCACCAAATAATTGTCCATGTTTTCGATAATTATCATGACATAAATCAAAATTTTTTATCGGTAAAGAAAAATCTTGTTTTTTGATCTTCATTGTTTGAACATCGCTATTTAAGTAAGGTTATTTGCGTTTTTAAATCATTTATATATAATGATTAGACATAATAATGTCATTCACTGCGTGGAAGGGCAGAGAAAAGGTAGTGGTTTATTAAATACTCTTATTAATAAATTACCAGTAGAGCTCCATATTCCTTCTTATAACTTTTGTGGGCCTGGTACAAACTTAAATAAAAGGCTTGCCCGAGGTGATAAGGGAATTAATTTATTAGACGAAGCTTGCAAAGAGCACGATATAGCATATTCGGAATATTCCGATTTAAAAAACAGAAACGAGGCAGATAAAGTATTAGCTAAAAAGGCATTTAATAGATTTAAAGTTTCAGATTCAAATCTAGGCGAAAAACTGTCATCCTTGGCTGTGGCCGGAATCATGAAAGTAAAAACAAAACTCGGTATGGGAATAAGAAAAAGAAAACAAAAACGCAAGAAAGGAGGTCAAATATCCTTTAACCAAGGTGTAAGAAAAGCACATAAAGAGCTGGTTGGAAAAAAATTTGCTAATATAAGACATGCTGCTAGCACAGCTTTATCATCCATTAAAAAATTAAAAATAAAAGAACCTAAACAAAGAATTATTCCAATTCCAAAAACTGGTGGAATTTTACCTTTAATACCTATTTTTGCTGGATTATCTGCTCTAGGAGCCCTAAGCGGGGGCGCTGCTGGCATTGCGCAAGCAGTAAATTCTGCCAAAAATGCACAAAAGAAGTTAGAAGAACAAACAAGACACAACAAAGAAATGGAAAAAATATCAATTGGAAAAGGTCTTTTTTTAAAACCATATAAGCAAGGGTGTGGTCTATATTTAAAACCATATTCAAAAAACTGTTAAATTTGCTACCTCGCCGACCTTTGACAAATATAGATTTATTAAAGTATGTCAAATTATTAAAGTTGCCCCATTTTAGAGGTGTCTTCATGAGAAATCAGTTACCCAAAAAAAATAAAAAATTATGAAACAGGTATTATAAATTTAGATGACGATAGGGGGGAAGGCACTCACTGGACAGCGTATGTTAAAAATAATAATAACATAATTTACTTTGATAGTTTTTTGAAATTTACGACCCCCAAATGAAGTTATAACTTATTTCTATAGCGATGGTAGCAACAACAATATTAAATATAACTATGATAAATATCAATCTTTTAATACCTCAACTTGTGGACAGTTATCCTTACAGTTTATTTATAATAATGCGTAATTGTGTTTCCATTTTATTCTTATTACGACCATCATGTCGTTTACTATAGCTCTTTCCGCAAATTCAGCTATACTTCAAGCAGATTTCCATCCACCTATTTACTTAGGTCCTAACACTTCCTACGTTGTCGGACTTACCAACTTTGAAACTTTTAATGCAATACCAAATATTGATAAAAGTAATAATAAAGTATATTTTGGAAAAAATAATGAATTTTTAACAATTCCTACGGGAAGTTATGAAATGGACGATGTTAATAAATATTTACAGACTGAATTCCAAAAAAGAAATATTTCATTTCACCTCTATGCAAATAACAACACATTAAAATCAACAATAAAGTCTACTACAGATATTATTTTTAAAGATGGCACAATAGGAAAACTTTTGGGTTTTAATAAGGGCATTATAACTGGTGATGGAGTTCCAAAAACATCGGAAAATCCAGCAGAGATTATAAAAGTTAATTCTTTATGCATAGACTGCAGTATCGCAGAAGGTTCCTATCTGAACGGAAAGCCAGTACACATTATTCATCAGTTTTTCCCTATTGTTAGCCCTGGATTTAAAATAATAGAAAGTCCCCAAAATATTATTTATTTTCCTGTTACAGTAAAAGTAATAGATAAAATAACAATAAAGGTAATAGACCAAGATTTAAATCTTGTTGATTTTCGAAACGAAACTGTAGCTATAAGGTTGCATATAAAAAAGTATAATGGTTATCCTTTATAATAGAAAAACCTCCAATTTACCCACAAAAATTAATAAAAACTATAAGAAGACTAAACATCGTAAACCAAAGATTAGTAGAAAGAGAAACACACAAGGGATAACACCTGAAAATATAAGCTTTTTGAAATCTCTAGGTTTAAAGGTTTTAGTATAATGGATATCCTTAACGTAGCAGAAGGTCTTTTCATAGATAATTCAATTGTGCATTCCGAAGTTCATGGTTATGAACCATACCTACCTACAAAATTGGGAAATAATGATGAAATTATAATACCTGTTCATGAAGTAGACAAGTATACTCTTCCTTCCGAAAGCTTTCTTTATATGGAGGGTAAACTAACAAAAGATAATAATACTATCTCAAATACACTAAAATTGATAAACAATGGGATTGCATTCCTTTTTAAAGAAATGCGTTATCAACTAAACGGTGTTACAATAGATTCAGTTAGAGATGTTGGGTTAACTTCGACAATAAAGGGATACATGTCGTATAATAAAAATTAATGCAATAAACTTAAAAACGCAGGTTGGTTTCCTATGGAACCTTCACAAGTTGTTGATGCAACGACATGATTATTTAATGTTTGCATTCCGCTTAAATTCTTAATGGGTTTTTTTGAAGACTACAAAAAAATTATTTTAAATGCCAAACAAGAACTTATTTTAGTACGAGATAATTCAGACAAAAATGCAACAATTAATACTGCAGATGAAAATCCAAAAATTGAGCTTACTAAGCTAACTTGGAATATACCTCACATTTCAGTAGCTATTCCTCAAGAATTAGCATTATCTAAAATAATTAATAAGAATACTGATATAATAATTGCTTTCCGGAGTTGGGAACTGATTGAATACCCCGAATTATTAAAAACTAATCGTCATAACTGGCCTGTCAAAACATCTACGAAAGTTAATACTCCACGTCATGTAGCAATTGCTTTTCAAAAAGACTTAAGGGATAAATCAACAACTGATATGTCTTTATTTTCCAACGTTAAATTACGAAACATCAAAGTATTTTTAAACTCTGAGAGATATCCCTGCAACGATCTATTTTTAGACTTTGCTAAAAATAAATTTGCATCATTATATGAAATGTTCTCACACTTTCAAAAATCTTACCATGGATTAACACCTGAACCCATTTTTTCTCCAAAGGAATTTAATACTTATGCTCCTATCGTATATATCGATTGTTCACATCAGAAAGAAACAATTGAATCCGGACCTATTGTTATGAGAGTTGAGTTTGAATTACATGATGATCTTAAAGACAAAATATCTGCCTATTGTCTTATTATGCATGATAAAGTATTTAGCTACAATCCATTAACCAAAAATGTTAGACAACTTTAAAGCGCATGTCTAACTATAAAATCAATGCTCTACTATTCTTTCCAATCATTATGGGTGAAGAACTGGAACTTCGATTATCCTACTTTTTAAAAGAACTGAGAAAATTAAAACAACAACTACAAGAATATTCTGACAAGAAATCTATGATTAAACAATTCTCATTTTTGAAATTATGAGGTTATTAATTGTTGATGTGCAAGGATTTAACATAGAAAATAAGAAGTTTATTCCCAAAGAGTTGGCTGCCTATGATGGACACAAAATATGTCACTATAACTTTAAATCACCATTTGATATAAAATACCTACCACCTGACTTACATAAACAAGCTGTATGGTTAATGAAAAATCATCACTGTATTCCTTGGAATGAAGGATATACACCAATTCACAAATTTTCTCAAATAATCAAGAATCTAACAGAAAAGGCGGATCAAGTTTATGTGAAAGGGAGAGAGAAATCCGAATGCATCCGAAAATATTCATTAAAACCAGTCATAGAACTTGATGAAAATCCATCGTTACAAGAAGGAGAAGCTCATTGTTTTTATCATTCTAAATCACCATGTATATGCGCACTTACTAATGTATACAATTTATATAATAATTATTTAATGATTGAATAAAACACATAAATATATTAAAGTTTTTTATTTCTTATAAATTAGGTTTCAAATACTTCTTGAATAATTTCAGGTGACAAAAACTTCTTTACTTCATCCAAATGCTCCTCAAATCCCATTTCTTTCATCGTACAGAAAAGACTTTAAATCAGAAGTATGTAAATATATGTTACAGGCTTCTGCCGCTTTTTTATATTTTCTACACATTTCTATACATTCTTCATACGTATAGAATCTTTCGAATCCATACTCGGCTTCATGGGCAGCATCAAATTCTGAATTACTGAAGTGTTGTGATAGATGCTCTATAGCACTTGTTAGGTTATATGCTACTCGTTCACGAACATATGCTAACCACATCTTGTTGGAGAATGTACAGACTTAAAGTAAGTTCAGAGCTTTAAATATTAATTTAGGAGGTTGGAGGAATAAAAAGGAAAATATATTTTAAAATTTTATTTTTCAATACAACTATTTACAAATTCATTACATGCGAATGATTCTACATCCTCCACAACACAATCTGAGTAAAAGTTTAATAATTCTAAAACACAGCAAACATTTAAACTATTTTCCATAGGTGAAGTAACATCATATACATTTTTTAACAAATCGCCATTTTTCATAGAGATTCCACTAACTAAAATATTGGAATATTTGGAAAATTCCTGGTTTTTTAAGATATCAAAACGATATTTGATTAAATTTGCCAAGTTCACTAATTCATTTATGGTATCACCAGCTAGGAATACTTCATTACCACCATCTTGTGTAATCTTGATAATTCTTGCATCCCCAATAAACACAAAGTGAATCTCATAACCATTACCCTTCATGGGTTGCCACCCGGTGTTGTTGGAATAAATAAAGCTCATCATAATTCCTTGATTATTTAGGAAGGAGATCCATTGATCTTCATTAAAAGTCACATTTTGATTATATTTGTATCCACAGAGTTTAACAACAGGAATATATTTTCTCTCTAAGGAAAATCCAATGCTGACCCATTTGGATTTGGATTTGTTAATGTAGTAGATGGTTTCATTGACGAGAGCTGCATTGCGCTTCTTACTAAACTCTTGTTGGTTTCCTGTTGGTTGATACATTGTCAGATGCTTGCTTGAAATAATGGTTGTAGAACTGTGGGCGAGTGTTTAAATAAGCAAGCGTGGTAGTGGGGATAGCAAGAGTGGTGGGGATAGTAAGAGTGGTGGGGGATTTAAACACTAATCTTATAGATTTAAACATCATTTAGCGACTAACCATGAATGAGTGTAAGACAGAACTTTTTATCGACATTCAAGGATATAAGTGTTCCTTTGGATACATTCCAAAAGAATTAGCGATTTATGATGGGATTCGTTGCTCAAATTATCTGTTTAAATCACCATTTCAAATAAATATGTTATCTGCTCTCGATCTCAAATTGGTTAAATGGGGCGAAGGGTATCATGGATTGGAATGGAATTTTGGAAATATAGAACTTAATGAAATTGATGATATTTTAAACCACGTGTTAGAAGTTTACCAATCGCCCAAAATTTACGTGAAAGGGAATGAAAAAATAAACTTCTTAAAAAAGTTTTTGGATGAAGATTTCATATACGTTATTCCCATTGGACAAGAACCAAAATTAAGTAAATTTAAGAAAATTCCAGAATGTTATTTTCACAAAAATGTGAATCCATGGCATTGTGCATTAGCAAACGTAAAATTGTTATATAATTATAGGCATTGTTATGAATAAAAACCTTATATATATATATATATATATATGTATGTATATATATATATATATATATCTATATATATATATATATATATATATATATATATATATATATATATATATATATATATATATATATATATATATTTATTTATATATATATATATATATATATATATATATATATATATATATATATATATATATATATATATATATATACAGTGTGGTCGTTTAAGTGTGCAACATATGGGAAAGCTTTTTATTACCGATTTCTCAGAAAATTTTATTCTTGATAAAAGTTGGTGCACGTTCGATAATCATATTGGGTGTACTTGGAATGGTTGCAAGTCAAACGGTGTACAGGGTAGGGCAAAAAATATAAAATTTCTACAAGAATAAAGTACCCCTATTTCAGAATATTCAGCAAAATGTTATTAAGAAAAGGTGTTTAGAATTAAAAGTTATGCATAGGTTTGAAAACATGACCTCATAAAATAAAAAACAAAATTTTTTTGAAAATATTAATTATTTTCTAAAAAAAAAAATTTTTTTATTATCACCCTAAAAACCTTCATAAATTAAACAAAATCAAATCAAGTTCACACATCTTTGTTCAAATTCAAGCATATTTGTAAAATTAACTTAGCTTTTTAATTTATTAAGGAATCACAAACTTCATGTTTGTTGCAAGGACATTAAACACAACTTTAAAATACCGTAAAAATTATTTTTAACAAGATAAAACATTAGTAATGATAATTTTCAAATTAAAAAACTCTCATTTAAATTACAAAATATTTATTTTAAATGTTTATTAGAAAATTGTACAAAATAATCGACAAACATGAAATCCTACTAAAATAATCGCAGATACCTATGGAAAGAAAACAAATAAGGGTTAAAAGTAAACATTATGACAGTTTGGTGGCATTATTCATTCTTAAATAATTATTGTTATTAGCTGATCTCAAATGCCTCCTCCAGTAAAGTTAACGTTAGCCGAAAAGGCAGAATTAGTGCTAATATGTGGAGAACACTATAAAACAGTGCGTGAAGCAGGAGACATATTCAATGAACGACATCCAGATAAACAAGTCCACTATTCAACCATAAGCAGAATTTTAAATAATTTTAAACAGACAGGGTCTTTAGAGTATAAATATAAAAATGAACGTACCAAAACTGTATGTACTGAAGAAAATCAATTACAAGTACTTCAAGCAGTTGTTGATAACCCTAGAAGATCCACCCAAGAAGTGCATGCTTATACGGGTATAAAAAAAACCTCTATTAAGGAGATTCTTAAAAAACAAAAATATCACGCCTATAAGCCAATGTTTATTTGCACGTTTCAAAGACAAGACTATGACTTGCGGTATGATTTCTGCATGTGGATTCAAGGAGAAATAGAAGATCAACGTGATTTCCATAGACACATGCTTTTTGGGGATGAATCCACGTTCACTACAAATGGCGTTGTTTCTTCCCAAAATTGTAGGTGGTGGTCGGACGAAAATCCAAATTTTGTCATTGACAACAAAAACCAGTATTACCAAAAAACAAACGTTTGGTGCGGTATTATTAACGACAAATTAATAGGGCCGTTCTTTTTTCGCCAAAACCTAACTGGTGATACCTATTTACATTTTTTGGAAAACGAACTAACAGATTTTTTGGATAATATGAGTATACAAGAACGACGTAAATTATGGTTTGTACATGATGGTTGTCCGGCTCATTCTGCTAGAATTGTTTCTGAATGGTTAAATGGAGAATTTGGTGATAAATGGTTAGGACGAAATACCGATCCACGGTGGCCTCCTCGTTCGCCAGATCTCACCCCACTAGATTTTTTTTTATGGGGATATTTAAAGCAAAAAGTTTACAAGGATCGGCCCTTTAATAATGTTGGGGAGCTTGAAATTTCGATACGATTTCATTGCAGAAATATTCCAGCAAGTGTATTGCGATCCACGCTTAGTGAATTTTATGATCGGACAATTAAATGCATTGAACGTGAAGGTGGACATACGGAGACGCGTCGATAATTTTTTTAAACATACCTAATATAATTTTTTCCTGCATTTCAAATATTGTCTGTTTAATTTTTTTTAAATTTGTTTATTGTTAAGTTATAATAAAAAGAAGCCGATAAAAATTGACAAAACCATTGGCACCATACTCAAATACGTTTAGGAACATTGTATTTCTTGACTTTGCACTAAACGCAGACATAATGCATGCATTGTTTTGTTAATAATGCCCCACAACGCCATTATGTTAGAATGATTTCATGTTTGTAGATTATTTTGTACAATTTTCTAATAAACATTTAAAATAAATATTTTGTAATTTAAATGAGGGTTTTTTAATTTAAAAATTATCATTACTAATGTTTTATCTTGTTAAAAGTAATTTTTACGGTATTTTAAAGTTGTGTTTAATGTCCTTGCAACAAACATGATGTTTGTGATTCCTTAATAAATTAAAAAGCTAAGTTAATTTTACAAATATGCTTGAATTTGAACAAAGATGTGTGAACTTGATTTGATTTTGTTTAATTTATGAAGGTTTTTAGGGTGATAATAAAAAAAAATTTTTTTTTAGGAAATAATTAATATTTTCAAAAAAATTTTGTTTTTTATTTTATGAGGTCACGTTTTCAAACCTATGCATAACTTTTAATTCTAAACACATTTTCTTAATAACATTTTGCTCAATTCTCTGAAATAGGGGTACTTTATTCTTGTAGAAATTTTATATTTTTTGCCCTACCCTGTACACCGTTTGACTTGCAACCATTCCAAGTACACCCAATATAATTATCGAACATGCACCAACTTTTATCAAAAATAAAATTTTCTGAGAAATCGGTAATAAAAAACTTTCCCATATGTTGCACACTTAAACGACCACACTGTATATATATATATATATATATATATATATATATATATATATATATATATATATATATGTTTTTTATTATTGAATTTTATTTATAATACAAATATACTTTGAATAATATATATCCTATTGAACATATAAACACTACTAACAATATACTTAATAATACTACACCCACTTTTGAATTACATTCTTCTATACAAGATTTTCTGTACAACTGATTCCATTCCTGTGTCACTATTGAAGTTTTATTGAAATAATATAATCTTAACTTATACTATACAACGTTAGATTCATTTATAATATTATCATCTATTTTGTGGGTAAATAAACCATTATTTATATTCATTCTTTTCCATGTTGAAGGCCAACTATCATTATTTACATTATTCACAGATAGACAAATAAATGCTTCTCGAACATTAGGATCAACTTGTACGAACAAAGTATTGTTAACGAATGCTGATAGAAATATAATTCCTACTGGTAGCAGAGCCATTTTCAAACTAAAATATTTTTCCAGGGTTCTTATGTTTTATATTCGTCATGAACTAAATCTTTTAGAATATCAATTACATTATTAACTTGGTCATCATCAGTCTTGGATTTCTCTTCCAAAATACTTATATGTTTGTGTCCCCAAGCTAAAGTTCTAAAAGAATCTGGAATTATATAGCGTTTATCATCTTTTGGAGACAAAGCAACTTTATTTTTTAATTGTGTGAACATATCATGTAAAATTAAATGAAATACATTCATTTTTCTAAATTTGATCTCAGAATTTTCAACTATGTCTTTATAATCTTGTTTAGTAATGGAATTTTCTATAACATATTTTTTAACTCCTTTCGCCTTTTTTTCAGATTTATCTTCTAAATTTACACAGTAAGCTTTAGCTCCCGTCCCATAAAAACTTGAAATTGGTTTGCCCGCAAATTCATCTTTCATTCGCCCTAATACTGATTTGTTTATAGTTAAATTATGTATATTGTTTTCATTGTAATTAGAAGTGTCAAACTTCTCTAAATTTTCCTGCATATCTTGATAAAAATGTTCTGTTCTTATGTTTAAAATTAAACTATCTGTATCCGTGTATAACAAAATTGCTTCGTCTCCATACTTGCTCTTAATATAGTCATAATAAAAATCATATAAAACGGTTTTTGATAATTCCAAGACTATGAAGCCAACATAAACAGGTTTATTGTAAGTCACTTTTACTCTTTCCATTTGTATCGCAACCAAGTTTTCATTAAAGACTAATCGATTTTTAAAATTTGGTTTAGCAATCAATGTTTGCGCTCCTTGCTTTTTACCAATATTCTCCCAGTGTGTGATTAATCTAATGTCAACTCGCTTGTCAATGTTTTCTAAAGATTTACCGTAAATGGCATTATTAAATAATTTATAAGTATCCTTTTCCAACTTATTTTTAGATTTGTTCCTCATTTCGGTATTTAAATCGATGTATGGTTTAAGAAATGCAGCTTGTTTAAATTTAATAACTCTATGAATTTTAGTTAATTTTAATCCATTTTGAAGCACCTGTTTCAGATTTCGGTAATGAATAACATATTTTTCTTTATGGTTTAAATTACATATTAATTTCTTTTGTTCTGAACCTGGTGCACAAATATTTTCAGCCAAAAAAGGTAATTCGTTGTGTTTTACATGTAAATTTTGAGGATACTTTATATCTACTTCCAAAACGAACCCGTATTCAGCATCATCAGATATAGACATCACATCAAGGGCTTCAATTTCTTCATCGTTCAACCAAGAAAAATCACTTACGGGGAGACATTGACTCATACTATGTCCATACAAGTTAGTGGCACCCAAATACATTATAAATGAATTTGGTTTGCTTGGATCATAATTTTCCAAGAATGGATTATTAGCTTCAGCTTTTCGAACGCTGCAATGACAGACACCACCTCTTATACTATTTTTAAAAAAATTTATCATATCTATATCCGTTAATAATTCTAATTTAACATCAGTCAACTTAAACCTGGTAATGTGTAATACTGTGCAGGATCTAGCTTAAAGTTATTTAAAGATATATTTCGAAAAGCTTCAAAAAAATCTGTTAATATGAGAACATCTGACAATAAATAAATTTTGGTATAATCCATAAGATTTTGACAATTAAATAAATTCCAAATAGTAATTGCTCTATTGTAATCCGATGGACACATAGGTTCATCTTTAAGTTTATCATAAAAATGTTCAATAGCTGGGAGTTGATTTTCATGTAATTTTTCGAAAGAATCGACATAGGAATAGGGATAAACACCTTTTTTACGAATTTCATTAAACTGGTTAGGATCTTCAAAATATTTTTTAATCTCAATGCACTGATTTGGTTCCAAGCTTTCACCAAGCTTTTCCAAAGAGGAACCAACGAAACGGAATGAATCTAAAAATCTCATTTGAATAAATATATTTTTTTCTTTATTATCCTTGTCTTTTACTTTGTCAACTAATATGGATTTTGAAAATGAAATTTATTTCTCTTTGGTGTGTGCAAGTACATCAATATTATCTTCTTCACAGCACAATTGTTTAACAAATAAATGACTATCATAACCAGTTAAATTGTGGAAAAAATTGGTATAAAATTTGGAATTTGAAAGTTTAAGTTGCAGATACTGTGAGCTGCATTTCGAAATTTACCAGTTAAATGATCGAGATCCCTTACTTTTTCATTTTCTTCAAATTTTTCGTTACAAATATGACAAATTGTGCTATTTTTATAAACCAGCTCTTCCTCATCTGATAAAGGAAGCATTTTCACTACAGGTTTAAGATGTTCATTATAAATTCTATGTACATGACCTTCAATTCGTTTACAAAATTCATCAGCTGCATCCAAACCAAAATATGAATCTAATACCGACAAAGAATCATCATATGAACATTTAATGAAATAACAAAAAGCATACGGTTCATGTTTAAATGTATTTAAAGTATAAGAATTCTGCTCGTTTCCTGGTTCTTGATGCTGCAAAGGTTTTAAAAAGCATTCAAAGTCTGCGTATATGACAAATGGAACTTTCAGTTGTTTTTGAAAATTTTCAAACTGTAAAATATTTTCTGGTATATGCTGACCGTACTTATTTATTTTAATGTCATTGGTAGGAACTTTTGTAAACAAATGATTACAATCATGTGATTGATGTTGTTTTAATTTTTCCATCGAAGTAAAATACACTAAACAACCATCACAGAAATATTTTTTTAAATGATTTTTATTTACTTGTGCTGATACTAATCTAGACATGTCCTTAATCCAACAATAATGGTTGTTTTCACCTTCACTTATCAACAACAAGTTAACGTGTATTGGAAGTTTTTTACTGGTGTAATGAAGAGGACCAACCACTTCATACTTGAATTTATTATCTTGATAAACACTCTCTAAACCATAAACATTTACAGATATTTGATTAAGAGTTTCAAATTTATGTATATCTTCCAACTTTACAGGAAACTCTATTCCTTCAAAATTTAAATACTCAAAAGGATTTGGATATGAACTTATTCTGTCACCATTTGTTTCAGCAGGAAATAATGCACTTATCACACTCCATTCAAAACAATATGAATCATTATTTCTGATATTAATAACAGCTTTTTTATTTGAAATTTGTTTTGGTAATGGTATATACTATGAAGCTCTAATTGGATTAAATTTATTTATATTAAGCTCCAAATGTAATATTTTTTCCAATGCCCAACCTGAACCGTTTTCTGCGAATATTGACACCTTGTCTTTAATTTCAGACAAAAACTTCTTGTAAAAATCAAATAGATCTGTTGTTGAAGTTATCATCTTATTTTTCGTATTAAACGATTTAGTTTCGATTGTCTCTTTTGTTTGTAAAATATATTGTCCAAATAGTTCTACATTAATCTTAACACTTCCATGCTTAACTAACTGTTCTGAAAGTAAACTTACAAACTTTTGTTGTACTTCATCAAAAAATTCTTCAATGTCCACATACTTTTTCGATGGCAGCAACATGTAAGACACAATCCTGTTTTTAAACGCGGAAGTTAAAATTTTCACTTCATCGTCACTTTTAAGTGCACTTTTATGTAGGTTTGACCGTAAATGCGCAGCAAGTTTATTTTTCACATACCAAGTATCACAGTCTTTACATCGTGATAAACTAAGTTTAGGTATTGGAGGTCTTCTTTAATATCTTCTATTTTAGCTTTTTTCATGGATACATCACATACCTGGGTATTAGCCTTCCTTTTTTCTCGCGAACAAGATGGTCTCATGGCACACGATTCTCTTTTATGTCTATGCACGTTCGATTGATGAGTAAAACTCTTGTTGCATTCACTGCACTGATACATCTTGAGAACTGAACAAAAAAAGCAGAAAAGACTGATACTTATTCAACAATTCTTGGGATATTTTAACTGGTCTCACAACACAACACTTTGCACAATACTGTTTTTGCAAACTAAACAATTAATATAATATCAACGCTAACTAACCGCTGAGGATATATAGCTAACAAGGAGAAAGCACAACTGTCGAGCTCAAGGTGCGACTGCAGACACTTAAGAACGAAAAGAGAATATAAAGAGAATCCGTGTGGGCGGGGCATGCCAAGGAGCTGGATTTGATATAAGAGTGGTAGGATTTGGTAGCTCCTTTGGAAGCTCCTGAGAAGAGAGGAGAGGAGAGGGGAGAGGAGTGGGGGGAGTTTTGAAAGCTCATTTGGAAGCTCCTTTGGAGCTGGATTTGATATAAGAGTGGTAGGATTTGGTAGCTCCTTTGGAAGCTCCTGAGAGGAGAGGAGAGGAGAGGAGAGGGGAGAGGAGAGGGGAGAGGAGAGGAGAGGGGAGAGGGGTGGGGGAGTTTTGAAAGCTCATTTGGAAGATCCTTTGGAGCTGGATTTGATATAAGAGTGGTAGGATTTGGTAGCTCCTTTGGAAGCTCCTGAGAGGAGAGGAGAGGGGAGAGGAGTGGGGGGAGTTGGTTTTTTTTTCGTCTGCGAGTCTTTCTTTTTTTTTTCGTCTGCGAGTCTTTTTTTTTCACGCCTTTTTTATTTTATCTGCGCAGTAGACCAAAATGCGTACCACGCGCACACCGAGCGTGCTAGACATGCGCACGGAGTGTTAGGGGATATACTTTGGTGTGTACATTCCAACCCACCCACTTTTAAGAATATAACTCCAATAGTGAATCTACAAATAAAAAATTTGTTGTTTGAGCGGGTCCTTTCTACCGCTTTTTTCTACATATGGGTGGAGCTTGCTGTATTGACCTGTGTGCCCATCGATACAGCAGTGAACCCTGATAAAACACATTTCTATTGACATTCAAATGTACAGGATGAAGAGTGGCGGGGGAGGGGGATTTGGTGGGGTGAAGAGTGGGGGGATTTTGGTGGGGTGAAGAGTGGGGGGATTTTGGTGGGGTGAAGAGTGGGGGGATTTTGGTGGGGTGAAGAGTGGGGGGTTTGGTGGGGTGAAGAGTGGGGGGATTTTGGTGGGGTGAAGAGTGGGGGGATTTTGGTGGGGTGAAGAGTGGAGGGATTTGGATTTTCGATTTGGATTGATCTAGAACGCACAAAAACACCCTACTTAAAGAGCTCCGCGATTCTGAAATTCGCAACTCGGCAGCCCTCGTTCAATCGAACGACTCCTTGCGAACGACTCTTCCAAGTGAGCTGAACGAGTGAGCGGGCTCTCTTGAAAATGAACGAATGACCCATCGCTAACCATTAGTAAATAAGAAGAAGCATCTTGAGTTTGCTCAGAGGCATTTTGACAAAAATACTGAGTACTGTAAAAACATCATATATTATACTGACGAAATAAAAATTGAGTTGTTTTGTAAAATAAAAAAATGTTTTGGTATACAGAAAGCGCGGGGAAGCCTACAAACCTAAAAATTGATTTCCAACGGTAAACCACGGAGGGGGTTCCGTTCTAATCTGGGGGTGTATGTCATGGCATGGAGTGGGCCAGCTCCATTTTATTTACGAAACTATGAATCGGTTCGTCTACATGGACATGTCAAAAAAGAATTTAAGACAAAGCGCGGAGAAAATGTGAATTGGAGACAATTTCTTATTACAACAAGACAACATCCAAAGCATACAGCGTTGGTCGTTAAAGAGTGGATACTGTATAGCGTACCAAGAGTGTGGGAAACACCACCGCAATTCCTAGACGTTAACCCGAATGAACACCTATGATGGCAATCCAAAGAAAGGGTGAAAGAACATAAAATTTCCAACAAAAAGGCGCTAAAAGCAAGATGTCAAGAAGAATGGTCAAAAATTGAAGTAGGTTTTGTTATAAAACTGGTAGAGTCAATGCCTAACAGGTTACAACAAATTATAAAATCAAAAGGGTACCCCACGCGTTATTAGTTTTGGCATGGTTGGACGAATTTCGAAAAAAATGTTAGTGGACGAATAATATTTCTCCCTGGGTTTTAAGAAATTATGTTTTATTATTAATTCTATTTTTTAAAGGCATTGTCTAGGTTGGACTTTATATTACAGTTTTTAGTACATGAATAGTTGATTTTATTTTTGTAATTAAAAGCAAATAAACTTAAGTAGTTTTAATTTTATCCCAATTTTTTAAAAATTTTATAAGTGGACGAATAATTTATCTCCCGAGTGTATGTGTAAAAAAATTTTTTTGTGCTCTTTCGGTTATGGAATTATGATTTGTTAGGTTATAAAATAAAAAAAAATATTTACCATTGAATTTTACTATGAAATTATCCTTTTAGTAACCGTTGGCGTACTCGCGCCAGAACAAGTGCAATACGCGTTAAGGCTACCAAAATAATGGCAGTTTTAATAACATACTACAAAAATTTGGTTCGTCTGCCCACAACAACTACAATCGCCAGTAGCCGCGTCTCGGCGTCACAACTGCCGCGCTACAAGAGTCGCTTATCTGTGGGTGCCCTAAAACTCTAAAACACGTGACTTAAGTAAACTGTTTACTCATTTTTATGTAATATTTTCAGCCATCTCCCTTAAACTTTATAACCCTCAGCCACCGAAACTTTTTTTTCAAATAACAACCTATGTCAAACGGGGGTTCGTGGAGAAGCTCGTTAAAAACTGAATTTAATGGTATCAATATAAACCATGTTTACGTTTTTGATTACTAGGTTTTGAAGGACTCATATAGACGGAGTAATGTTATTGTAAAAATAATTATATACGACTTGTTTTATTTACAATTATGTTACAAGGCATTAATTAGTACTCACCTGATGTGACCTAACGTTAAAAATGTTGAAAATGACCCCACCCCCACCCCCTTCTACTTGACATGCACCAAGTGTGTGGTAAAAACTAACTACTGAATTACGAATAGTTTGAGGCTCTAAGTTATTGTTCTCAATGCAATCTTTTAGGTCGTCAATGTTTGTCCCCAAAGAAAATAGTCTAACGACGTAAGGTCCGCAGATCGTGGTGGCCATTCAACTGCACCATATTCCTTTTATGTGGAATATCTGGATCCACTTCGTTAGGAAAAATACCTGATAATTCTGGTATTAACTCAAATGTGAGGAAATTTAAATAGCGTTCAGCTAAAAGACTTTCGTTAAAAAATATGGTCCCAAAATTCTATTATTAATTATGCCAGCCCACACATTTACATTCTCAGGACGTTGGGTATGTACTTCACATATCCAGTGTGGGTTTTACGAAGACCAGAACAAATAATTATGGCTGTTAACCACTCCATTTAAATAAAATGTAACATTATCAGAAAAAATGTTTTGTGGAAATACGTAATTTTCGTCACATCTAGTCATCATTTCTTTACAGAACTGTAGTCTTCTATCATAATCATCCTCCAGAAACTCTTGTACACGGTATGTATATCTTATATAGGTGACACTTTTCGCTTCTTACAAATCTTAACACGGCTGACTTGGTAGCATCATTAATATCATTATTTAGGGCTAATGTATTAGTCGAGGAATGAGGATTTTCATTAATAGATAAAAGTATATTAAGTTTTTTGTCTTCATTTAAGGCAGGTAGTCGACCACTTCTAGGTAAATCCCTTTATGTACCGTGTTCCTCAAATTTTTGAATTATCCTCCTCACAGTTGACTGCGTAATTGGATTTTCGGGATACCTTGCAACCCAACATCAAACTTTCAAAAAAACACAGAACCGCTTTAAAACTCAATAAGCAAAGTACTAAATTTATTGGAATTTTGTCAAAAAATTACATTTTAAAGGTAATTTTACATTCAGTTTTTAAAGAGCGTTTCAACAAGCGCCCATTTGACATATTATGTAGGTTGCCGTTTAATAAAAAGTTGAGGTGGCTGAGGGTTTGAGTGTTGAAGGGAGACGGTTGAAAATATTAAAGAAAAATAAGTAAATAGTTCAATTAATTCACTTGTTCTAGCGTTTTATTCAAAAATAACGCCTTAAAGAAATATATTTTATGAGGGACTTCTGAATCACCCTATATTCTGACACAATACTTTAAATATTACCTGTATATTAGAGATTTTTTTACAAATATCTAAGAAGATCTAAACTATTCTAAACGTATAGCACAAATTGAAGTTATTAAAGTGACATGATTTAATTATTTTATTAATTATTTTGATGGTCCTTTTATAGGAAGTATTTACAAATACAGGTTCTCAAAAGTCAAAATAAAGTAGGTTAAATTATGTTATTATACAGGGCACTTTAAAATAAGAAGGTGTGAGAATGCGTTGGACTTATTTGTCAGTCAATTGGTTTACAAATGAAGTTTAATTCATTCTTTAACTGTCAACCAGAACCATGACCAAAGCCAAACATATACGTGTAATGGTAGCATCACCGACGAGCGGCGCACGCTAGAGGTGGGCAAAACTAACAGTCCAACCATTGGCCTTCAGCAAGAGGAGACGCAGCTGTTCATTCATAACTAGCCATTTGTTTGCGTCCTATATTGTGCGTGTGTAGGACAAAGACCAACCGCTATAATTCTGCCTCGGTCCGTCACCGTAATGACTTTCCGGGCCGTCTGTATTCCACCAAGCAAACCTCTGAAAAACAGCTCCGGATGAAAATAATCCATTTTTCCACACAGTTAGCACTGACAAATCATTCCGCAAAGTTTATGAACAAAACTCTGTCAGAAAAAAACAAAAATGAAGTCAAATTACACTCCACACGTATATTCCGACCTGCTTGGAATGCACATACACAAAATTACGCTTTTCAGATTTATCAATAAACCAGACGATGAACGACAACAGCTGTTCTCCAAAAGTAGGTGAGGGACCATATAGTTCGCGGAGTTATAAATAGAGATCGGACGGCTATGCAAAAACTCCACGTAGATGGTTGCAAGGCCACGAACAGAATATGATATGTTAGAACCGATATAAATGTTGTAGTTTTATTCTGTGATACGACGAAAATGAATTTAGATATTTGCACCTATGGTTGACCATAGGGGAAAACATAATTTTTGCAATATTTTGTCAATAGTAAGTAGGTTCAAATCAATTAAAAATAACTGTATACTTTTCCAGTGTAAGAATATTTAATTTGAACTTTGTTAGAGACACTTGCCGGAGTCCTACGCAAAAAAAATATGGTGATACCAAAAGAGAGAAACAAACCGCTGTCGCCATTATATTACTCTTGGTTAGCTGCTACGGTGTGTTCACATCACTGGCGTCAACAAAGGGAAAATAATATAATTCGACAGACTTGAACACCAAACCCTTTCATTTCCTTTGACTTGAACTACCAGTACAATATGGCGGTCGTGTTAGTTAATTGCAGACGTCCGTCCATAAGGTCATTTGGTCAATGACCCACCTAAAATTTTCAATGATCTACCTAATAATTTATTCTTTAATTTTTTAAAACCAAAAAAGAATCTTTTGTTTGAAAAAAGTGCAAGTTCCATGCGAAAACTCGCCAAGAAATAATCAAGCCAAGCTGACATCGTCAAAAGATATCCAAGCTTGCTCCGGGCTGGGTCATATTTTAAATTGATCTTATAGGTTTATATGGACGATATAAATGCATTAAAACTAAGAGAGAAACAGACATACGCGCTTTAGGAAGTTAAAAAGAGACACAATTGGTCGACGGCCCACCAATAATATCGCGTCACTCCCACTATGGCAATGCACTCAACCCCCCCGTAAAATATACTCTCAAAAGATTTGGTTTGGAAAAAGAAAAACTAATTAGGTAGCTAATATGCGCATTGCATTGGCATTGTATTAATGTATTATTAATTACCGGTTAAACATAAAAATTTATAAATACGATCACAGCCACGCCAGCGCTAGTCGTCAAATATAACGGAGGCGGACCGGTTTTCTTACATTACCAGCGTAGCCCAGAGGTAGAGCCTCAGCGAGTTGACCGAGAGGTCGAGGGTTCGGGGCTGTGTTGGGATAAACTTTTTTTTAAATTTCTGTTATTTAAAAAATTAGATTGGTTCTAAAAGGTGTATTGGCAACAAGTTAGCACTTGTTCCTCGATAAAATATTTTTAAAATTATTGGCAATCTCATATTTACTACAGCTGACAGCCTGCACGTACGTAGACAAATATCGTATTACTATGTCTAGTCGACAGTATTGTATTTATTAAAGAAAACGAAGTTTCGGCAGCGTTCCTAATTTTATTTTACGAATGATAATAATTATACTTTTAGCAGAGTAGAGAAATGGGGGAGTAGCGACACTCAGCAAAAATCGTTTGAAGTTTCTGCATCAAAGCAAAACGCCGATGCGTTCTCCGGCCAGCGTATTACGGGGACGTTCGATAAGTATTAGTCGAAAAAATATTTGGTCGGTTATTTGATACATACAAATTTAAAAGGCGGTACGTAACTCTTTAGTATTTCGATTCATTAGTATTAATGGCTTTATTAGACACTTATTCCGAGGGCATGAAACGAGGACTAAACCACTGCGAGATATCCATGGATATTCTCGTTCATACACTTCCCAAGGACATCTCATGGTTATTAGTAGGAAGTCTTGACGATATCTTGGAGACCTCTGTATTCTTGAAGGATCAGTGGTTTTCTCCCTCGGCATGAAACTGCCTTATAAAGTTATAATAAATAATAAGAGATATTTTTCTAGGCAGCTAACGAAGCCTTGCGTTGTTTCCTAAACATGCTAAATAAAGCACATATCAGTCTGAATGAAACATATTTACTTCGCATCTGTTTAAGTGGTTTGAGCACAAGAGTCTGAGCTAAAAATATATTTTTGACAGTTGTTTAAATTTTGGGTTTAAAGGCAATCGTACGCTACACCACCTTTTTAGCATGCTCCGGCGCGTCGCAGTGCCTTTAAAGGGCTCTAGCTTCTTTATTTTAAAAGATTAGTCTAACAGTAGTCGACAGAACATGTAGCATAATAAATTCGGCAATTTTCTGTGAAAGAAAAAATATGATATCTTGTTTCGTGAGCGAGTTAAGACAGGGTTAACAAGAATTTCCCTGGTTGTAAAATCACGCGTTTTGGGCTAATTTGCTGGAAGATATCTTTCTTGACTTCAAAAGGGAACATTTTTAAAATTTGTTTTAAAAATGTGTGAATTGCAGTAAATGATCTAAATTTTATTTAAAACTAAAATTTACTACAGCCACAAAAAAGCCGTTAAAATTTTTATCCGAATTTTAACGGATTTTCATGGTTCGTAGTAAATTTTAGTTTCAAATAAAATGTAGGTTATTCTTCCCTTCATACATTTTTAACAGAAATTCATACATTTTTAACAGAAATTTTAAAAATATTCACTTTGGAAGTATTCATACAATTTTCTACGTGGCAATAACACACCATCGCGATCTCGACTGTATTCAATCAGACTAATTTTCTGACTGTCTCCGTAAAGACGCCACGAGTTGCCAGCAACCGGATAAAACTAGTTTAGCGAAGAGTCGGCAAAAACAGGAATAAGTGGCGAGTGTCGCTACCGTCTAATAATTCTACCGTGCTTTTAGCTCATAATAAACGTCACCATCTATTTATTCTGGGCTTTTAGTACAAGGCGCGACCTCTATTGAGGAGACGCTAAACGTATAAGGTATAACAACGGGGAGCCGCTAACAATCTAAAGTACTAAAACAGTAAAACACATAGAAAAAAGGCATAAACATCTAGAGTAGCGTTCAATATACTACAGTACCTATTTTATTATTTTTGCGATGTTTATTTGTAGGTAAATAATTTCTTGGCAAAACTAGGCACATTATTAAAAATCCTTCCTTAATTCAAAAAGTGTATTTTGCTTGTTTCGTTGATATCACTAGTTGAAACTAAATTTTGAGCCACCTGTAAAGAAACTCACGAGCCGCGCCTGGTTAATTGTAGCCCCCCGATGACTTCGTTGTAGATCCACCGCTGGACTCAACTTACCACTCGAAGGACTTTGGATTTCTCCTGACCTCTCATTTCGTTTTTTGGCGCTTTTTCAACATGTCCTATGCCAAAGAGTAGGTATGAGTTAGTCAAATTCAGATTGATTTGATTAATTCAATTTGATTCAAATTGAATTGAATTGAAGAAATATGTTTTTTTTGTTCCAACCAATCGACTTTTTTTTGGAAATGCTCCCCTCATCGACTTTTTGAAAATCCTCTGATAAACCATATTGTCTCTTTTCTTATTGACTTTTGCTGTACAGTGTCACTTCCAGCCCTTCTAGGTCTCTGGTGGCTTGGAGAACTACCCACCCCACTTGCCAGAGTGGCCCTGTAGCCGAAACAAAATTTATCTAAACCAGTAAACGTCTTGAAAAAGACATCATAGATGCAGTTAATGTCTGTTTATGTGTTACTGTGTTTTGTTTAGAAAATAACTAAACAACACCAATGTCCAGCAGCTAAAAGGCTTAGTTTTCTCTTTTGAGCCAGAAAATACTTCTCCCCTTCCAACTGACACACCCTCTGTTTCCCAAATAAGACCTAATCTAGCGTACTGTTCCCACATCTGTAGAGCGGCATCACCTTCGACACTTAACATCCCTGATTCTATTCAAAAGAGAGCCATTCGGCTTATTAATGACCTCAAAAATTTATTTTCGCCTATGGTTGAGCATGACCTCTTTAAGTCCTCCTAACGAAATCCGCTCTTTATAAATAACTTGGAAATCCCTGATTGCTCGGAAACGTAAATAATGGTGTCGGTACTTGATTCTAAATCAATGGGTGCAACTGTTATGTTATTTCAAAAATAGCAAATATTATTTAGCGCGGCGTGCAGCAGTAGTCATAGAGGAATACCTTAACGGGGAATATTTAAACGGCTAGTTGAGGTTTTCTGTCAGATGTCGATGTCGCCTCGATGTTTTAAATGAGAAAATGATCATATATTCAAACCAAATTTGAAGTTGAATTATGCTGCTCTATTCCTACTAAGAGGGCACCGCGCGCCTTGTGCTTACAGACTACAAAATTCTAAAATACGAAAACCTCTGTAAACAGACAACCACCAATCTCCTAATTTACCGATAACACGAGACGCATTCTTACTTACCTCACTTCACCCCGCATGTCAAGCAGTCCATGTTCGCCGAAATTATATTATTTCCAATGATATATATATATATATATATATATATATATATATATATATATATATATATATATATATATATATATATATATATATATGCGTCTCGTGTTATCGGTAAATTAGGAGATTGGTGGTTGTCTGTTTACAGAGGTTTTCGTATTTTAGAATTTTGTAGTCTGTAAGCACAAGGCGCGCGGTGCCCTCTTAGTAGGAATAGAGCAACATAATTCAACTTCAAATTTGGTTTGAATATATGATCATTTTCTTTCATTTTTAGAATCAAGTACCGACACCATTATTTACGTTTCCGAGCAATCAGGGATTTCCAAGTTATTTATAAAGAGCGGATTTCGTTAGGAGGACTTAAAGAGGTCATGCTCAACCATAGGCGAAAATAAATTTTTGAGGTCATTAATAAGTCGAATGGCTCTCTTTTGAATAGAATCAGGGATGTTAAGTGGGAAACAGAGGGTGTGTCAGTTGGAAGGGGAGAAGTATTTTCTGGCTCAAAAGAGAAAACTAAGCCTTTTAGCTGCTGGACATTGGTGTTGTTTAGTTATTTTCTAAACAAAACACAGTAACACATAAACAGACATTAACTGCATCTATGATGTCTTTTTCAAGACGTTTACTGGTTTAGATAAATTTTGTTTCGGCTACAGGGCCACTCTGGCAAGTGGGGTGGGTAGTTCTCCAAGCCACCAGAGACCTAGAAGGGCTGGAAGTGACACTGTACAGCAAAAGTCAATAAGAAAAGAGACAATATGGTTTATCAGAGGATTTTCAAAAAGTCGATGAGGGGAGCATTTCCAAAAAAAAGTCGATTGGTTGGAACAAAAAAAACATATTTTTTCAATTCAATTCAATTTGAATCAAATTGAATTAATCAAATCAATCTGAATTTGACTAACTCATACCTACTCTTTGGCATAGGACATGTTGAAAAAGCGCCAAAAAAAGAAATGAGAGGTCAGGAGAAATCCAAAGTCCTTCGAGTGGTAAGTTGAGTCCAGCGGTGGATCTACAACGAAGTCATCGGGGGGCTACAATTAACCAGGCGCGGCTCGTGAGTTTCTTTACAGGTGGCTCAAAATTTAGTTGGCAACTAGTGATATCAACGAAACAAACAAAATACACTTTTTGAATTAAGGAAGGATTTTTAATAATGTGCCTAGTTTTGCCAAGAAATTATTTACCTACAAATAAACATCGCAAAAATAATAAAATAGGTACTGTAGTATATTGAACGCTACTCTAGATGTTTATGCCTTTTTTCTATGTGTTTTACTGTTTTAGTACTTTAGATTGTTAGCGGCTCCCCGTTGTTATACCTTATACGTTTAGCGTCTCCTCAATAGAGGTCGCGCCTTGTACTAAAAGCCCAGAATAAATAGATGGTGACGTTTATTATGAGCTAAAAGCACGGTAGAATTATTAGACGGTAGCGACACTCGCCACTTATTCCTGTTTTTGCCGACTCTTCGCTAAACTAGTTTTATCCGGTTGCTGGCAACTCGTGGCGTCTTTACGGAGACAGTCAGAAAATTAGTCTGATTGAATACAGTCGAGATCGCGATGGTGTGTTATTGCCACGTAGAAAATTGTATGAATACTTCCAAAGTGAATATTTTTAAAATTTCTGTTAAAAATGTATGAATTTCTGTTAAAAATGTATGAAGGGAAGAATAGGTAACCTACATTTTATTTGAAACTAAAATTTACTACGAACCATGAAAATCCGTTAAAATTCGGATAAAAATTTTAACGGCTTTTTTGTGGCTGTAGTAAATTTTAGTTTTAAATAAAATTTAGATCTTTTACTGCAATTCACACATTTTTAAAACAAATTTTAAAAATGTTCCCTTTTGAAGTCAAGATATCTTCCAGCAAATTAGCCCAAAACGCGTGATTTTACAACCAGGGAAATTCTTGTTAACCCTGTCTTAACTCGCTCACGAAACAAGATATCATATTTTTTCTTTCACAGAAAATGGCCGAATTTATTATGCTACATGTTCTGTCGACTACTGTTACACTAATCTTTTAAGATAAAGAAGCTAGAGCCCTTTAAAGGCATTGCGACGCGCCGGAGCATGCTTACTTACCTCACTTCACCCCGCATGTCAAACAGTCCATGTTCGCCGAAATTATATTATTTCCAATGATATATATATATATATATATATATATATATATATATATATATATATATATATATATATATATATATATATATATATAGTAGAAAAATGGAAGATTTCTTGGCCTATAGGTAATATAATAAATGTAAATGCGAAGATTTACTTCTTCGCTAGTGCAGCGATAAGGCCGTGAATGAAAAATAAAAATAATGAGGACTATCTTTGATTCTAGTCTGGGTGACCTCCTGCTATCGATTTCTGGGCCCTTACCCATCAGCGGGCAGGCTTACACCCATGGTGGCTGAAGAACAGACCACGATTTGACCAGAATCAAAGAGAGTCCTTATATCCAAAATGTTCGGAAAGGATGGGTAAGATGTAGTGGCTCGCGCCAACTAGTTCACCCAGTGTTGCTCCAAAAATGTTTGGCTGCTAACACAATAATACTGGAAAGTATGTCGATGTCGACTTTCTCGACATCGACGGTACAAATGCACCATTGTACAACAATAGTAGAAAAATGGAAGATTTCTTGGCCTATAGGTAATATAATAAATGTAAATGCGAAGATTTACTTCTTCGCTAGTGCAGCGATAAGGCCGTGAATGAAAAATAAAAATAATGAGGACTATCTTTGATTCTGGTCAGGGTGACCTCCTGCTATCGATTTCTGGGCCCTTACCCATCAGCGGGCAGGCTTACACCCAGGGTGGCTGAAGAACAGACCACGATTTGACCAGAATCAAAGAGAGTCCTTATATCCAAAATGTTCGGAAAGGATGGGTAAGATGTAGTGGCTCGCGCCAACTAGTTCACCCAGTGTTGCTCCAAAAATGTTTGGCTGCTAACACAATAATACTCGAAAGTATGTCGATGTCGACTTTCTCGACATCGACGGTTCAAATGCACCATTGTACAACAATAGTGGAAAAATGGAAGATTTCTTGGCCTATATATCTTCCATTTTTCTACTATTGTTGTACAATGGTGCATTTGTACCGTCGATGTCGAGAAAGTCGACATCGACATACTTTCGAGTATTATTGTGTTAGCAGCCAAACATTTTTGGAGCAACACTGGGTGAACTAGTTGGCGCGAGCCACTACATCTTACCCATCCTTTCCGAACATTTTGGATATAAGGACTATCTTTGATTCTGGTCAAATCGTGGTCTGTTCTTCAGCCACCCTGGGTGTAAGCCTGCCCGCTGATGGGTAAGGGCCCAGAAATCGATAGCAGGAGGTCACCCAGACCAGAATCAAAGATAGTCCTCATTATTTTTATTTTTCATTCACGGCCTTATCGCTGCACTAGCGAAGAAGTAAATCTTCGCATTTACATTTATTATATTACCTATAGGCAGTGTTGTCAGATATAGTTTTCATATGTCGCCAAATCGACTCTCAAATATCGCCAAAACGAACTAGATGTCGCAAACGGGTAGACAGCAGTGGCACTCTGTATGAAAAGTAGCGATAGCGATCGGGCTCTCTTCGAAACATACCGAACGGTGATACAAAGTAAGAATTTGCAAAGAGAGCCGGGTCGCTATCGCTATTTTTCATACAGAGTGCTACTGCTGGTCGCATTCTTTTTGTTGTTTCATGTCCGGTTCACATCAAATCCGTGCGCGAATTAAAGCACAACTCTAATACATCACAACTTCGATCTCTGCGACATCCACGCGTCTGTTCGATATTCGGTCGGTCGGCTAAAAATCAGGGTCTCAGAGTTGCATACAATAACAAACTTTCAGGGCTGTTCGCATAAACCAGCGAGATCGGCCAATGAATTCACTAATCAGTAAAAAATGAACCATCGCCCAATTGCGATTTTAAAACATCGGTAAAATCGCCCAATTTGCGACATGCGACTTTTTGACATACTTTGTCGCAAAACATTCTTTAAAGTAGCCCAATTTGTGATAAATCGCCCAATCTGGCCACACTGCCTATAGGCACTGTTGCCAGGTCTACTGTTTTTGCAGTAGATCTACTGTTTTGGGCCTTTAGCTACTGTTCTACTTCCTGAAGGGTAAATTCTACTGTTATATTTAATTTGAGAAGAGACGAAAGGGTGAAGAAAATAGCCCAAAATTTACTCAAAAATATAAATCTAAAAAAAAATAGATAATAAAAACGTTTGGCATTATGCAGTTTGTTTCGTTTAGTGTTTAAAGTATTTTTTTTTCTAATTTTCTTGTCACTTTTGTTTATTTGATTTAATATATTATAGTTTGAAAAGCGAGAACTGACACCCGAAAGGAAAGGAAAGAAATCCTGTGACGCCGTTGTTAACCCTTACAAATTCGGAATACTAAAAAACTATAGGCTTACACGTAATAGTTTTTTAGTATTCCGAATTTTTAAAAGTAACTACGGCATCATAGGGATTTTTTCTTTTTTTCTTTCGAGTATCAATTATCGCTGGGCAAACTATACCTACTTACGTTTATAAAAAATATTCATAAGAATAAAAGTAAATAGTAAAAACTATATTTTTTACTTTTTAAATAATACATATTGTTATTTTGTTATTCTACTTTCTTTTCTACGAAAATTACTTCCTGGCCGTGAAACTGATCTGGCAACACTGCACACAGTTCAATATCAGAATTAACTGACTCTGAGTCTGATGCGTAATGCATATTTTACACAAACACATATCTACTGTTTTTGTTTGTGAATCTACTGAAACTACTGTTTTTAAATGTATAATCTACTGTTGAAGAAAATTTTCACTTGGCAACACTGCCTATAGGCCAAGAAATCTTCCATTTTTCTACTATTGTTGTACAATGGTGCATTTGTACCGTCGATGTCGAGAAAGTCGACATCGACATACTTTCGAGTATTATTGTGTTAGCAGCCAAACATTTTTGGAGCAACACTGGGTGAACTAGTTGGCGCGAGCCACTACATCTTACCCATCCTTTCCGAACATTTTGGATATAAGGACTCTCTTTGATTCTGGTCAAATCGTGGTCTGTTCTTCAGCCACCCTGGGTGTAAGCCTGCCCGCTGATGGGTAAGGGCCCAGAAATCGATAGCAGGAGGTCACCCTGACCAGAATCAAAGATAGTCCTCATTATTTTTATTTTTCATTCACGGCCTTATCGCTGCACTAGCGAAGAAGTAAATCTTCGCATTTACATTTATTATATTACCTATAGGCCAAGAAATCTTCCATTTTTCTACTATTGTTGTACAATGGTGCATTTGTACCGTTGATGTCGAGAAAGTCGACATCGACATACTTTCGAGTATTATTGTGTTAGCAGCCAAACATTTTTGGAGCAACACTGGGTGAACTAGTTGGCGCGAGCCACTACATCTTACCCATCCTTTCCAAACATTTTGGATATAAGGACTCTCTTTGATTCTGGTCAAATCGTGGTCTGTTCTTCAGCCACCCTGGGTGTAAGCAGGGGTCTGAAGGTTTAAATGGGCTTTATGGCAACAAGGGATTTTCCCAGTGTTGCCAGAGTAACAAAGCAAAAAGTCGCCATCGATCCAAGAAAAGTCCCCACTTTGTCGCCACAGCTTTTTTGAGATATTGGGGTTAGAAAACTGTCAGTACTAAATAAAAAAATGTTTTTGTGGAGCAAGCTTGGGGAAATCTCCAAAATTTGACGTACAATTCGTGGCGTGTTCAGATATTCTCTTTGAGAAATCCCTCGGTGCAATCATGATTATTATTGTGACGTTGTTTCTTACGTATTGTATACAACGTGTATATTCATATATTCAATTTTTTCACCTGTAAAAAGTCGCCAAAAATAAGCTTTTTATTGAAAATCGCCGCCACACTCTCATGAGACAAGAAGTCGTCATTTTGGCGACTTGTCGCCCCAAATGGCAACACTGGGATTTTGCGGGGTAATGCCACCTCACCAAGTAAGGTGAGGTAAATATCATGGGACTATCACTACAAATTATGATTAAAAACCACGTGATGTGCTATCCATGGATACGGTTGGTTATTCTCAGACCAATAGAACAGCTTAGCTCACGGAACAGATTGTTCATTTAGCCTGGTGCAACCTGGTCTCATAATGCTGGTTCAGTCTAACAAATAGGGAGTAAACGTTGTTTCTGGTTGTTTCACTTTGTCTTTATACTCTTGACTGTTGCAGGGAGTAACACTAAAGTTAAATGAACCTAGCTTTCTTTGCCAGTCGTCCTTTCGTTTGGGTTTGGGCGCCATGCGCCATTTTGCATTTTCTTGGGATCAATAATTCACAAAACATGATGTTTCGTGCAATAATTATTTATTAGTTTATTACTACTTCAATAATTTGTATTCTTAAAAAGTTTGGCCTTATGGCTTTGCGTTTTTCAGAACAAGAGTGGTGCCTTCAAATTTGAGGTAAGTAATTAATAAATTTACCTAAAATTTCTTATTTACTTTAACCTCTGTGAAAAGGTGAGATCATCGGCATTTCTCCAAAATAATTTTTATAATATCCAACCGATTTTGTGATATTAAAATGTAATTGTAATATGTTTCTAAGTTTCTTGAATATGGGGAACTTTTGTTTTGACACTATCTATGTCTTGTGCCCGAATAACAAATAAAATGTTGTTGTTGTTTTTGGATTAATGGCTCTGGTTGAAACCAAATGGCCAGCTCTCATTTTTCACAAATAAAATAATTTAAAATAAAATATCGGTCTTGTAAACCAAAAATAAGAAAAATCTTTTAAAACTTGAGGATTATCTTTAATCTATAAAGTTAATATTTTATATAGGCTAAAGTCGCACTGGGAGTGTTTCCTTTAAATTTGAGGTGAGTAAATAACACATTATCTAAAGTTGAATAAAAACATAAGTTTTATTATTAAAATCTAACCCCAGTATAAAGAGATAAGGTCATTGACATATTTTCTAAATTATTTTACCAAGATGTTTTTGCATGGATGTAGGTATTAACTAGATTTTGTAGAACAGATCATTCAACTTATAAATAACATAAAGTTAATGTAGATTTCCCATTTAACATAAGAAAAATCACACTGAAAGGTGACGATGACTAGCTTGGGTTTACGTACATATAGGTGGGATGCATCCCTTTACAGCAAATTGTGGTTTAAATCTCAGCTTCTAACCTTAAATTATCAGCAAAGTAAAGAACCAATAAATTGTTTTTGTTTACTATTTTTATATGCCAAATGCAATATCTCCGTTCTAATTAAGATTAGGGAATTTTTTTAAATTTAAATTTAAACTGCCAGATTCTCCAATGCTAGACTGGTCTAAGTTGATAACCAGTTTTAAACTGACAGGTGCAATAATAAGACAACTAAGTTTTATAGTAGATATGTACTTTCCACAATAACAGAACTAAGTTCATTTTAGCAGCACGTTCCAAGAAAAAAATCGTGGGGAAACCAAGCAAATCACTGAAATATTAGATTAGGTTATGTTTTTAATGACAACTTAGGAACAATGACAGGACAAAAAGCTGTCAAAACCTACCTGATCAACTAGAATATTATTATTTTGATTTAAACCAGTACTAAAGGTGGGTTTATGTAGACCACTTTAAATTTAAATTTAATTTTGCTCTAAAAAATTTTTCATTGAAAGTTAAAATTAAAGTTAAATTAAATTAAAGTTGTGGATAAACGCTCTTATGCCTTCATGTGTATTTAACTCATACTAAATTAAAAATAGAGTCAAATTAGGGTTAAATTAAATTTAAAGTGGTCTGCATAAACCCACCTTTAATCTTAAACCTTTTTAGTGAATCTGAACAAACATGTTTAATAAAGCATGTTAATAAAGTGTATTCGCTTTTGCTTTATTCTAAAGTAAATTCAATAAAAATTTCAGCTGTTCATGCAGTGCGAAGAAAGAACACATGGATCATCTTAGATGGAACTCTCATTGTGGATCTATTATTTTGATTTTATAAATATCTGCTGCAGGTATGTTAAATTAAGTTTACGTATTGACTGAATGTCAGGTGGTGCTGAAATATCTTGTGCCATTGAAAGGGAAAGAATTTTTTTTTGTAAGTTCCTTTCTTTTCCCTTCTTTTAAAAGTGTATATTATTATTTAACAAGAAGCAACAATAAAAAACTACAAATTTTTGTACTACAATAGCTAGAAGACAGAATAATTATTATGGACATAATTAAATTTAGATACTTTATTATTGATAAAAATATTTAATAAGTATTGTTTACTTTCAATAGATTTATTGGCATTGC
The DNA here is from genome assembly GCA_963971165.1 of Philopedon plagiatum. NCBI lineage: Eukaryota > Metazoa > Arthropoda > Insecta > Coleoptera > Curculionidae > Philopedon > Philopedon plagiatum. The sequence continues at coordinate 56,813,500 of OZ020194.1, read as the reverse complement.
TTATAATAGGAAGTATTGAAAGACGAAGTGCTGGCAAAGTTATGTATTTGATTGACTTTGGTCGAACAGATTATTTTATATAGCACAAAAATATTTTATATTGATAAATGTTGAATGATAAATAGTTGCGTACATGTACATTTTATCAGAGAGGTGTTTATATTTATATGGTAAGCTTCAAGGTATCACATAAATATAGCCACAAATTATAAATTATTGCACTGGGGCTAGATTTTTTTACGAAATTAGTTTGTTTTTGCATCATAATGTAAATATTTAGTAAAAATTGAGCAACTGCCTAATTGATGCAGGTACATTGACACGAACACCTCTCTGAAGATTAGTGTTGGGAATAATCGAATGAATTAAATAATCGAAAGATTAGGTCTACAATGACTTTAATATCGAATGATCATTCAAAATTATAATATAATCTTGGCCCCGGCCCCAGCCACGTCGAGTGCCCAACCTCTCGGTTAAATCATTCGAATGATCTCGTTGACCTCTTGAGATATCTCGAGTGATTTCAATAATCGAATGATCGATTATTTTTTATTCGAGATGTCCCACCACTACTGGAGATTCATTTATCAGTATAATGCATACTCCGAGTTATTGCTTGTGATTACTTAGTTATAAAATATAACCTTAAAATACTGTTTGTTTAATTTATTTTAAAATGTATTAAATAGTGTTATCTTTATCCATACGAGTTTTATTTTTAGTTTAAATACCATTTTTAAAAATTCGTAAAAATGTATATTAATTAATTTTTGTTGACACTGTCAAAAGTGTCAACAAGATTTTATTAATATTCATTTTCGATAAAACTGACATTAAAAATACTAAAAACCTAAAAGCCAAAAGGAATTTTAGTTCACCATGCACCTTGTGTTGGTGGCGCTAGTAGTGAAATGTCATTATTGTCATTTGTCATTAATGTCTATTTGTCTTGTATCTCATTTTACATAGGACCCGCTCTTCTCTCTATTTGTATTTTTTGGGTGTAAGCCTGCCCGCTGTTGGGTAAGGGCCCAGAAATCGATAGCAGGAGGTCACCCAGACCAGAATCAAAGATAGTCCTCATTATTTTTATTTTTCATTCACGGCCTTATCGCTGCACTAGCGGAGAAGTAAATCTTCGCATTTACATTTATTATATATATATATATATATATATATATATATATATATATATATATATATATATATATAATAAATGTAAATGCGAAGATTTACTTTTTCGCTAGTGCAGCGATAAGGCCGTGAATGAAAAAATACAAATAATGAGGACTATCTTTGATTCTGGTCTGGGTGACCTCCTGCTATCGATTTCTGGGCCCTTACCCATCAGCGGGCAGGCTTACACCCAGGGTGGCTGAAGAACAGAGCCCCCCTGGGTGTAAGCCTGCCCGCTGATGGGTAAGGGCCCAGAAATCGATAGCAGGAGGTCACCCAGACCAGAATCAAAGATAGTCCTCATTATTTTTATTTTTTCATTCACGGCCTTATCGCTGCACTAGCGAAGAAGTAAATCTTCGCATTTACATTTATTATATTACCTATAGGCCAAGAAATCTTCCATTTTTCTACTATATATATATATATATATATATATATATATATATATATATATATATATATATATATATATATATATATATATATATATAAATATATATATATATATATATATATATATATATATATATATATATATATATATATCTTTGACCAAGCATAACTTTTTATAAAGAGTAACTACTGTTTTGATTACCCGAAAAATAATTTCTTTTCATTTGTATCGTATCTAACTTTTTGCGGCATGCTGTATAGCGGTTAACCGGAAGTTACTTCAGATTTAAATAATTGCTAAAATTTGTGTCTAACACCAACAAATATGTAATTACTGTTCAACTATGTACCGCTTTGATATTTTAGAAGCTATATTATTACTATTTGTATAATCGTGAATTTAAGAATTTTGAAACAAAACGTTTTCTTTTAGGTCAATTTCAAAATCAAACAAACTCATCAAATAGGGGTAAGTCGACTAGAATAATTATAATAAATTGATTTAGGATTTTTGTCCTCTGAGACTCAATTACCTCTACACAGGGTCGTGACAAAAGTCCTTGAGCAAAATTACAGTCTTGATAAACAGGCGCTTTTCGACATTTCCACCCGCAAGACCCTGAAACGCTTCATCCGTAGACCAGTGACGGCTCGCCAGGGGTTATGGTTTTTCCAGTTGTGTTATTTAAAAGTATTTTAATATAATTTTGTAAATTTTATTTTAATATTGAAAATATATTCTGTTTCTTTATTTTAAAAACAAAATAATGTTTACGTATAATTTATCAAAATCAGTACAAAAAGAATAAATAATTATTAAAAAACGTAGTGCGCCGAAAGCATTTTCAAAAAACAATGCCTTGCGGCTGAGCGCGGCTACAAGCACAAGCCTCGCACATTCACAACAAATAAGCAAGTGCCGCGGATTCGGAGTCAAATTAAACCCGCTGCACTTTATCAACGTTATCTACGTCGGTTGCTATGACCACGGGACGGCCAATAGGTGACTAAATACTTGCGGGTGTCGCGGTGCTTAAAAGCCGCTTCGTCAGTATTTTATCATACTACTTCAGAATAGTTTTTTAACAATTATTGGAAAATTGTTATGTTCTTATGTAGGGGTACCAACCGTACTCTTTCAAGAGTACATGTACTCTTTTTGAGATCCTAAATTTGTGTACTCTTAGTTTTTATTAAATCCGCTCAAACGTACTCTTTTTCACAACATAAATTCGTTTTAATCAATTTCAGAACTTTCTGCGGGTTCTGTCAATTTAAATGTAATATAAGTCTATAAACTCGTACAGCTACAAGATGCTTGGTTAAAATTTTTTGGTTCTATTATAAGTAGATAATTAACATTTAATTGGTTGATTTGATTCTGTACTAAGAATTAACTTATTATGTGTTTGATTGGGTTTGATTGGTAATAAACATTCGTTTTTTACAAATCTTCTGTTAAATGATTTTATAGATTGGCGGATGCGCCGGAAGCGTAAAACTGTACTCTTTCACGGCGAGTCATCTGGTAACCCTATTCTTATGTTCATTTCGGTGCTGTTTTTTTGCGAATTAAGGGTTAAATTTAAAATCGTAGAAATGTTTCAAAAGTACAAAGTTCTATATTATGAAATTGTAGATACAATCTCAGGACAAATTGATATACGGTTCCAAGACATGGAAAAAATTCTATTTGTTAGATTAATGGATACAACACGATTTGTGGAGTATTCAAAAAACTTTCCCATCGAAGCATACTAAATAACCTTAAAAATTGTTACCCCAACATATTCCCTGACATACCAAGACTGAAAAATAAGTTATGTTTTTTTTTTATATATGAAAAATACACCAACATTGAGTTAGATCAAATTCTGAAAATTTTCAATGAGAATAGAGACATTTTAAAGGAAGCTTGTAAATTATTTTGCCTAATCGTGACGCTTCTTTCTACGAGTGTGTCGGTGGAACGGAGTTTTTCTCGCTTGAAAAGTGTTAAAACTTATATGCCCAACCCAATCAAACTCAATGATAGTAGACAGACTTACAACTTTATCAAAAATTTCAATTGAAAAGGGACTTTAAATGAACTTATAAGTGCAGAACTATGTTATGATGACATCACCGATAAGTTTTCAGCATTAAAGGATCGAAGAATAGACCTTATCTTTTAAGCTTTGAGTACTTTAAAATTATTTTTAGTTATAAAATGGCGAATTCGCTTCTTAGTATTTTTGGCGTCCGCTTCACGTATTATTAGGTACATACGAGCCGCCACTGTCGTATACTTCTGACGCCTTTGGGCACCGCCCTTGTTACCCTTATGAACGACGCAGCCGTGATCTGCGAATATTCTAAAAAATTATATTTCAACAATGAATGAAGTATACTTACTTGTCAGGGGTACATGTACTCGTAAATATGTAATGCCGGGTTGTACAATAGTGGCTGCTTAAACCTTCCCATAACAAATACATTGCTGTCAAATTGAAGGCATTTTTGACAGCAATGCAATTTATATGGGAAGGTTTAAGTCTGAACCGAGTTTTAGTTGAACTAAGCTTAAGCCACTATTGTACAACTCGGCATAAGAAATGAGAATCAGTTCTCTAAACCACCTGAAGATGCCTTATACTATAAGGATTTGAACAAATAATGTTAAAACAGCTATTCTCCGGGCTATATGCCCCTCCGTATTTTGACTAACACTGTTAGACAACAAAATACTTGGTTTGACTGCAAGAAACTACCAGGAAGAAGGAAGGTTTTTCTTTAGTTAGGATCTCCAGCGCTCGGAGGGGCATATAGGTAGCCCGTAGAATAGCTGTTTTAACATTATTTGATCAAATCCTTATCTTCAGGTAGTTTAGAGAACTGATTCTCATTTCTTACATAAAAAATTATATTTCAAATGAACTCTGAAGTGCCAAAAAGCTTCATATATCTACTAAAAGCATGCCCAGACAGATAAAAACTTACAACTTAACAGTAATTATACCTACTTCACTAACGAATTAATATGTATCAAAAAGCATTTCCCATAAGGTGTTTAATCTTTATTCGTATATCCTTGCATATATTAACTAAAACACCTTAGGATTATTTTTTATTATCGAAAAGCCCATGTAACATACCCGTATTTAAGTTATGACATACAGTTTGAGTGAAAAAAACCGATTCGGTTGAAAACGAATTTCAGACAAAGATCCGGGTTAAATTTCTGGTATACCTTACATATAATAAAAGCACAGTATGAGAATCTTGAGAACAATGGGAACCGTCAGAAATGCAACGGTCTCTGCTTGCATTCAAAACAGTTGTGCAAATGAAAGTTCTATCATTATCATCACGAATATTTCTAATAGCTGATTTAGACAGCAATTTTTGTATAATTTAGTTTTAGTCGACTCGACCTAATTTATTCAAGGTAGAAACCTGAACCAATCCCTTATTCTGATAACAAGTTTACAAAATCCTCATACAATGCATTTCTTATACATACATATTATAAGTGTCATTGTTTGTCCGACGTAATTTACTTTAATTTTTACAGGTGTAACGAAACAGACCATCCTGCTGCATATCTGCTTAATATTTATTTTAATCTTTAGCAGTTTTTAGAATAAACTTTTTAAATATAATGAAGTTGTTTTATTAAAAAAGTTATTTCTTATTACGTTAGCACTTTACAAGCTAGTGTATTGGCCAGGCGCGGCCCGTGAAATTTTAAAGTTATATATTTCTGTTGCTCCTTATGGGACCCATGCCAAGTTCAGGTTTTTTAATAGTGAGCCTACTAGGAATGTTTGGGTAAAGAAAAACAATATTTTGTAATTTGCGAAAAAAAGTTGAACTTATGAATAAATTGATCCACCTGGGAAAAAATTAACACGTTTAGCTATTTTATTTATTATTTTTTCTAAACAAATTTTACATCATTTTGTCGACAATTCTTAAATTTTAAGAGAAAAAAATGTGTTAGTAGAAAGTTATAGTCATTTGAATTCCCCAGTTGTATTTTAAATATTTTCCAACAAGGCCCTTTAGGATCCTTTCGAACTACGGTTGTAATTCTATTCCGGCTCCGCAGGTCCGTAAGGGTTTTTGGGAGCATAAATTTTGCTAAGTGGTCGCACAAAACTCCCACGCTTTGTTGGAACGCGAGTACAACACCTTTCCTAACACTCTAAAACAGTCGCACACGTTAAAACACGCGGTACGGCAGAAGCCCTGTGACCAGAGTCGGGCGGTGTTAAAATTAGGGTAATCTTAGTTTTCAGCAATTCAAATGTTTCCTTGTGAGAAATGAATTTCAAAAAAAAAACGAAATACACATGTCTGGTTTTTGATTTTTGTCAGTGGGTTGGAGCACTGTGCATTCGGGAAAACTCATCTAGGTACAAAACAAAACAAAAATTATCGAAATCGGTTAATCCGTTCAAGAATTATATTATGCGCGAACATACATAAAAAAATAATGATAATAATAATAATGATAATAATGACACATACGGGTCGAATTGATAACCTCCTCGTGAAGTCGGTTAAAAATAGTATTCCCCACGCGATTAATTGAACTGCCGACACAAATGAATCAGGCGCGGCCCTTCCATTCATTTGGTCAATGACCCACCTGAAAAAATCAAATGTCTGCAACTTTCTACTAACACATTTTTTTCTCTTAAAATTTAAGAATTGTGGACAAAATTGGTTTAGAAAAAATAATAAATAAAATACCGAAGCGCGTTAATTTTTTTTCCCACGTGGGTCAATCAAAAATTCAACTTTTTCTCGCAAATTACAATTTTTTTTTCTTTACCAAAACATTGCTAGTAGGCTCACTATTAAAAAACCTGAACTTAGCATGGGTCCCATAAGTAGCAACAGAGAAATACAACTTTAAAATTTCGCGGGCTGCGCCTGGTATTGGCCCCGGGACCTACAGTTTAATGTGGGCTCCGAACCACGGTCCTCAGTAATACGACAACCAGAGCATGCACCCCCAAGGGCTATTAACTATTGGTTTCGCGCTATCCTATGCTGCCTTTTTGTTACCGACTGGGGAGTGTGAAACAGCGCCTTCATCCTATCCAATGTCATCCGGCCTTTAACGACGTGAATAGGACGGTTTTGACGTCGAATCATTTAATATTCTTCCCTACGCTTTTCCACCTACCGCATGGTAGCGGGATACTTCGCGTAACGTAAAATGGATCCAGAACAAGTTGTTTTATTATTGATATACCGGCTGATATTCAAAACTGTATTTGAGGCAATCGCAACAGACAAACTAGAACAAAAAATTGTCACTTATATAAGAAATGATTCTCAACAATGAATTATTCTAAGGTCTGCTAAGTTTCTATATATAGAATCCTATTGCCGTCTGTTATTTGCCAGATATATCTCTATTTTTTTATTCGGCAGTAACTTTCCAGCCACAAACAGAGATTTGTTCATATACCCTGTAATATAAAATGACGCCCGCCGTTATTTTTATTTATGCAATAACGATATTTACACCAAAACATAGTATTTACATTAGAGTAAATTCTTACTCGTACTTGATGGTTTCAAAAATAGGGGGGGGGCATTAAGGATGCGCACTATATTTCTGAATTTGATTCTGCAGTCTAAAATTTCGCATATTTAAATACCTTACCAAATTGCAAACAACTTTTCGATTATTACTTGACACATGCCCGCCCGGCGCCGGCGGAGGGCTAGTTTACCCCCTGAATTTAAGATATTAGGAGAGCCGGACCTGAAAAATCCACCATGGAGAAGGTCGGGGTTACGGTATAAAATAGAAATTGAACGTGTGCCCTATAAGAGAATTATTATTATTTTTTCTTAATTTTGCCTATTTGCGTGAAAAACACAAACATTTGTTTACAAATAAAGTGATTTTCGGACATAAACAGTAGAGTTCTGGAAATGGGTCATATGAAAAAGACCCATTAGCCGACGGTAATGCGCTAGGGTTGACGCCTCCTGACGTGACTCATGGTGAGGTACACTGCCTGCGAACCAGTAGATCAGTTGTGATTATCTATCAGTAGACTATCGAGCTGGGTGTTAAACAAAAGGGTAAGTCCCTAAGGGTCCCTAAAGGGTGTCCTAAGATAAGTTACACTCTTTTTTTTAAAGAGGCTAGATAAATTTAAAATTCAAGAAGTTTCACCCTCTCAGGGCCGGACCCAGGACCAGGCGGCTGCCTGGGGCGCCAAAACCACTCAAAAATAAAGTATCTAAAAAAAATCAAAAATAATGTCATGTAAAGGAAACCCGAGCAAAAAATTGTTTTAGGTACGACCTTAAATGATTTTATTAGTAGGTACTTTTTTTCTTGTTTGTTTTCTTATAACCTTGTTACTCGTACTTTTGCATTACCCAAGCTGATTTAATTAGTACTTTTTTATATATTTTTATGTAGTATGCTTACTATTTCTTGCAGTAGTTAATACTTGTTGAACTATTAAAATGTAAGTTTGTATATTTTATATTAGAATGTAATTTAATTTTGTATTAAACTACATAAAAGTTCTGCATCGTGAGAAAATAGCATTGCCATTTAAAAATTTGATCTAGGACATACATGGTGGATCAAAAATGTAACAATCCTAAAAAGTTCTTGTAGGGCACACGTTCAGTTTCTATTTTGTGAGCAGTGTACCCCCCTATCTTCTCCATGGTGGATTTTTCGGATGGGATCTCGGACTAAGACGTTATGTTTTTAGATATTAATAGCTGGCTGCAAAAATAATTGAATTTTAGAGTGCCCTTATAGATAATGGATGCTTCCACATGTCCGTAACTAATTCTTGGTAAAATTGTTTTGTGCAAAGAATCGTATGTTGATTTGATTTGACCCTCCCTTATCTTTTTTCTGCGTGCGGTCATGCTTAGACATTTGAAAGGTAGCAATTTAGTCACACTTGATTAACTTTAGAATTTAAAGGCTTGGAATACCTCTATGCCAAGCTTTAAACAAATTGCAACTTGATTTATTATTTTTAATAGTTGTAATTTTTGTAGTCGGTAAATCCTTATATTTTATTATTTAAGTACCACGCTACCTATGTATCTTTTTTAAAACACAATGACAGAAATATATAACATTTGTGCGTTTTAAAAATGTCATCGGCATAAAGTGTTAACCTTGTATTTCCATTTCCTCTTACTTTACAGGAGAAAAATACAATTCTTTTTATTTTATATTTTTAATCTGTAATTATTAAAACGCACTTCCTTCAAATTAACTCTGCAGGCACCCATGGATAAACGTGTTTGTGCTCACAGAAAATGACCGCTCGCTCTGGACGGGTTGTCGCTTTACTTAATGTTTTGGACTTTTGGTGTGTTAAGTGACTTATTAGATCGTCTTACAATATAGATTTTTATGCTCCTTTCGACTGCACCAAAAACTCATTTGTTTATTTTCAAGGTTACAGAAAAATTTTAGATATTGTATACAAACAATGTCACAATTTTTAAAAGTTTCCTCTAAGACTCCGAGCAAATAATAAATACCCAGTAATATAGGCGGTTCTAGACCTCTATTTTTTGGGGGGCTTAAGCCCTTGGTTTATATATAGGCGGCTGGGCCACTCAGTTGGATTTGGGGGGGGCTTAGCCCCTCCAAGCCCTCACCTAAAACCGCCTATGCCCAGTAAATTAAAATAACTATTTAGCAATGTGGTAGAGTTTAGTATAAAATTAAAACAAACAACATATTTAAATAAGTTTATTATGAAGAATTCAAATACAATATACATTTTTATTATTTAAATAAAACTAGGTACTAATAACTAGAGGTGGGCAAAATAATCGATTAATCGATTATTAATCGATTAATCGATTGAACGATTACAAAAAAAAATAAAATCGATTTTTCGATTAATCGATTTTTCGATTAATCGATTTTTCGATGAATCGATTTTTCGATTAATCGATTTTTCGATTAATCGATTAATCGACTTTTCGATTAATTTATTTTTCGATTAATCGATTAATCGATTTTTTCGATTAATCGATTTTTCGATTAATCGATTTTTCGATTAATCGATTCTTTTTTATAATCATAACTCGACTATGAAACACGTATTCAACGAAATAATTTGAATGCTTTTCGATCCGCGCTCCTTTAAGGGTCTAAAATTTAAATCGCCCGTCGGAATTGTGTTCAAGATAGGCAAGTGGTAAGCGCTGGAGTCGCTTTCATTGTGTCATTAGTAATGACATAATTTCGACTAGTTCAATAATCGATTTAGTTCGATTAATCGATTTTCTCGATTAATCGATTTTTTGATTAATTTCGATTAATCGATTAATCGATTTTTCGATTCATCGATTAATCTATTTTTCGATTAATCGATTAATCAATTTTTCGATGAATCGATTTTTCGATTATTCGATTAATCGATTTTTCGATTAATTTCGATTAATCGATTTTTCGATTAATTTCGATTAATCGATTTTTCGATTAATCGATTAATTTCGATTAATCGATTAATCGGAAATAATCGATTATTTCAAATAATCGAAAATCGATTATCTTTTTCAATAATCGCCCAGCCCTACTAATAACTACTTTTTGTAACAGTTTTAGTTCATTACACATTAAATATAACGAAATTGTGAAGTTTACAGTTTTATTTAGGTATATCTCTAAAATATGAAATAAGAGAATACCTAAAAATTCAAAAAAATCCATACATACGTACATAAGCTTTTACGGCAAATTTAATTAAACGGCACTTAATTGTTGTGTTTAAAAATATTTCGTAGATATGCGGTTTCTAAAATCGTCCTATACGTATCTAATATTTAAAAGAAAATGGAAATATGGAAATCAAAAGGGCTTAAACCCGTAAAGCAAAAAGATTCTCAATAAAATGGCAGGGTAGAAAGAGAAATGGCTGTGACTCAAGAGATTTTGTCAATTACATTATATTTTGTGCACTTTTGAATATGTGGAGCAACTCTGAGAGAGAAGAGCATGTTTAATCTAATTTATATTAAGAAAGGATATCAAAATTGCATATATATGTTGCTGCAAGAGCTTCCAAAAAGAAAATTGGGCACCATTAAGGAAAAGATAATCACAAGAATCACAAAAAGCTCCTAAAAATTTTCTTTGTTTCTCTATGAACAGAATGAAATTAAAAAGGTAAATCACGGAATATCGAAAGTTCAGCATGAAATAAAATGTAAATCACGTATGGAAGTATTTTAAACTATACTAATGAAGTATCTTTAAAATTTATTGAAGTTTACCCTAACGCAAGAAACAAGCCAGTCGGTATTATTCCACTGACCGCTCCGCTCTCTATACTCTAAAGGCTGAATTATGCAAACAAATTAAATAGAGAAATTAGATCCATTATTAAGAAAATTAAAGCAAATCAACCACTGCACCAGCTTGCCTAAGGACCAGTTTTACAAGTTGTGGTAGACCACAATCTTAACTGCGGGGCCGTTCCTAAGCAGGATGCTGGTGGTGCCCTTGCACCAGAGCATCCTAACACAAGGGGCGGCCAACGTCAGAGAAAAAGTAATTAAAACCGTTAAACTAAATTAATTGCTCTAGGTATATTTTAAATAAATTAAAGCGGAAAACAGTTTCCAAAATAGAGCGAAAAACCCTAATCAGAATCATCGGGGCAGCCCCGGTATTTAGTTTTAAACGAGTAATGTAAATATAAGACCATTATGCGTATGCCCTAGTGTAGTGGAAACCGTCCGTTGTCATGTTGCCAAGCATTTTCTAGTTGCTAGGGGGCTTGCCTACGGCCGATCAATCGTTTGGCAAATGTTCTCAGATGTGGCACGTGGCCCTAGGTTTGAGCATTCGAATTCTATACTATTTTATTTGATTATTTTTTTGACAAATGATCGGATGCTTTTAGCTCACCTATTTTTAGTGAAAGCAAATAACTTATTTACGCCAGAAATGGTAAGGATTTGGACATCGAACTACAAACTTCCCTTGATAAAAAAGTAGTTAAGTAAAGACATAGACGGTATGGAACTCTATCATGAAATTTTAAATTTTCGTGATTTGTTTTCAAAAATTAATGGGGTCTCTGGGGTACAGATACTCTAAAACTTATAATACAGAAAGATTTAATTTCTTCTTTTCCCAATTTTTGTGTAGCCCTAGGGATATTTGAAACACTACCCATATCAGTTGCCTCGAGAAAACTGAATTTCTCGAAACTTAAGATAATAAAAAATGATCTAAGGTCAACAATGTCCCAAGAAAGAACCACTGGTCTCTCAATAATTGCAATTGAAAAGGATATTGTTGAAGCCTTAGATATCAACAGCGTAGTTGATGAATTTGTATCAAAAAAGGCCCGTCGACGTGTAGTATTAAAAAAGGCCCGTCGACGTGTAGTATTGTAAAGTAATTTGGTTTAATTTTGTTTGTGCTCCTATATCCTGTTAATATAAGGTCTCGCTTAAATAGTTTCGAGCTAGAATACTAACCTATAAAGGATTCCTCTATTTTCCAAAGAAAATCAATTTTTGTTTTAAGAGTTTATGTTTTTTAATTTATAATTTTTTTAGGTAGGTGTTTGTTTAAGTAAATTAACACAGTTTAAAACGATGTTATCCTTTTAAATAAAATAAATGTTCTATTTTTCATTGGATATTGGGTTAATCTTTTTTATTTGTTCTTCGCTAGTAAAATGATAATTTTTGATAGATGAAAACTGCTCAGATTTTTGGATATCATTACGTTAATGATAAAGTCAACGAGTCAACCAGAAGTATACATTTTAAGTAATATAACATTTAAAAATATGTTTTGATATCTACTTTATACAATTAAATACTTTAACAACCTTGCATCTCATAAAAGCAAGTAACGAAAAGCCAAAAAAAATTAAACATTAAACATTTTTTGATTGGGGCGTCAATTTTAATTTTGCACCAGGGCGGCAAGCACCCCAGGAACGGCCCTGATCTTAAGTAAACATCAGAAAGCGGTCCCGCAATTGGTCAGTCTAACAGTAAAACTGGAGATTATTAAGGGTTTAAAATTAGTCTTTTTGAAAGTAATTTTTAATAAATTAACATTATAACAGTGATGAGAATAACACAGGAAAAACACAAACATATTTTTAGGTCATAACTACCCTGCGGCAAAATCTAACTCAACATACTGAAACAAACTAAAAACTAATAGATATAAGTTCCTAATTTCGTTTAATTATCCGATTATCCTAATTTATGTGCATAAATGCTGTCATTTAATTGCATTGTTGCATCTCTTGGTTGTTGCTTTCCAATTTCATTTAATTTGTCTGCATTATAAATATACAACTAAGTTTCGTAACTAGAAATTTTCAATAAATCTACTTGTAAAAACAAATTTGAAGCAATTTTTATTCCCTTTGAAAATTAAAATTACTTTTAAGCAATCTAACAAGTTTATTAACTTAAAATAAGCTTAACTTTTTTTTGTAATAATTTTTTGAATAATATATAATTCAGTAATTAATTGAATAAGAAATAATGCATGTATCAAGATTCCTTACTAATATCACACCTGTGATAATTCTCAGAACATCTAATAGAGATAAAGCACAGCCTACCCTACTAAACGGCAACTGATCCACAATTTATGATCTTTCGTTCCGCGGTCTTTTTGCTAGCTGCGCTGAGAGTGGATCAGCTGACCGTATTTTAGGGAAAGCTCCACAGATTAACTGTTAAATGTCTTTTAAATGTCGAAAATTAAGAAAATTATCTACGTATATTAACGAAAAAGAAAACGGAATAATAATAATTGATACCTGGTTCCTGATTCGTTTGTGAAAACAGCATATCAGACTAAGGATACCTTTGAAAACTGACTTTTAAAACTGAAAGTTAAGAAAAAACATTGGTAATAATTAATTCAATTTTAATTGCGTCACCTTGATATAAAAAAGCGCCTCACTAGTTGCTTTTTTGTCACTGGATTTTTAAATTATATCAATACTTGTAATATTAAAAACAAATGCGAAATCAATTATGTTTTAGGCACAACGTGTACCTGCAGAAATAAACTGAGCAAACCAGAGCTTAAGCAGCAACACTATTAACAGTTAAAATCTGGATTATGCTCTACTTGACGAATCACTGCATCAATGGAATTATGGTTTTCAATTTCCTGTATCCTACATCTTAACGATTCATTTTCTAGCTCTAATTTTTTTACTTTTTCTTCTAGAGTTGTGAATTTTGAAGGAATTTCTTTGTTACTTTCTTCAGATTTATCAAACCTTTTAAGCATATTGTCCATTTTTTCGTCAATTTTCTTAAGGTATGTCAGCACATCATTATCCTGTGAAAAACCCTTGAACTTATTATTAATCTGCGCCATTAGTTCTTCGTGATTTTGTTTTAATTTATTTTCATACGAATCGGAAAACAGCCTGATAGCATCAGCTTCAGATGGATCGTAGTTAAGTTCTTTAACCAATGGTGGGGATTTTGAATCAGTTGTATCTGAAGCACTACTACTAGTGCTGGCGACTCTAATGCTTCTGTCAAATTTCTTTCCCACAGAGACTTCCCTTAGGTTTTTAACATCTACGGGATCATCCACTAAAAATAAAATAACCATTTTATAATGATATCTGGTGCGCCACCGATTATCTGTTGTCTCGAGATAATTTAAGAGGCGACTGTGAAATCACTGTTCTCATAAAAAGGAACCAAATGTATCATAACAGTGTCAATAAGGCACTCCGAGCACCCAGATATAATGAAAAAATGAAGCCCGAAAACACTGCATTCTTAAGTATAAGTAATTATTATGAATTTTTTTATCGAAAGGTTAGTAAACATTTTTATCCCAAAGTACATGTACCTATCTAAATATAGAACGCGTGAAAGTTAGTTTCACTATCTAAAACTAAAATAGCCTTGGCCTGTCACCGGAAACTTTAGCATAAGTAAATGAGCGTAGTAAAATCAACGTAACTCGTTATAGAGCGCCAAAGGCGCTCTATATAACGCCCCGTGAGTGAAAAATTTGTACGTTGGTTGTCCAATTCTGTTTTTCGGCAATCTCAATTTTTTTTCTCCGAGATGGTTGTAGGTGGAACGTTCAAATTTTCTGGGTTAATAGGGGGATAGTGCATCTAGCTTCGATAAAAAATTCAGTTACACAGGGTGTTCCGTTTCGGAGTTATTAAACGTCAAAGTCGAAATTTCCGCGAATTCGTATGGGATTGATTACAGGTCGCAAAACTTAATTAAATCGATTTAAATTTTCGGAGGTTGTAGAGGACCGGGAGCTTCAGAACCCTATTGAAATTGGCGGTATTCGGAAAATGAGAAGTAATTCTTTTGAATTTTTTTATGTCCAAAAATGCCCTTTGTAGACCCCTCTTTGGCGCTTAATAAGTCGAAGCCGTAACATCGGACAGAAAAACGTATTGGAACATAAAACTGAAGAATCTCAAATACTTTCTTTTTGCTATACATTTACCTATACCTAAAACGACTGGAAATTGGAAAAATTTGGGAGAAACTGCAAATTACGATTTTTCATGCAAATTTTTGACGGTTGTCAATTTTTTTGGGGGTCAAAATGGATTCAAATCGAAATCCCATGTACCTTATCGGAAAGATCTCGCCGAACTACGTTATAAAGGTATTTTTTGGTTCCTTCATTCTTAATAGGAAAGGAGCAATCGATAATTAAATTTAGATATTTTACGATTTTTTTTCATGACATCTCTACATTTGAATCACTCTGTATCTTTTCCTATCTAATTTCTTCCAACTTTTTCAACGCTATCCCGTGGGGATATAATCAGGCTCTAAAATGAATCCCGAATGGGTGATCCAGGACCGGATTTAGGGGGTAAAAACACATTTTTTCTGTTTTTTTCCATCAAAATTCATCTTTAAATGGCATTATTATGTATTATTTCTCTTATTTAACAGCTCTTTTTTGGTTTATTTCATCCCTTATCATCTGAGAACACTGCTAACTAATTAAAACTCCATATTTTTGCGTTAAAGTTATAAATAAATAGGTTTTCTTCCTTCGGTGTAGGAAAAATTTTAAAAACTGCGAATTTTATACCATGCCATGACAAAAAACAATTGAACTGGTGACGCTTTACATCGAAGTTAAATATGAGCTGTCAAAATATCCAGTTTTTCTAGCGATATTTTAAGGATCCTGAGCCAGTTTCGTCTTGGAATATACATGGAATTGATAGAATGGACGTTTTTTTTATCTATTACTGACCATTTCGTAGCACGAGATGGGCATTAAATATCATTTTTTTGAAATTTTTGTTGACCCTACATTGCATTATAAAAATCAATTTATATACGGGAAAATGTATTAATTTAATTATAATGTATGAAATGTCACAATTTGGCTAAAATGTCAGCATTTTGTTGCGAGATCTGGACCAAGTTTGGCTTGAAATTTACCGGGCAAGGGATTTAGGGACCTTATACTTTCAGTAGAAAGACATTTCATTTCATAATATACCGATTACAAATACCATTTTAATCGATTTTCCTATGACGCTACAAAGCATCATTGAAGATTCTAATATGGAGCTCAGTGGCATCGAAGAAATCCAAAAATATGCATTTTATTTTCTAACCATGAGCGTGTATACCTTTGGGGCAATATATTAGTTATTATTGAATAATTTGAATTTAATTTTAGGGAAATGGCTTGATTCGGATCGTTTTAAAGTAACCAGAACGATTCGAAAATACATTTTACACTTTGTGTTGTTGTTTTTATGTTGGTATGTAAACAGAATGTCCAAAAAGTCTTTGTATGCGGAAATATCGTTACCATTCGTACGAGTATAAACTTATTGAGCAGGTTTTCAAGAAAATCGAAAATATTTAAATTACTATGTGTCGTGTTTGTTGTGTTTGTATGTATGTATAGTACAGGGTGTCCGAAAAGTCTTTGTATGGACATATACCTTTGCTATTTGTACAAAGGTAAACTTAATTGTCGGATTTAAAGCAAATCGTATATATTTGCATTTCTATGTGTACGGAGATATATTATGTTTGTATACAGGCTGTCCAAAAAGTCTTGGTTGGAGCAAATACTCCTAGTAGTACCAGGATAAATGTAATTAAACCGGACTTCATGCAAAGCGATTATATTTGTTTTTATATGTGTTGTATATACAGTGACCGGCAAAAAGTTCGCAACATATGGGAAAAAATTTTATTAGGTGAGTATTGGAAAAACTTTTCCGGGGGATCGGTTCTGCATGTCCGATAACCTAAAAATCGATTTTGACATACGTCACGTGACCACTGGTATAGCGTCAAATTAAAAAAAAAATTGTTAATTTACAAAAAGTGAGGTTAGTTGACGAGATATCAAAAAAAGTTATTTGAAAAAATTGCTTAGAATTAAATTCTAGGTCCTTGTGCATTGTAATTTTAAGATTTTATTTAAAAAAATTGGAAAACTCAATTTTTTTTAAATATTTTTTTATCGATTTACAAATTTCCAGTTTTTTTCGTTTAGATAGCTTGGCTAATGTAAAGCCCATGTATCTGGATGAAAATAAACGAATGTAGTAGTTTTTTCTACAATTGACAGGACAAAATTAAAAAAAACAGGGTTTCGCCGGACGCTAGCTGTTGCAATGATTTGTATCTAGCAGCAGTGTCAAAATTTTAGAGACATTTCAATGAGATTACATTGAGAAAACCTTAATCGTCTTAAATATATCTGAAGTTCGACTTTTTGTAAAGTTAAGGGGAGTAAAATAGATAATAAACAAAAAATTACCTGTTTATTTAATCGAAATTTCATAAACGAAAACCAATGTAAGAAAAACTTAAAAGTAGTCAAATTCTGTACTAACAACATAAAAAATCATTGTTTTTCCTGGGGTGCACAAAATTTAAAACTCAGTATGACCACCATTTCTCTCCATACATACTATTGTTCTCGAGCGCAACTCTCGATTAACATTTCGGAGCATTTTACGATTTATTTGCAATACACAATTTCTAATGACATTCTCTAAATTTTGTATATTCCTAAAGGGTCGATGTTTGTACACAGAGTTCTTTAGGTATCCCCACATAAAGAAATCTAACGGAGTCAGATCTGGTGATCTCGCAGGCCACGGATTTTCAGAAAACCGTCCTATCCACTGGTTTCCAAATTCTTGATCCAGCCATCTCTTCACCTCATTTGTGGAATGAATGCTAGCTCCGTCTTGTTGAAAGTATAAATTTCTTCTTTCGGCTAATGACAAATTGTCTAAAAAGTCAGATATCTCAGTTTGTAGAAATTCTAAATATCGTTCTGAATTTAAATTGTCTCTAAAGAAAAAAGGTCCCACTATTCTGAGGTTGAAAATTCCGCACCACACATTAACCTTAAAACTATATTGGTCTTTACTCTGAATTACAAAGTCTGGGTTTTCGGTGGCCCACCATCTACAGTTTTGTGAACTGACGGTTCCGTTAGAGGTAAATGTAGCTTCATCCGAGAAAAGAACGTTCTTTTGGAAATTAAAATCTTCCTCAATCATACCCTGGAACCAGGCACAAAAATCGAAGCGGGCGTCATAATCCCTATCTTTTAATACTTGTGTTGTGGAAGTCATGAAAATTTTAGGTGGGTCATTGACCAAATGACCTTATGGACGGGCCGCGCCTGCTAAAACTCTACCTTATTCTTGCCTTCATATCTTCTACTGTCATTGGACCTTCTTTATATACTTCTTCTTTAACATGCCCCACAGAAAAAAAACTATTGGTGTCAGGTCCAGTGATCTTGGTGGCCACGCAAGTGGTCAACCACGTCCAATCCATTGATTTATTTTCCAATTATTTAAATAATTTCTTACATCCCTATGATAATGTAGCAGAGCTCTATTGTATTGAAACCAAAAGGACCCACGTTCTACCAAATTTAAGTTTACGAGAAGTATTTGTAGCTCATTTCTTAAACAATTTAAATGCACAACTGTCAACTGTTCTTCAAAAAAACATGGTCCTATGACATGAGACCCAATTATTCCACCTCAGATATTTAACGACCACTTATTTTGATTGTCAATTTGGCGAATCCAGTGTGGATAACCAAACCATTAGATACTTTTAAAAGTTGCCTAGTCGGAACACAATAGGTACTTTATCGGTGAAGTCTGGATTATTCCAAATTCTGTTTAGAACTAAATTGAAAATTCCTCTCTGCAAGCATAGTCTCGATCGTAAAGTTTCTGGTGTAATTCCCTATGATATGCATGCTATTTGTGTTTGTTTAAAATCCTTTTAATGCTCGTGCATTCAATACCAGTCGCTTTTTCAATTTCACTGGTACTTACTTGGGGGTTTTCTTCAACCGCTAATAACACTGTTAACTGACTTTCTTCATTTGTTAGAAGTTTATTAATTTTTACGCTTTGTAAATGCAACATTTCCTGTTTGTTCAAATCTTTCCAATAAACTTTGAAATGCTTTAGGCCTTGACTTCTTTTCCTGTTCTGGATATCAAGCCGCGTATACTCTACTTGCTAATAACATGTTTTTTTTTTGGCATTCGCCGAGTATAAAGATCATATTTACCAATTCTTCTGTACTTAAAGTCATTTCTACTGATGCAAAATTTATTAATAGTTAAATACTAATCAATAACTGGCATTGAAATTTTTAGTTTTGACCAGTTTGTTTAGAAGGTTAACTTGTATGACATTTTTTGGAAGCTGGTTAGGTTGCCTTTAACATGGGAATATAATATACAGGGTGTTGAATCAGAAGTCGATACGCAAAACTCGAACACCCTGTATAGTGGCAAATAATTTTAAAACAATCGGTTGTTACTATTTATCATTATGATATAGTACATTTTCTGGCACATTTAATGTGTGTTTCAATGTCCGATTTAGGTTTTCATAAAAACTGATTGACACCGGAGCATTTTTTCAATATTAATCGCTTTTCGCTCTGTATGAGTTTTAGACCCACCAAATCTTATATCAAAATCTTAGGGAACACCAGCCCTATCGATTGAGATATTCTAATACAGGGTGTCTCTTTAAAAAACATAGATTAGGTTCGCCATCGACTTTTGCGACAAGCCTGTATAACGAAAGTATTTTTAAAACATATAGCTATAGAGCGATCCATCATATACCAATTTATTTCTCCAAAATTCCTTGCCGTTTAGATGCAATCGTCCACTCCGTCTTGGTTGCATCACCCTGTACATATCATCATCATCATTTCCAGCTGTGTCAACCATTTCCAATATATATATATATATATATATATATATATATATATATATATATATATATATATATATATATATATATATATATATATATATATATATATATATACAGGGTGTTTCATACTTGAATGCTGATCCTTAAGGGTGATAATCCTTGGATGATTTTAAGAAAAATTCTTTATATGAACATAGGTCCGCAACAGCTTTATTTCTGAGATACAGGGTGTTGAAATTTAAGAAAAAAATCTGTTTTTCTTCAATATCTCTAAAACCGCTTTGTATTTTTGTTTTAAATTTTGGTAGGTGCAAAGTACGCTTAAAAATACATTTTCTTCAGGATAAAGGTTTTTTTAATTTTCATCAGTGGCGTCCCTGTTAACATGCCCTGCAATATTTTTAATCAAAAAAATGATACGCCACTGTTGTTTTTTAAATAAATGTTATTTTTATAATTGCCTTCTATCTTCTCATAAAAATGGTCTCTTGACTTTTTTTTATCCGGCGTACGGTTTTCGAAATAAAGTTCATTCATTTGCTTGTCCCTATGTGATTTTATCTAGTAGTCTCAATTTCACAATTTGTGGTAACCTAAGCATCTAGGCTAGATTTTTATATTTTATAGTAACTATTATTTAGTTCTAGTAATTAAAGCCGTTAAAGAGTGGGATTATTTTGTAGGCTAGAAACATCTAGTATGCTAACAACACATTTCGTTGTTTTATAAACGCAAACAGTTAATTTAATTTTGGTATATTTTGTCCAAAATGGTTAAGTTTTTTTCAAATAAAAAATGTATTTTTATGCGTGCTTATTATTAGAACTAAATAATAGTTAGTTACTATAAAATATAAAAATCTAGCCTAGATGCTTTGGTTACCACAAATTGCGAAATTGAGACTACAAGAAAAAAATCACATAGGGACAAGCAAATGAATGAACTTTATTTCGAAAACCGTACGCCGGATAAAAAAAAGTCAAGAGACCATTTTTATGAGAAGATAGAAGGCAATTATAAAAATAACATTTATTTAAAAAAAAACAGTGGCGTATCATTTTTTTGATTAAAAATATTGCAGGGCATGTTAACAGGGACGCCACTGATGAAAATTAAAAAAACCTTTATCCTGAAGAAAATGTATTTTTAAGCGTACTCTGCACCTACCAAAATTTAAAACAAAAATACAAAGCGGTTTTAGAGATATTGAAGAAAAACAGATTTTTTTCTTAAATTTCAACACCCTGTATCTCAGAAATAAAGCTGTTGCGGACCTATGTTCATATAAAGAATTTTTCTTAAAATCATCCAAGGATTATCACCCTTAAGGATCAGCATTCAATTATGAAACACCCTGTATATATATATATATATATATATATATATATATATATATATATATATATATATATATATATATATATATATATATGTATATATATAATAATATATATAGGGTGTTATGGACATATGTGTTCGTTTAACGGAAAATTGCCCGCGAAAAAACTATAAACAATTGAATTTGTTGCAACGTGGCCAGATATATTATAAATCTTTAAGAATAATTTCTGTTATTAACCGTAATTTAAGACAAAGGTAGAAGAAATTTAAACCTTTTCCCAAGAAAAAACAAAAAAAAAATAGTAAAAAGACCACTGCGAAATCAATCCTTTTTGTCAGTAGTCTTAGTTTTAACTAATACTTATGACGTCCTATATTACGTTATTAATGAGATAAGCATTATTTCTACTATACTATATAGCTTAAACTTTCTGCTAAGAAAAAGTTAAAAATCAAAACGAAAAACACTACCTGAGCACAACTACATAGTATTTTAAAAGTATAACCAAAATTTTTTCATTAGAGCATTTGTAAAAAAAAAACAACATATTATTCTGTTTCACGCACCACATTCAGAAAGTTGTTATTCGTCCTTTTGCCAAGAAAATTATCGTAACTAACTGATATTTTTGAAAAGATCCCCTAAATGAGTTCTTCTAAAGTCGAGATGCACCCGCAAACGTTAAAAGTGATTACATTATTATTTAAAACTAACTTCTGAAGAAAATATATTGATAACATTCAGTGTATGATTTTTACGCTCTCTCTAAAAAGCACTCTCTCTCTCCAGTCGTAAAGGCAGCAAGTCGCTGCAGCTCTCTCTGTAAAATCTCGCCACCCGCTTACGCTCTAGCCGGGTCGCTTCTCCGTTCTCTGAAAGCGAAAAACTCTCGCTACAAAAGCCGTAAATGCAGCAAGTTGCTTTACGGGCTTTCTCTGATTGAAATTTACCGTTGTTTTTATTCATGTTGAATACTCTCGTTTATACTCGTGTTGACATCCCCTTGCGCTCTAGTGGGATTAGTCAAATTCTCTCTCTCAAGTTTAAAACTCAAGTAAGATTATACGAGCTTACACTCTAGCCGTATAATCAAAGTTAATTCAACAGTGCAACGGTGAACTACAAAAGTTATTTGCTCTCTGAAGTCTCTAATCCGCCTGTGTTCTGGCAGTCCTCAAGTATTAGTTAATGGAAAATAGTTGTGATTTATTTTGATGGTTTTAAAGAAAAGATACCACCAGTTGCTGAAAACTAAGGTAGGAGAAACCCAGTTTAATTGAGTGAAAGTTTATGCAAGTAACTTCTCTTATGTAAAAACATTTACTCTTCTGTTTGAGCTAACAAATCAAACTGTTTGCTCCCCTTTTTTAATATAAAAAATGGTCCTTCGAACCCAACACAGACTAGTGATTAAAAGTTAAAATACCAATATAACTGTTTTGATTGAATTTGACGTTAAATGAAATAAATAAACACTGAACTTTCAACCAGTGCAGTGCGCTAAAAGTCAACAAAAGTTGTCAATAGTTTGAATATTTATTCCAGTAAATTAAACCCATTATTTCTAAATTTTGACTAATTTATTACAGTGCGTCCGCTTTTTTATTATTGTCGGACAAGGTACTTAGGTACTTGTATTTTCCTTGATAGGTAATATTTGTGTGACATGTTTAATGTAATGTTTAATGTAGTAGTTAGATACTAACCCATACAGTAATCATATTTATTTAGTTATATATTTCAAGGTAAATATCCTTCTTTGTTTTAAATTAAAATAAAGATACTTTTTATTGTTGTTTTGTTGGAAAAAATAAGTTGTATTCTTGAACCACCCGCTATACAGTCTACTCTCGGTTGCTTATTCAAATAAGTAGCCACTCCAAGTTTGTGTGTGAAAGTCTTCATAGGTTTTCGCAACATAAAAATGGTCCTTCGAGCCGGATTCAAAATGGCGGCCAATAATTGAAGACACCGGTGCAAAAACGAGGTAGCTCCATTTTTTTATGATTTTTAGTTTTACAGCGTAACACAGTAACAAAAGGATGCTCCATCGTTTGGTGCAACAACGAGGTAGATTCTTTCATTTGTACCAGAGTTATATGGAATACTCCTATACCTCCTACTTTAATTCGGTGCAAAAAGGAGGCAGCTCCGGAGCTACCTCATTTTTGCACCGAGTTAGATCATATTTCTGCCGCTTCGAGCGGCACTTGTAGTATTAACACATGTTGGATTTGCAAACAATAAAGAAGTAGTGCCGTCATTATTGTGTTAGGCTGTTGGCATATTTTGAGCATTCTTTACTATCAGTTGTGGACCGTTTTTAACTTTCAGTTGAGCAAAAGTAAATTCCAATAATTCTTTCTTTTTATAAATCAGTAAAATGTCTCGCAGTTGGTCATGTGAACAGTTTGATGATTCGGACAACTATCCTGATTTTTGTCCCGACCTAGTGGTGGGCGATTTTCTCTGTTTAATTCGTGAGTCGGGCTTTCCCAGTACACCCCGGTACATGGTACTTAGGCTTCGGTCTTCGTGGGCTGTCAGAAGACAAAAGTGCTGAGATTTCTACCCTAACCGAGAATGACTGACAGTGATGAAAGAATAAAAGTAAAAAAGTTAGCAAAAACTGAGTTAGAGAAGAAAGGTCGTGGAAAAAAAATGTGGCGAAAAAAACGGAAGCTGAAGGAAATTCTTATGTTGTGGTTAAAATCGAGAATAACTGTGTGAAAGAAGAAAGAAAAACTGGAAAGAAGAAAAAAGAAAAAAAAAGCGAGAAAGAATAGTGTTACCAGAAGAATGGGTACCCCTGGAAAAAAATACGTGTCGCAACTTTGAAGGAGTTCCGGTTATTCAAGATAAACTTTTAAGTGACCATTTTAGTGGACTTTTTAAGAAAACTGTTTTCATCCAAAAAAAAAACGAAAGTTTGCTGTCTCTTCTTACCGTGTAATGGAATACACATAAAAAAGTTGCATACAGTAGCTCCAGTGCCATTGTTAACGATGAATTTATTATTCAACAACCTAGAATGAATCTGACTTTACCGAATCCTGATTCACATCTTTACTCCCGGTCCTTTAGCACTAAAGCGCCACAAATACATATCTTCATGTAAACGGGCACTAAATACGTATCCGTTGGTTGTATGTAGTTAGTTTTAGGGGCTGACAGATTTTATATCGCTGTCCGGTGCAAAAAGGAGGCAGCTCCTTGATATATTTTTTTAAATTATGCTTAAACTAAAATATTTAGAAAACGTAAAACTTTAAGACATTACGCATCTTCCATCAAACTGTAACATAGCGTTTATAAAAAGTACGTTAGAATTTGTCTTTTTAAGAAAATAAGTTTTTACTGTCTCCTGAAAATTTTATAAAAATGGAGCTACCTCCTTTTTGCACCGGTGTCTTCAATTGCCATTTTTTGTAAAATTTTGAAGTAAAAAAAATTTCTCTCTGTTTACTTTTTGGGTGTGTACAAATATTTTGCTCGCTGAATAAGCTCTCTAATAACTTATAGATCTCTTCTCTGTTATAAAAGCTGCTTGCATAAACACTTGTTTTTCTTTTAAAGAAAATTTCTCACAAATTTTTTGAATTTTGATATTTTTATTTAATTTAAAATGACTGAAAAGGAGGAACTTGTTCGCCAACGCGGTGGTTATAAAAGCATTATAACCAGAATCAGCAACTGGTTTCATTCTAACCAAAACACGGAAGAAAATGATTGTCAATTTGAAGTTAGATTTGAAATGTTAGCAATAGTATATTTCATTACCAGTCCGGAAAAAAGGATTTTTCTGTGCGCGCTTGACAAATTCTCGTGTGAGGCGCAGCCGAACACGGGAAGTCAAGCAAGCACGGAAAATCCATTTCTGGACGTGTAATGAACGATATTTTTTATTATACTTCTTTGAAAACGATAACATAAAACAAAATATAACATAAAAAAATACATACATACAAAATAAACTTGGAATATTTTTATTTTCACAACTGTTATCGGAATTTAAAAAAAAACTACTAGAGTAATTAAAAATTAACTATTAATAATGAAAGATGCCACTTTTTCAGGTTGAGAGAACATTTTATTAGAATGAATTTAATTGACAGAAAATTAACAACGCTGACAATATGGTCTTTGGCAGGTATGATGCGTTTTCATGGTAACTTTCAAATCATTTAAAAGGTGATTTAAATTTGTCTATGTCAGATAAGAGTGACAAAACGTCAAAAAATATTTCAGAAATTCATCTAAATATTCAAATATTTACGAAATAAAATACAAAATAGGTACATATTAAATATCAGATAGCATATAGACTTTCTTGAGTTTAGTTTATTTTCCTATACCTATATTTCTATTTTAAAGCCAAAAAATAGTCGGTATCTTCATTCAGCACACTGAAAGAACTGGAGACCAGGAAAATTTTTTCCGTGCGCTCTTTCCGTGCGCTAGCCCGAAAAAGCCCATCTTACATTATTACTAAAACAGATGAAAATAAGGTGTTTTCAAAGAAGTATAATAAAAAAGCTTTTTCAGATTATCAAAGGGTACAGGGTGAAATCGAAAAGTTTGATCCGAGTGACGATGATCGACAAACAGTCGAAGATAAATATTGTACTTTATATGCAAATTTAAAACGCAAAATTAGGTCTCTCTTGGAAGTACAGAATGCACGCCCAGTGAGCCCTCCATCTAGTGTACGGTCTCTCTCTCCGCCTAACGTAAGGCTACCTGAATTAAATATAAAACATTTTAAGGGTGATATCACAGAATGGGTATCATTTTATCAGTTATTTTCAGCTCTTGTAATAGACAACTCTTCGTTAAGTGACATTCAAAAGTTTATGTATTTAAAATCGTTTTTAAAGGATGAGCCTTTAAAATTAATTGACACTCTCTCTGTAACAAATGAAAATTTCTCCACTGCTATAAACATTTTAAAAGAAAGGTACGAAAATAAAGTTTCTATAATAAATAATCTCTTAATCGGTTTGGTAGATGCGCCTTCACTTGTAAAAGGTACTGTTCAAAATTTGCGTGAACTGTAAAAGAAATTTAGAATCGCTAAAAAATTTAAATTTAACTTTTGAAGACCTCTGGAATATTTTGATCATTTATTTACTAGAGAAAAAATTGGATTTTGTAGCTCGAAAGGCATTTGAATCTGAGCGTGATTTAAACTCGATCCCGACGGTAGAAAATTTCTTAAAATTTTTGGATAGACGATGTTTAGTGTTAGAAAATTTGTCTAGTTTAGAAGGCGCCGCGCCGAAGGCAACACAAAGAACACAATGTCATTTAAATAATAATAATAATAATAACTTTGGTAGCGATCATTGCACATTTTGTAACGAATCACATAAAATTTATAGTTGTGATAAATTTAAAAATTTCAAATTCTTTGAAAGGCAAAATTTTGTTAAGTCAAAAAGATTGTGTTATAATTGTTTAGGTTCACAACATGGTGTAGCTCAGTGTTCATCAACTCGAACATGCTCTGTCTGTGCCCAACGACATCATACGCTCTTACATGCTCCTAGCAATAACAATAATAATAATTCTACACAACAGACTTTCTCGCCTAACCAAAATAGGCAAAATAATCAAAATAATTTTTATCGCTCAAATGAAACCTCGCCGCCCCAAAGAGGCAATACCTTCCATGCACAGAATAGCGCTCAAAATTCTGGAAATGCGTCAAACCCAAATTCTAGAACATTTCATAATAATAATGGACAGGGCCGCACTCAGCCCCAAAACTCATCCACAAATTCAGGTCAGCATACTTTGCAAACCAATAGTCACCAAAGAAATGCGCAAACGGGTGCGCAGATTACTCATTCTCTTTCTGCTGTGTCAACCAATTCCCATGTTCTCTTAGCTACTGCTCAAGTTTATATTTATAGTGCTCAAGGTATTCGCGTCTCTGCTTGCGCTCTGCTTGATAGTGGATCACAAAACTCTTTTATAACTCAAAATCTTGTGGACAAGCTCCAAGCTCAAACTTATGATAGAAATCTCAACATTTCGGGAATCTCCCAGACAGGATCTACAAGAAATAAAATGATTGATTTTACTCTTCACTCCTATGTCCATCCTCAGAAAAAATTCCGATTATCTTGCGCCGTACTCCCCAATATCACATGTAAGCTTCCTCAAGTTGGCATAAATGCTGCCAGACTTAACATTCCCCGACACATGCAGTTAGCAGACCCTAATTTTTCTCAACCCTTGGACATCGACATTTTAATAGGTGCTGACTTGTACTATGACCTTTTGCTACAAGGTATCTTCCACTTAGGAAGAAATCTCCCCGTTCTTCAAGAAACCCACTTAGGTTGGGTAATTGCTGGTTGCATACCTACTCGTATGACTTTTGCTCGCCGTAGCACACAGCTGTGTACTACGTCACCTCTCTCTTGCCCCGCACTTAACAATGCTCAAGAAAATGTCTCTCTCTTTTTGAAAACCGAAAACTCTGACTCTAGTTTAAATAATTTAGTTGAAAAATTTTGGACAGTCGAGGAACTGCCACAAAAAACTCCTCTTAGCCCTGAAGATGAACAGGTTGAAAATATCTTTGTAAACACTACAAAAGTTTTGCCCGTTGGTACATATCAAGTAGATATGCCATTAAAATCTCCCGCAGAAAATGAAAAATTAGGTGACTCATTTTACATAGCCAAGAAACGATTCTTAAATCTCGAAAATAAACTCAAAAATAATCCCACTTTGAAAAAAGATTACACTAAATTTATCGACGACTACACAGATCTAAACCACGGTAACTATGTACCTCTCTCTCTACATAAGGAAACCACAGATAACAAACAAATCAATAAATATTTCTTACCTCATCACGCCGTCCTTCGCGAAAATAGTCTAAGCACCAAAATTCGAGTCGTGTTTGATGCCAGCTGTAAAACAAGTTCTGGCAACTCTCTTAATGACGTAACCCTCAAAGGTTTTCAGGTGCAGCCTGACCTTTATGACATTTTGTGTAGATTTCGCTCCTTCAATTTTGTATTAACGTCAGACATAGAAAAAATGTATCGCCAGATAAAAATTAACCCCGAACATCGTTTTTTGCTAAATATTCTCTGGAGAAGTAATCCTGATGAAGAACTAAAATGTATCGAGCTCTCTACCGTTACTTATGGTACCAACTGTGCCACTTATTTAGCCACGCGCGTGTTAAATGATTTGGCAATGAAAAATCGTGAAAACTTTCCCTTGGCATCCGATGCTTTATTAACGCAAACTTATGTCGATGACATAATTTGTGGTTGTGACAATGTTGAGGATTTAAATAAATTATATCTCGAACTCAATAAGCTCTTAAACTCAGCCGGTTTTCAGTTACACAAATGGTGTTCCAATTCTCAGAATTTTTTGGAAAAAATTTCACAAGAAAAAATACTTGAATATGATTTGAATTTTGATGAATCCCCAAGCTCTGGTTTAGGTTTAAAGTGGAACCCAATTTCAGATAATTTTATATTTTCTGACCCTGAGAACTTAATTGAAACCTCTCTAACGAAACGTAAAATTTTATCTATTATTGCTAAAATGTATGACCCCCTCGGCTTAGTTTCATGCGTAGTAGTGGTAGGAAAGTTAATCATGCAAAAATTATGGCTTCTAAAAATAGATTGGGACACTGAAATCACTGACCCTCAGGTTCTCACACTTTGGAAAAATTTTATAAACAATATTAGTAATTTGTCTCAAATCAAATTTTCTAGAAATTTATTCTTTAATAAAAGTAAAGTTAAAATTCAATTACATGGATTCGCTGATGCCAGTGTGTCCGCATATGCAGCATGCGCATACTTTCGCACTCTCTATTCTGATGGAACAATCTCAGTAAATTTAATTTCATCCAAGTCTCGTGTTGCACCACTTAAAACGATATCTCTTCCCCGATTGGAATTATGCGCCATGGTTTTGTTGTCAAAACTGATACAAAAATTACTCTCTATTTATGAAACAAGAATTTCCATAGATACCGTGCATTTATGGACTGACTCAACCGTTGCCTTATGCTGGATTCAATCCCACGCATCAAGGTGGTCAGTTTTTGTCTCAAACAGGGTGGCACAAATTCAGGAATTGACTTCCAATTTCACGTGGAGACACATAGACACTAAAAGTAACCCCGCAGATTTACCCTCGCGTGGATGCATGCCACAAGATCTCGCCAATTGTTCACTTTGGTTCCATGGCCCTAATGTCCTCTTAAGTAAAGAAAACTTTGATTCGCCCAACGTGCAAACCAATACAAATATAGAGTCAAACTCTGACATTCAAAATTCAATTCTTATTGAAGAAAGAAAAGTATCTCTTCTCGCTCTCGACAATTCCACGGACCAGAATAATTTCTGGAATCGACTCCTCTCGAAATTTTCTAATTTTTTTAAACTTCAACGCGTAATCGCATATTGTCTTCGATTTGCTACAAATACTCGAAACCCAAATAAAAAACTTTCCCATAAATTATCGGTTACAGAACTAGAAAGCTCTCTAAACCTAATTATTAAGGTTTTGCAAGATAAATATTTTTCTAAAGAAATATTTGCACTCAAAAACGGCAGACCCTTATCAAATAAAAACCTATTACCTTTTAAACCTTTTCTTTGTGAAGCTGACGGTTTTTTACGAGTCGGAGGTAGGTTAGAATATGCAGACATCCCCTTTGATCAGAAGCATCCCATTTTATTACCCGCCCACAACAATGTTGTTACTCTCATGCTTACCCTAGAACATAACCGTTTGGGACACGCAGGAGCTCAGACTGTTCTCTCCAATTTTAGACTTCGTTTTTGGCCTTTAAATGGGTTGAAAGAAATAAAACGAGTAATTAGAAATTGCGTAACATGCTATCGTTTTAGTGTCCAACCAGCTCAACAAATTATGGCTGATCTGCCCAAGGATCGAGTCCAGAGTTGTAGACCCTTTCAAAAGGTAGGTGTCGACTTTGGTGGTCCGTTTCTCATTAAGTCGTCTCGACTGCGTAAGGCCCCTGTAACAAAGTGTTACATTTCTATTTTTGTATGCATGACGACCAAGGCAGTTCACATAGAACTCGTTTCAAGTTTATCCACAGAGGCTTTTATTGCCTGTCTTAAACGTTTCATTGCCAGACGAGGCAATCCCTCTATCATCTATAGTGACAATGCCTCAAATTTCTCCGGAGCTAAGAATATGCTCTATGACCTTTACGAGTTTTTTCGGCTGAAGGCAAATTCCGACACCATTGAAAATTTTCTCTCAACAAACTAAACTGAATGGAAATTTATCCCTCCCAGATCTCCGCATTGGGGTGGAATTTGGGAATCCGCTATCAAAAGTGCAAAATATCACATGCGCAGACTTATAGGCAACGCTCAACTTACATTTGAAGAACTCAGTACGGTGCTAACTCAAATAGAAGCAATCTTAAATTCAAGACCCCTGTGTGCGTTGTCAAACGATCCCTCTGACTTACAAAGCTGAACTCCCGGCCATTTTCTGATAGGTACTAGCCTAGCAGCTTACCCTGATAAAGATCTTTCTCAAACAGCTGAAAATAGATTATCCTTTTGGAATAGGTGTAGTCAAATCCAGCAAGTTTTCTGGAAACGCTGGTCATTTGAATATCTGAATCGATTGCAGAATCGTCCGAAGTGGTTTCACCCCACGGAGGATATTAAAGAAAATGACATTGTTCTGTTGAAAGATGACGACAGCCCTCCTCTCAAATGGCCTTTAGCAAGAATATTAGAAACAACTCCCGGACGTGACGGAAAAGTAAGAATGGTAACCGTTAAAACCCTGGATGGATTCTATAAAAGATCCATTGCTAAAATTTGCCCCTTACCAAGAAATGTTAATTAGCTTCGCTCTCCCTCCTTGTAAATTGTAAGAGTAAACGCATACTTAGTAACTTCTCTTGTCAAGGTCATTTAGATGACTTCTTTTTTTTGTGTTGTTTTGAAGTTAGGTAACTTCAAGGGGGGGAATATGTTGGAGAACTCTCCAACTAGATTTATGTTTTTTCTCTAATAGTTGGACCACTCTGTAGAAAAATAAAATAAGATTCTCTTTCATAAAATTCGCTCTCTAAAAGCATAAAAATGTTTTATTCTGCAACAGAAAGTTCCCTTAATATTCGCATTACAACGCGTAGCGACTAGTTAAAATGCTAAAAATAGACATTTTATAGCTTCTTAGAATCCTTTGAGATCTACCGCGTAACAATGCAGTCAGCCATGAGCCTTTTTCTGACGCGCCAATGAAATGCATGACATTTACCCTCGTGACCCGACTCAAGAAGCTTGTTGGCAAGCAAACGTCAGACGCCCGTAGCACTCTCGCTCCAGTCGTAAAGCCAGTCAGTCGCTGCGCTCTCTCTAAAAAGCACTCTCTCTCCAGTCGTAAAGGCAGCAAGTCGCTGCAGCTCTCTCTGTAAAATCTCGCCACCCGCTTACGCTCTAGCCGGGTCGCTTCTCCATTCTCTGAAAGCGAAAAACTCTCGCTACAAAAGCCGTAAATGCAGCAAGTTGCTTTACGGGCTTTCTCTGATTGAAATTTACCGTTGTTTTTATTCATGTTGAATACTCTCGTTTATACTCGTGTTGACATCCCCTTGCGCTCTAGTGGGATTAGTCAAATTCTCTCTCTCAAGTTTAAAACTCAAGTAAGATTATACGAGCTTACACTCTAGCCGTATAATCAAAGTTAATTCAACAGTGCAACGGTGAACTACAAAAGTTATTTGCTCTCTGAAGTCTCTAATCCGCCTGTGTTCTGGCAGTCCTCAAGTATTAGTTAATGGAAAATAGTTGTGATTTATTTTGATGGTTTTAAAGAAAAGATACCTGAAAGATACTGAAAACTAAGGTAGGAGAAACCCAGTTTAATTGAGTGAAAGTTTATGCAAGTAACTTCTCTTATGTAAAAACATTTACTCTTCTGTTTGAGCTAACAAATAAAACTGTTTGCTCCCCTTTTTTAATATAAAAAATGGTCCTTCGAACCCAACACAGACTAGTGATTAAAAGCTAAAATACCAATATAACTGTTTTGATTCAATTTGACGTTAAATGAAATAAATAAACACTGAACAACCAGTGCAGCGCGCTAAAAGTCAACAAAAGTTGTCAATAGTTTGAATATTTATTCCAGTAAATTAAACCCATTATTTCTAAATTTTGACTAATTTATTACAGTGCATCCGCTTTTTTATTATTGTCGGGCAAGGTACTTAGGTACTTGTATTTTATTTGATAGGTAATATTTGTGTGACATGTTTAATGTAATGTTTAATGTAGTAGTTAGATACTAACCCATACAGTAATCATATTTATTTAGTTATATATTTCAAGGTAAATATCCTTCTTTGTTTTAAAGTAAAATAAAGATACTTTTTATTGTTGTTTTGTTGGAAAAAATAAGTTGTATTCTTGAACCACCCGCTATACAGTCTACTCTCGGTTGCTTATTCAAATAAGTAGCCACCCCAAGTTTGTGTGTGAAAGTCTTCATAGGTCTTCGCAACAGCTGGCGCTGTTTTTAAAATATAACGCCTGTTTGTATTGTTGCCTTGGTAGTAGAGTATTTTGAAATGAACAAAAACCAGAATTTTATAAGTCGGTGGAAGCGCCAGAATACTAATTTTTTTGGGTTGCCTATCTTTTGTTACCTAGATTTTACTAAAAAAGTAACAAAAACATTAGTTTTCGTTTTAGTAGGGCGGATACCCTAATAATACAGTACGTTCTGTGAACGTAGTTTTTAGGTCCTAACTAGGTCCGAACGTCCAATACCCACCGAAGACGTTCCAAAGACGTTTAATTTGTAACGTTACAGGTACGTTGTGTTGGAACGTACATACAACGATTCTCTAGGACAAAGGAACTGAATGATTATTATTTGCGTTTATATAATATAATTGATAAAAATTTAATACAGTATACAAAGATTTCATTGAAATTTAATATTTTGGGTCTCGTGGTGCTCTCTAAATTATTTGTGAATACCCCCTGCGGTACACGGCAATTTAAAATTTGGCGCTTTTTTACCCGATTGTGGAGAGAAAAATGATTAGTTGCTGTTTTCTGTCGGGAAAAGGTGGCAGCCAATGAGCAGTTATTTAGCAGTGCATAGTAGGTAGTGACAACTGTAACGAGAACAGGCGAACAAGAAATCTGATACAACTCATAGTTAAAAAGTCATTAAAAATTTGCTATTTTAATTAGAATGGTAAAACTAACATTACAGTATTTTAACCCTTCATTGCCTATAAGTTTCACGATCAAGAAAACAAAAAAATAATTGTCGTCACTCTTGTAGTACAGTTATTGCCACAACCGTCCCTGTGTCCGTAACGTAACCTTACTTTTTTCATGACGCCATCTTTGATAATAGCAACTGTGTTTGTAATTCGTTTAATAAATATATTATGTGTAGGAGCGTGAATTTTGATTTGTGGTAAAATATCAACAGATTGTATGTATGTATATTAAAAAAATTGTATGTACTTATTGTTTTGCAATGGATTCTTAAGATAATAAAAGAGAACTTTTAGGGAAAGGACTAGATGACGACTGGAAGCCAGGAAAAACTAGATAAAACCCGAAGAAATAAATGTCTTTTAAGCAATATTAGTGTTTATTTTTAGTACCCAAAGCCCCAAATGACCAGTTTGTAATGTAGTGTTGATGCTTAGGTTTGTAAAAAGTATTTGCGAAATCCTGTGTACATAAGTGAATTTTATTTCAAAAGGTAAAATGTTTCATTTGAAAATTAAGCTATGGAAGTAAAATATCGTCCTAGTCGTTTTGAGGGACAGAATACGTCCTTTAAACGTTCAGGGTAGGTTCTTTGAGAAAACTTTTGGTCCTTCCTTGGGTCTTAATGAAAGGTTCCTGAAGCGTATTAGGTGTACTTATAACTAAGGGCTGCAGTACGTTTATTGGAAGTAAAACAACGTTTTAAGGACGTTTCTCAATTTCGCTTCTGGTAAGTTCTTTTTGTGGACAAACTACGTCCCACGAACGTTCAAGGTAGGTCCAAGGTTTTTTGAAAACGTTCCTGGTACATCCGCTGGCCTCTATAAAACGTTCTTTGAACGTTTTAAGTATATTTTTGTGTTATTAGGGTAGTGATGATAAAAAAGCGTGGAATATTTGTGTTTAACTTTTGTCAATTTTAATTATTAGTTGAGTGCTCTGTTTTTCATCAACTGTGTTGTTATCATTGAAATAGAATTTTTGATTTCAGTGGTTGTTTGAGTGATAAATATTTTAACCTAAAATATTTTCAAAAGAAGTGTATTCTAAAGAGATTTTACTACAAACCAGAGCCTCGTTGTGCGTCGTGGCAAACTCGTGGTAGTAAAAAACTTTGTCATTTGTCACACTTTTCGTTATTTTGTAGAGTTTTTGAATTTTTTTTGTCGGAAATGAGTGTAAACACAATGATGCATTTGAAACATCTTTTCCTTGTATCAAAAAATAAAAGTATTTTTATGTTACCTGGTACTAACATAGGCTGTGAAAGACTGGCGAAATTTAAAATTATTGGACAGATAAAAAAAGTCGAATAACTTTCAACACTGGAAGAGATTATGAAGGTAAAGTTTATAATTAATTTAAGTTGTGAGGAATTTCGAAAAATTAAGGACGATATAAATAAACCTGTTAATAAAAGCCAAATCTTCTGTGAAATATAATTAAAAATAGGCAAATAAAAAAAAGTACTATTATGGGATACTAGTAAAACTAAGTTGAACTTGTAAAATTTCCACTATATTTAAATGAAAAATGACATGTTTCGCTAACACTGTAGCTTCGTCAGATGACTATGAAATTCATTCATTTCATAGTCATCTGACGAAGCTACAGTGTTAGCGAAACATGTCATTTCTCATTTAAATATAGTGGAAATTTTACAAGTTCAACTTAGTTTTAGTAGTATCCCATAATAGTAGTTATGGATTTCCACCTAGTATCGGCTGATGCAATTAATTAAAAAAAAGTACATGCTTAAGTGTTAGGATTTTTTTGTTTGAAGCTAATTTTGAACTAAAATTTTTGTGTAGGTACCTTTTTCGTCCATAAATTTCAGGTCGGCCTAGTTGAACAACATTTTACTCTTGGTTGAACAGCTGTTCTCTGTATTTTTGTGTTGTAGTATTTTAACTTTTTGAAATTGAATGTTTTAAAAGAGTTAGCATGATTTCTTACTTTAAAGATAACAAAAATATAATTTTTTTCAAACCTGTTACATAGGAATATTCTAGAGAGACTTAGCAACATCACAGCGACTACTGACGTCAAAACAATTTTTTTCTGTAACTGAAGTTTCTCCCTGTTTTTTTATATGGCCATGTATTTATGTCAAGTGGTGCGCAGTTACTAAAAAATTTTTTGTTGATGGCCGATATCTACCTTTTTTCCTTTTCGAACGTTTTGATATACATATATATATATATATATATATATATATATATATATATATATATATATATATATATATATATATATATATATATATATACATATACATATATGTATATATATATATGTATATATATATATATGTATATCAAAACGTTATATATATATATATATATATATATATATATATATATATATATACATATACAGGGTGTTATGAAATTCACTGCATATATTGGAATGGGTGACTCCTGGGGTAGTCTACAGACATATCCCATACTTTTTTTTTCTTAAATCGAACATTTTAAAAATTTTCAAAAATACCCTAAAACCAGTCTATATTCGCTGCATCTGGCTGATCGTACACAAGGCGCTTGACGTAAATTTGCGCGCGAAAAATTAAAAACAATTGAATTTGTTTAAACGTTGCCAGACATTATTATAAATCTCTAAGAATAATTTATTTTCTGTTATTAACTGTAATTTAAGACAAAGGTAAAACAAATTTAAACCTTTTTCGAAGAGAAAACAAAAAAAATTAGTAAAAACTGCGAAATCAATCCTTTGTGTCAGTAGCTTTAGTTTTAACTAATAATTATGACACCCTATATTATGATATTAATGATTATAAGCGTTATTCCTACTAAGTAGCTTAAACTTTCTGCCAAGGAAAAGTTAAAAATCAAAACGAAAATACTAATTGAGCACAACTACATAGTACTTACTTTAAAAGTATAACCAGATCCGCTACCATCCGTTACCATAATACAATAAGTAAATATTATTAGTGTTTTAAATTAAATTTAATTTTCAGCCCTATTACGCTACTCACTAAGCACAAACTAGATAAAACTGATCAAAATATTGGTTAACAACGGATCGACGAAGACCATTTTCTAGGTAGTGAAAAGAAATTACATTATTTAAAACTTTAAACGAAAAAAAAATTAAAACATTCATTGCGTGGTTTGTGTGCTGCTGAAAAACTTAAATATGGCGCATGACTCCTTGGTGACATTAAGAAATCCTTCTGTTTCGATCTCCCTTCATCATGAAACATGTATCTTGTCTCTTTGTCACTTTATGTGTAAAATAGCCATATTTTGGCGTTTATCAAGCAACGCAATTTTGGTAACCTGGTATAGATCAGTCTCTCTTCAACGATATGGAAATAAAAGAGATAGAAAAATGACCACGTCGTAACCTAGTAAACGCCATATGCCAAATGAGTGATGTGTCAAAATGAATTGAAGGTTGAAGGCAAACATCTGTATTTACGTTAACCTGTATTTGTCGCGTTTTGGTTTATTTACATTTTGCTATGTTTTTTAGCGTATAAAAGTGTTAAAACAATTCGTATTCGTTGGTTAAAACTGTTTGTTGCGATTGTAAGGTGTACTACACGTTTATAAGAAATGTTTACACGAAAATGTCATTAACCTGTTGTGGAAGTCGCTTCAAAATGAATGAAGATGGGTTGTTTTTTATTCTGTACGTGTAGTCTTAAATCACAAGGTTTTAACCCATTTAGATGAATTATTAGGCAGACATAGGATGGTTAACTAGTATACCTAATAAGAGACAATCCTAAATTAAGGAAGTTTCCAGTACATCTTTAATAACAGGTAAAACACTTTAAGACACGTTTTCGTTTACATTTAACTGTCTCTCACAGTTTTAAACCTTTATTTTATATACCTAAAAACTGTTTTTGTTAAAGTTGTATAGTCTGTATCAAGACTAGTGAATAAGTATGTATACCAAAACACAAAAGTACACCAGTTACAATTTTACATTTAATTTTAGAAACACCTACTGCTCTGAAGGATGGGAATCATCCAGATGCAATTATTTTACTATGGGACTATCAAAAGTAAACAAGACGCAGTTAACAGAGGAGAGAGAAACGGAGATTTGAAACGAAATTTTCAGAGGTAAGTAAATTTAAGAGTCTGTAACATTAGATTTTGGTGTAATTTATTAGATGGGCAAAGAATGTAAAATATTATTTTTGCATTTTACATTAGGTTTGTTCCAATTGAAAAGTTCACAGTTCAGAACTGCTTGGAATCCATGCGAGAACTTATTGTTCTAGAATCGACTTGACTAGTGTTGGAACGATTTAGAACTGGTTGAGAATTTTGTTTGTTTATCCTAACCTATAAAATCACAAAAAAATACCTGTTAGAAAATATTGCCGCTTTTATTAATATAGGTATGTCAACAAGAAATGGAAGAAAAATTGCTATGTTCTTCTATTACTAATTTGATTAATAACAAAAATAAAATAAGTGAAGTTAGATAGCACGTTAAACTGATTCAGAATTATCTTGGAACTTTAAGACCGCTTCAGAACTAGCTTGGAACACAATTCACTCGTTCTAGGAACACTGCACTATAAAATGTTTAAATCGACTTGTAAAGTGACAGTAAAATAGCTTTGTGCAAACTCAGTAAACTTTTGAACTTTTGTTGCAACAAACCTAATATAATACCTGTATTAAATAAAACACAATATTTTGACAATTATTTTGTCATTCTCAAGTTATTGTTTAGTAATAATTCTATTTTTTATTTACAGCGAAGAAATGTACCTCACATCTGGGAGAAAGTCTGTCAAAGGGAGGATAGAGTGGTGTTACTTCTTGTTTTTTGTATTTAGATTTTTGTGGAGGATAACCCATCTTTATAGAAATTTCACTATGTTGGGTAAAAAACTGTAATAAACGATATTCCTGATTTTTACTTTTTTTGTTCAAAAATTGCATCAGCTCAGTTTTACCAATAAGTTAACTTCACTTACTTTACTTAACATTTTTTGAAAATAAAACATCTAAAGTTTTATGTTGTTTGTTACAAAATAGGAGCTTGAGCTATCGTGTATAGATACAGGTATTACTACCTTTTCATGCTTTTTATTAAACTAGATATAATGGCTAGTAACCTAGGTCAGTACCTGTGGCATATGGTGAAATTTCAAAGTTGTATATCTCTGTTCCTACTTACAGGAACCGTACCACATTTGGAGGTTTTAATAGTGAGCCCACTGAGAATGTTCTGGTAAACCCAAGCAAAAATTCAACTTTTTTTCGCAAATTCAAAACGTTTTTTTTTTCTTTACAAAAAAATTCCTAGTGGGCTCGCTATTAAAACCAATAAAAATTGGTACCGGTCCTGTATGTAGGAACAGAGATATACAACTTTGAAATTTCACCATATGCCACTGGTCACTACCATCTCTATAGTTGTGCCTTTAAACAAATTAAAACGATTTTGATTTTGTACAAAATCTCATTATCTCATTGTTATAATTATATCACATAATTATCACTAAAGAAAACATTTTAAAATGTTTTTGGTAAAACTAAATTTTAATAAAATATAGTACATATGTATGTATTAAAAAAAACAAAGACAAGCAGATCTTTATTAATGCCAAAAAAATACAGTGATGTTATCCTAGAAATGAGTCTAATCCATATAATATGTAAATTACAATAACATTAAAAGTATTAAAACAATAGTTACACAAGCAAAAATTACTAGATTTCAGTTTCAGTTTGCCATCAAAGCTTTGCAAATACCATTTAAACTTGGTAGGCAGCAAATAGATCTATAAAAAAATTAAAAGTACCTTTTTTCAAAAGTAAATTTTGTTTACTTTGGAGTAAGTTGTTAGTTTTTAGGTTGTATTTCACTATTTGTCTAGACATTTCATGAAAAGTCCAATTACGCTAAACGGCTACATACATATACATCATTTTTAGAATGAAAAATGTTAGCTATAAAAAAGATAATGAAACAAGGTATATTTTTAAATTTGTGAGAAATAATGTTTTCAGTGATGTACAGACATCACTGAAAATATTATACAGGAAGTTGGCCCCCCAAATGCAAAATTTATTAAAAATTAATGGAGTTCTGAGTTTCTTATGAAGAGTTCTAGAGTTCTTATTTTTATTAATAGCTCCGTTAAAATCAAAGTAAAAACACTATTTTAAAAATGTGGGGCTAACTTCACGCAGCCCCCCATTGTTGCAGAAACAAAACTTTCGCCACAGTGCTTAATAGTTATAAAGGAGTTATACAGTTCTTTATGATTTTCGAGCCCAGAACTCTTACCAAAAAAATTCTAATACATGTTTTGTGCTTTTTGAGAAGGAAAAAATTCAACAACAAAATGTCATTATCTTTCTGTAGAACTGTAAAATAATGGCAGCACTAACGGGAACTCATGAGTTTTAAACCAGAACTCTTGTTAAACAATATTTCATGGGGGGTCAACTTCACACTTTTTTAACAATCAAAAATATAAGGTGTAAATAAAGAAATACCATTCTAATTCTACAGAACTGTAGAGCTGTTGCAGCACTAACAGGAACGCATGAGTTTTAAACAGAACTCTTGTTAAAAAAATATTTCATGGGGGCCAACTTCACACTTTCTTAACAGTCAAAAATTTAAGTTGTATCCATTTATCTAGTCAGTTCTAACAACACGTGAAATTGTAACATATTTAGGTACTGTTGCAATAATCAAATACGTTTATAGTAACAAGAGTTCCGGTTCCCGTTAGTGCTGCAATAGTTCTACAGTTCTGTGGAATTACAAATTACAATGGTGTTTTTTTACAACTTAAATTTTTGACTGTTAAAAAAGTGTAGAGTTTACAATTTGGCCCCTATGAAAATTTTTTTAACAAGGGTTCTGGTTTAAAACTCATGAGTTCCCGTTAGTGCTGCCATAGTTCAACAGATCTGCATTTTGTTGTTGAATTTTTTCCTTCCCAAAAAGCACAAAACATGTATTAGAATTTTTTTGGTAAGATATCTGGCCTCGAAAATCATAAAGAACTGTAGACCTCCTTTAGAACTATTAAGCACTGTGGCGAAACTTATTTTTGCAATGATGGGGGGCTGCGTGAAGTTAGCCCCCCATTTTTAAAACAGTGTTTTCACTTTTATTTTAACAGAAATATTAATATAAATCAAAAAGAACTCTACAACTATTCACAGGAATCTCAGAACTCCATTAATTTTTTAAAAAAATTTCATTTGGGGCCAACTTCATAAGATATTTTCTGTGGCATATAAAAGCGGGGTCAGCCCCCCATACTCCAATCCATTATCTTTTCTGGTACTGGGGAATAGTTTGAAGAAGTCAGATGTTGAAGATCCTGAATGGCGTCGTTATTTCACAACTAAAAAAAAAACAATAATACAATCAATGCTTCAAGCAACAATTAAGATCATTCAGATTTAATTAGAAAATAAAAAAGGGTTTCTAGAAATTTATAAAAAAAACTTTAAGAATACTTAAGAAAGGCGCCTTTTTCTTTGTAGCATGTGAGATTGATCCGATCTTTACCAAACGTTGTAAAATTATTATTTGTGACAACCCACCACAATATCAAGTCTATGGACTTTGCTCTTGGAATTTTTCAAAAAACTTCGTTACTGGGTGTAGATCCCCGGTCAATAGGCTTATTTGAAAACTGTCAAGAGCAAAGGTCCCTTATTTTAGGGGCTAATGCCATCAAATCATGCTTGAAGTTAAGGGTTGGTGCATACAATCATGTTGCCAAGTTTGGTAAAGATTGTGTTTGATTGACCCCCCAGTCAATAAGTTTTTATGAAAAATGTCAAGAGCAGAGTACCCCTATTTAAGGGCCATTGACTTGAAATTATGGTGGGTGGTAAAGCTTGGGACGTATAATAATTTTACAAAGTTTGGGATTGCTTGGCTTAATCT
This sequence comes from Philopedon plagiatum, assembly GCA_963971165.1. Taxonomy (NCBI): domain Eukaryota; kingdom Metazoa; phylum Arthropoda; class Insecta; order Coleoptera; family Curculionidae; genus Philopedon; species Philopedon plagiatum. Next base: position 56,772,128 of record OZ020194.1, on the reverse strand, counting down.
ATACCCCTGGTCAATTGATTTTTATTTTGGTCAATAAATTAGACACGTCCCTTAATTTAATTAATGAAAGCGAACTGTTATTGTCTACAATCTACTTTCCCTGGAATGTACTATAATTAGGGTAAAATAACTCTTACCTTGATATTAAAACATATTTAAGTTGGATATCTGAAGTATTTCCTAGACTGCTACTACTTGGTTGACACTTCAGACTAACAACGTGGAGATTGATCTGCAGCTGATGACAAGCCTTGCTGAATAAGCATCTCAATACTGTCAGTTTCTTTAATTATTGAGGGAACTGCAATAGATAAACAAGGTTTATGTAGATGTCAAGTAATGTTCTCATTATTTATCAAAAATATTATCAAATTCATGTATATTCATGGTCTGTTAAAAATGTTATTTTTATTATACTTCTTTGAAAACACCTTATTTTCATCTGTTTTAGTAATAATGTAAGATGGGCTTTTTCGGGCTAGCGCACGGAAAGAGCGCACGGAAAAAATTTTCCTGGTCTCCAGTTCTTTCAGTGTGCTGAATGAAGATACCAACTATTTTTTGGCTTTAAAATAGAAATATAGGTATAGGAAAATAAACTAAACTCAAGAAAGTCTATATGCTATCTGATATTTAATATGTACCTATTTTGTATTTTATTTCGTAAATATTTGAATATTTAGATGAATTTCTGAAATATTTTTTGACGTTTTGTCAATCTTATCTGACATAGACAAATTTAAATCACCTTTTAAATGATTTGAAAGTTACCATGAAAACGCATCATACCTGCCAAAGACCATATTGTCAGCGTTGTTAATTTTCTGTCAATTAAATTCATTCTAATAAAATGTTCTCTCAACCTGAAAAAGTGGCATCTTTCATTATTAATAGTTAATTTTTAATTACTCTAGTAGTTTTTTTTTTAAATTCCGATAACAGTTGTGAAAATAAAAATATTCCAAGTTTATTTTGTATGTATGTATTTTTTTATGTTATATTTTGTTTTATGTTATCGTTTTCAAAGAAGTATAATAAAAAATATCGTTCATTACACGTCCAGAAATGGATTTTCCGTGCTTGCTTGACTTCCCGTGTTCGGCTGCGCCTCACACGAGAATTTGTCAAGCGCGCACAGAAAAATCCTTTTTTCCGGACTGGTAATGAAATATACTATTCTATAAAGCAGGTATGCTCATAAGTCATTAAAGCTGGCACTTCCAGGGCAAATTAGTTATAAAAATATGTATAAATACACTCCCCGACAATAAATTCCTGACAAAGATAATTTTAGTCAGATTGATAGCCCTGTACCTAACTTTTTTAATTGTTTTAAAGTTGTTGTTAAAGTGTAGACTTGTGTCTCGAAATGTTAGCCTGAATTTTAGTTCTCAAAAAATTCGGATGGCTTGATCATTAAACAGGGAGAAACCAAAGTTATTTTTTTACCCTTAATTTCTTAACGCCCTGTGGAAAAATTGAGCGGTAAAATTTAGCTACATTATGTTTTGTTTTGAAGTGTGACCTTTTCTTAACACAATGTTTTTTGGTTCACGTCATTATCTGCTTGTTAAGAGAATATACAAGTTTTTAAAGAAAGTGTTGCAGTTTTTAATTTTTATTTACAATTCAGAACATTACATTATCTTATCGACTAGCCTAAACAAATATCTAAAAATTAATAGTGCTTACTGCCACCTCGTGTTCTTATTACTTCTACTATGCGATGTGGCATGCTTTCAATGCAACGTGGGGCCTGGCATTATCTTGCTTTAAAATAAAGTCTTGTCCAACAAATTGGGCGAAGGGTACCACGTGATCAGCTAAACATTGTTGGATATAAAAGTCAGCAGTTAAAGAACCATTTTCTATCACCACTAGGTCCGTACGGGCATATAATGATACCCCGGCCCACACCATGGCACTACCGCCTCCAAAAGGCGTTCTAGGAGATATGCAACATTGGGCAAATCTTTCACCTGGTCTCCTCCAGATACGTTCACGTCCGTCAGGTGAGCGCAGACAAAAGCGTGATTCATCCGTGAATAGTACATTCTTCTGTTCCCCAGTTTCTGTATTCATGCGCAAAATTTAATCGTTCTGTATGGTAGGCTGGAAGTAAAGCAGGTTGGGTTGGGTTGGGTCATCAATCCCCCTTCCTGTAACCTACGCTGGATGGTTCGTGCAGAGGCTATGGTACCATGTACATCTTGAAGTCTACGGCTAATAATGGTAGATGGTACGCTACGATCTCATAATGCAGTTAGATTTATGAAATGGTTATCACGTCGATTGATAATACGTGTTCTCCCTGATCCCCCACGTCGTGTGTAGGTACTGATCGCACCTTGTACAGTACTTTTTGCTTTGCCTAGGAATTCCGCAATGTACCGTATATTGCGGCCATCATCATTTAATTCAACAACACGTGCAACATCTTCTGGTCTCATTTTTTTAAATGAATCATTTTAAAGAGTGTATTCTGCAATGACAGTATAGTGACACTTGGGTAAAGAATGCTCTTAACATTACTATGCAATCAAAGGCTAGTCGATAAGATAATGTAACATTATAAATTGTTAATAAAATTGAAAAACTGCAACACTTTCTTTAAAAATTGGCATCTTCTCTTAAAAAGCAGATAATGACGTGAACCAAAAAATATTGTGTTAAGAAAAGGTCACACTTCAAAACACAACATAATGAAGCTAAATTTTAGGGCTCAATTTTTCCACAGGGCGTTAAGAAATTAAGGGTAAAGAAGTACCTTTGGTTTCTCCCTGTATAATGATCAAGCCAACAGTATTTTTGAAGAACTAAAATTCAGGCTAACATTCTGAACCACAAGTCTACAGTGTGGTAAAAACTTCACTAAAATCGGAAAACAATTTAAAACTTACAGTGCTATCAACCAGACTAAAATTATCTTTGTCCGGAATTTATTGTCGGGGAGTGTACCTATATGTTAGAGTGTCCAGTAACTACAAGTTTGTGAGATACAAAGTGAGGCTTACAAAATTTCTTTTGGTTTTATTTAAACTGAGTTATTTTTCTAAATAATTAGTAAGTGGTGCAGAATTAAAAAAAAAAGACAAAAATTTCTAAATTAGTATGAAAGTAAGTTGAGTCAAACTTATTTTATAGAAACTGTTAAAACATAGTTATGCTAATCGAATTGGAATTATCATAAATTAAAAAAAACTGTAAAATATGATTTATGTAATCATGAAGAAACTGCTCATAATACAAACGAAAAATAAAAGTATTTTAGTTTACCCATTTCACAGCTAAAAACATTCTCTGATGACAGCATCATCAACTTGATACAATCCTTTTCTCAGAAAGGTTACTGGTAAAATTTGAGATGGAACAGCTCCAAAATTAAGCCTCCTCAGACGCCCCCAGGAGACAAAGTCTTCAGGCAAAAAATGTTCTGAACACACCGTGCTCCTGTCTAATATGCCTCATCTGGGTTCCTTTTAATGGCTAAAAGCCACTGACTTCTTGTAGGGACTCCTTGGTACTTTGTACATAAAAGAAAAAGTACTACTACAATCTAAAACATACTAATTCTTACATTGCATTCCTACAACAATCATATACCCATCATGAAATAATTAGTTTAAGGAAAGTTTTAAGGAAGAGAATAATAACCTGAACAAATTATTTATAATTATAGATGAAATAAACTTTATTTGAAGTTAGTTTTATACTCAGATGAAATATTTCTGGTTATTATACTACATTTTATCTCAAGAATGTCGATATCGAAGACATAACCTACACACTGATTAAAGAAGGTCCAATATGTAATACTCCATTATTTAAGCAAGCCTGCAACCAGCTTGCAAGTTAAATGGTGGTATTAAGTCTATTTTAGCATGTTTAATCTTTGATTTTAAGCAATATACCTGTGAATATGCTTGCATAATGTAATTAAAGTGTTTTACTTACCGGTGAAATGTAACATTTTATCCCGTATTTTTGTCCCTGTTAAAACAAATATGCACTATGCACTTGGGCATTGTTCAATAATTAATGTTTTTAAAATTAAATGTTTTTTGATCACACAAAGACCTCAAAATGCTATAAAAATCTCGAGAACGACCGAAAAAAGTAAACAAGACCGCCATAGTGCCTGGCCGGTTTGACAGTTGACCTTCGTCAAGCAGGGATGCCAAAACAGTGATATGAGTGATACCTAGGTACTACGAATTTAAAATCCTTCTTTAAGATGTATTTATTCTTCAGAAAATCTTTGCATAAATGGAATCTGACCTTCTGTGTCCTTATAATGTGTTTTTAGACATTTGACATATTTATTCGCAATATTAAATAAAAACACTACCTAAATTACTCCCAGAATTTCAAAAACGCCGCCAAGAACGACGTCGACACGACTTTTGGTAGCTTGTATTTTTTACCGCCAGATGTCCCACGCGGCTTTAAAGCCGTGGCGGCCCCGTGGCCGGTGGTCAATGACACAATGACTCAGCGTTATTTGTCGTGGATTGGATTTCCATACAGTTTTATCTATAATTCTTTATTATTTAGTAAAAAAAAGTGTCTAGCTCTTCACCAGTGCCGTTATTATTAAAAATATATCGTATACGCTTATAGTGTTGACAGAACAGTTGAAGAAAACTATCCATTTCGGTAGCTGTTAGGTGTAGTAAACAGCATATTAACTTTATTATTAAAGTGAAAAAGAAAGTTTTCTGCGATATTTAAAATCAAAGAAAATAAAATGGTATTGTAAAATTATTGGGCAGATGAAGATTCGAATAACTATTTCAACAGTGGAAGAGGTTTATGAACGTAAAGTTTGTAATTAGGTACATAATTTAAGTTGTGAGAAATTTCGCTTAAAAATTAAGGACGATTATAAATAAACCTTTTAATAAATGCCAAATATTCTGTTAAATATGATTACAAATAGGTAAATAAAAAAAAGTACATATAAGTATTAGAATTTTCTTTGTTTTAAGCTAATTTTGAACTAATTTTTTTTGTATAGGTACTCATGGGTTTGAACAGCTGTTTTTTGGATTTTTTGTGTGTTGTAGTACTTTAACTTTTTGAAATTGAATGTTTTAAAAGAGTTAGTATGATTTCTTACTTTAAAGATAACAAAAATATTATTAGCTACATCAGAATATTCCAGATACACGTGACAACGTCTCTCGTTGAAACAAAAGAGTTTTTTCTGTAACTGACGTTTCTTCTTGTTTTTTATATGGCCATGTATTTTTGAACAGTGGCGCGCAGTCACAAAAAATTTTTTTTTCGAGGGCCGATATCTACCATTTTTTATCATGAAGCGCCATTTATAAATATTTTTATTCAGTCTGAATTCATACCAGCATTTACGGGTTTCAATATATGCAGTGAATTACATAACACACTGTATATGTATATATATATATATATATATATATATATATATATATATATATATATATATATATATATATATATATATATATATATATATATATATATATATATATATATATACATATCAATCACCTTTAAGAAGCCAAAAATACCATGTTCTGCAGATGCTAGGAAGCCCACAGTGGTTTTAGGAAGCCCGGTTCGGGCTTCTTAAAAAATTAGGATGTATTAAGCACAACCATGCCATATATATAATACCACGCCAATTTCAGAAAATTTTGTGGGGCTTCATAAAATCGATACAATATCTCAAAACATGTACCTTTAGTTCAAACGACTTGCCAGTAGGGGGAGATTGACTTTAGCAGTATATGTACTTAATATATGACACCGATTTTAGCCAGCCCAGTATGTCTTGCGCATTATAAGAAGCCCTCTAAAACTGGCAACATTGTTTAGATCGCCATTATTATATTCTTTTCTTGTTTTAATTTTAATAATCGTTTAAATCGTGTTGGGTTATAAAGAGAGGAAAGAGAGAAAAGTTGAGAGGAATGCTATGAGTTTTTCATAATAATGCTTTTTTACTTTAAAAGTAGTACACTTTTTTTTAAAGACCCGCCATGAGTGGGAATATTGAAGCATATTGGACTTATAAAGGAAGTGACATACTGCAATTGTGTACCGTGTGGCCAAACAATATTATACAAATACTCTACACTTAGAGAAAACTGTGAAAGATTTTCACTTTTTTATTTAAGAAATGCATGGCATGTTTCGTAGCACTGCTACTTCGTCAAATGCGACTAACAAACTTACAAATGAGAATTGTTCTTAAATAGTTTTGTACCTAATTTTGGTTATCTAATTAACACAATTTTACAGTGACATAATTGTATTCAGATGAATTTTATTGCTAATATTCATAACAAAAGTATTGACTAATAAAACAACAAGAACAAATCAAACAACTTATTAAAATAAGTTTAATTATGGTGAATTGTTGGTCATTTAAGATTTGGTTTTTCTTTTTTAGTTCGTTAGTTAATCTAATAATTCTAACATGGAAAGTTTTTTACCTTTATTTTCTATATTTTTAACTTAAAATCTTTATTAAAATCATTATTATATGTCAAAAGATGGGTTGCATATGCTGAATTATGTTGTTCATTTAAAAAGTCTCGTTTAGTGCTTAAATGCGAATTTTGAAGTTATGTCCTGTTTGGCCTAGTAACTTTTTTCACATGAACCACAATTTAATTTATAACAACTGCGTTTTTGATCTTTATTTGTTTGGTTTTTATTATTTTTGGTATATTTACTAACATTATTGTTTGTTTTGAAGGATTTTTAAGGGCATAGCTGATTTTACTCGAAATAATTTCTATATGTGTTATTTCCGGTGCCTCCACTGCTGACCGATTTATATTACGCAGTTCGTATTCATATTTCAAAGGAGTTTTAAAATACAGTAAGTTGACAAGAAAAGTTCGGTTACAGAGGTAGATACTTATATCTACGATGGTAAGAAGACAAATTCAATAAAAAGTTAAAAATACGCTTTTGAACTATTTATATATCTATATTTATCTCGATATTTATATACTATAATAAGGGTCAAATTTACGAATAAGTTTCGTTGTATCATCATTTATAAAATGGAGTCACAAACGAATAATGTTTTTCTTTAAAATATATAGATCATACTCATATACTGTGATATCTACCAGCGTACTTGCGTGCTTTATACAAGAAGAGGTATTTTTAACCTATCAAGAAGCTTAATATTAACGTATTTTGAAATATTTTATATCCTATCCCAAACTGGACAAGTATATTTTTTCAGTTTTCGTTTGTCCCTGTATATACAGGGTCCTTCAGCTCACCTCCCGTCTTCTGTAGCCCAGTTATTAATTAAGTTAGGATTTTGATATTTTGCAGGCTTTACGTATATCTTAGGGCGCATTTCATAAAAATATTTTTCATTATACAGGGTGTCACAAAAAAGTGTGACGTCATGAAGATATATTTTTAGACTGCATGCCACATATTTTGTTGCTTATTTGGGTGCCTCTTATGGGTACCTACATAACCCTAAAGTTTTATTGAAATCGGTTCGTGGATATGAGCGAAAAAAAGTAAAAACAAAAAAAATCAGTTTGGCACCACTGGTTTTAAAAAATAATAAAAAATACAAATAGTGCCTCGTTAATTAAATTATACAAGGTACTTATTAAGTGAGGTCTAGCAGTCTCGTTACCCAAGTTTGATTAATTCGAAATGTACAGGGTGATCAAAATTTAGTGTCAAACTTTTTCAAATTTTAAAGCACTTTATTTTTCTTATTTTCAATTGAAGCCCCTGTATATTTTTATGTCATTCGATGCGGAATAAAAAAACAAACATTTTTCTAATTACAATCCTATCGCAATTCCTAACACATTAAAAATTATTCGCCGAAAACTCATTTTCTTAACTATTGCAATAGCAATTTTAATGAATAAAAATCGAAGGTGAAAAACAATTTATTGACATTAAAGTTTATTAAAGAGGCAATAGTATATTACATAACAAGTGTTGAAAGTGACATTTTTCACACGAGTGGGAATGTTGATAATCCCACGAGTGTGCGAAAATTACTTACACACGAGTAATGTACTAGTATATTATATAACAAGTGTTGAAAGTGACATTTTTCCCACGAGTGGGAATGTTGTCGCACGAGGCGACAGCCGAGTGCGATAATCCCACGAGTGTGCGAAAATTACTTTCACACGAGTAATGTACAATAATTTTCCTACGACCACAAAAATATTTACAAAAAAATCTCAATTTCTGTCTTTTAAAACCCTCACTTTCAACACTAATATTTTCATCAAGTGTGCTGAAAATAAAACAAATGAAATTGGCACCATCTATTTAAATGTCATGTTGACAAGTACTTTTCAACACACGTGTTGTAAAGTACTTTTCAACACGCGTGTGATATAAGGCACTTTCTCGCCAAGTTAACCGTGCTTTTTTACTCACTTTCATAGGTGGTCGTAGGAAAAATATTTTTCCTACGACCACAAAAATATTTACCAAGAAACCCCAATTTCTGTATTTATTTAATACCCCCACTTTCAACACGTGTGCTGAAAAATATTTCAACACACGTGTTGAAAATAAAAAAAATGAAATTGGTACCATCTGTTCAAATACTTTTCAACACATGTGTTGAAAAGTACTTTTCAACACGCGTGTAATATAAGGCACTTTCTAGCCAAGTTAACCGTGCTTTGTTTCTCACTTTCATAGGTGGTCGTAGGAAAAAGCATATTTTGAGTTTAGTAATGCAAAAGTTTGAAACACTGTCATTAATTATTTCAGCTGTTTACATTCAAGTATTATTTTTTGTCATGGAGTATATCCGAGAAGAGGACGTAGATATGATTTTCATATTAGGGAATGCGAAACGAACTGATGTTTTTTGGCAGGTCGAGTTTATGCACAGCGTTATCCGGAACGACGACATCCAGAAAAAAAGGAGCCTGCAAAACTTATTAGAGAGGTAATTGATAACTGATCTACAGAAGCCGGGAGGTGAGCTGCAGGAACCTGTATGTCCCAAATTCGATCACCATTGGGATCTCCACACAAATAAATATTCTTACCTCTGTGGATCTTTATTGCTTTTAATGTAGAGATGTGGTTAAATGGTAAATTTTAGAAAATTATGAGATCCAGCTAGAAACTCGCAATAATTGAAAATTATCGAATAGGGATTTATTATTTAGTGAACTTATTTTTAATAATATCGAAAAATAAATTGTACATTCTAAGAGCATTTTCTCAAAACCTTTCAGGTGAATATATCATCATCAAAAGAATTTTAAGTACAGAACAGCGATTATTGCATATTTGTTAAAAGCTATCTAACTCCCGAATGCAACCATGTATCACACTTGATACAAATAGGTCAACCACTGACCCCAATACAAATTCGATATATGCATCTCTCTCTCTCTCTATCTCTCTCTCTCTCTCTCTCTCTCTTAAATCTTTTTGTACGTATAATCCCTGACATATGTATTTGAACTACTTTACTTTCAAATTTCTTTATTATCTTAATAAAATGTCACGTTGTCTCTGTCATTACATGTGTATACAGTACAACATGCAATATACTACACATGAACATATTTATGTTCAAAAGTTTTCGTGGGCTTGTTGCGTGAGCGTCCCTACCCACGAATATTCCAGTGGATTGCTAAAATGGCGCAGTGCACCGTCGTGCATAAACCACATCTGATTTCTAATTTCTAAGGGCACATTTTCTAATAAAAATAAACCGTTGAAGTTTTGTTGCAAGAATTGCAAATAGATGGCACCATTTAATCTGTCTTCAATAAAGAACGGACCAATGAGGTGATTCCCAATAATCCCCGCCCACACGCTACCCATAAATCTTTGTTGATGCTTTGTCTGTTCTATTGCATGCGGATTTTCTTCATGCCAGATATGCAAATTATGGCAATTTATTACACCGTCTCGGGTGAAACCGGCTTCGTCCGTGAACAAGACAATGCTAGTAAAATTTGGATTTTGCCTAAATCGTTGAGAAAACCAATTTGCGTAATTGACTCTTGCAGGATAATCAGCGGGAGACATGGCATGTACCTTTTGGACGTGATACGGATGTACCTAGCAGTTGTTCTCGAAGGGTCTCATGAACAACCCACTTTGTCGCATGAACTTGAACCGACAACTTTCTTATACTATTAGAGGGATTTTCAGCAATCTCATCCAGAATTTCCTCCTCTAACTGAGAGTGTCTTACTCTTCTTGGAGGCCCTTCTCCACCACGGCGCGGCAAAAAACTTCCTAAAATGGATTAGCAAAAGATTCGCTATGTTTAGCATTTTTTTTTGTTTCACTTGACTTTTTACCTGTTTCTCTTAAGCTACGATCCACCCTTCCAAAAGTTCTTCGGTGCGGTAAACGTCGATTTGGAAATGTACCAGAATAAATTCTTCTTGCCTCCACACAATTGCCAAGTGCTTGTCCATAAATTAGATGCATGTCAGCATATTCGCTATAGGAATAATGCTCCATTACTTAATTCTTGTATAATCAGTCGGACAATTTTGAAAAGTGTTGTCAATAACACATTGTTAACGAAATAAAAACGACTGGTGTTTTATTGTAGTATTATTTCAATAACGTATTATACAAAACCTTAATTTTTTCGAAAACGGCTAATTTTATCGAAACAAATGTAGAGTACCTTTTTTAAAGAGAAATGACCAAAGTATTTAAAAAATCAGTTTTGAGCTCTGTAAAATGATACCTGTCAAAAATTTGGCCCAACGAGTGTGGTGGCAAGTCCGTTCCTGACTTCCCCGACGATGTCAAACATCTACTGTAGTATGGTTTTATGAGTCTTTATGGCCAACATAAAATATTAAAATTTCATTAAATTGTACAAGTCGGTTCAAAAGTTAGAGCCAAAAAAGTAAATCGTTAAGTACCCCTAACGAAACACTTTTGGATATAGGTAAGTTGGGCTAAATTGTCTTATTTTAGTCTCACGAATACGTGGTAGCATTTTGTACAGACCTTTTCCAGACACCCTGTATATACATATATATATATATATATATATATATATATATATATATATATATATATATATATATATATATATATATTAGAGTTAATACAAAACAGTATTTTCCGGTAACAGGTACGTTACGTTCCAGTTCCAAGCTGTTATTTTTTACCTGGTACAGTAAAAATTACAATTCAAAATACATTTCAAAAAAACATGAGTTTAATTACATCAGAAAATATATATCATGCAACTAAAATAATTATTAGGTAGGTAACAAAATAAATTATTTATTGCTCTTAAATCATCAAATTAATTTATTTCATGCTCTTTTCCGGCAATATACAGGGTGAGTCTGTGAGTCAGGAGGAACGCACCTTTTAGGAGTACCTAAATATAAGTCAACAAAACTCAAAAGTTGTAATCCGATTTTCATTTGGAGTCCGGAACGCATTCCGGGCACCCGAATTAAGAATTTTTCCACATGTCATCGAAAAATAAGTATTTCCAATAGTATTTTTTTGCAAAAAAATTTGCGGAATATTCAGTACTTTTCATAAAAAAATTATTGAAATTTGAAAAATTGCATAATAAAATGTCAGTTGTATGCGGTGTTGTCAAAATTTTATACCAACACGAAACGCGCGGTCGCAGTAAAAAACTTGACAAGGATAAAAAATTTAAAAAATATACTGATGAAAACTAAAACTGAGCAAACCTGTCCGAGAACGTATTTCACAACTCCATGTCCACAAGAAGAAATTATATTATTTCTAACAACAGCCTTAATGCCAAAATTTCACAAAAAAAGAATTAAAACACCAACAAAATAATAAATGTGGCAACACTGTGTTCCCATAATCCAAAACGTCATCCAAAATTGATATTTACCTAAACCTCAAATATGTTACAAAACCATCAAATGGTTCATAAAAATCATGTTTTATTACTAATAAAGTAATTTCTGGGTTAAAATATTGGGTTTTCCACATTAAAGGTGATTTATAAATATAAGTGATATAATATACAGCGCGCGTCTAAAGTCGCCACCCCCCCTCCCCTCCCTCCTGTTAACTTTTGATTAACAAATGTTAGAAAAATAAAATTTTGGTACGTTATATAACAACTACAAAACTACTTTTTAGGCGTAAATTCGTGAGTCAGTTTTCAAAGATGGTGGTAGGGCGCCATTTTGATTGCAATTTTTAAATGGCAGGTAGGGTCGAATGGTACCTCGTTAGAAAGCCCTTTTCAATCTGCAAATGATCCCCAGGTTGTAGAACATTGTATTCATTAAGTTTAAAATGCCGGCTGCTTTTGTACAGGGTGTCCAGTTTTCGACACTTTAGCAGGGTATCTCGGTTATCTTTAAAAATAGAGAGCTGCGGTTTACGCAATACTGTGCTACTTTTTGTGAAATGTATGAAGGAACAAACAAAATTTTCATAGCCCCCTTCGTTTCGGAGATACAGGGCGATTTTGAAAATGTGTCATTTTCAAGCACCCTTTGTATCTCAGTTACCTTTTAACTTATCGGTAACAAAAAAACTGACCGTTATATAGTTTTTTGCGTAGAATCCAGTGGCGTAGTCAATTGTTTTCTAGAAGGAACGAATTTGAAGATAAAAACCAAAGTTGCATGTTTTTTAAATGGGATACTCTGTATTTTTTTATTTTCATTCGATTGCTTTTTTCATAAGCTTTGAAAAAATATATAATTGTTGTATAAGTTTTGGAATAACTTCAGAATTTTACAATTAAAAAAATGGGTATAATATTTCATAGTAGGCCGTGATATAATGATTTGAAACAAATAAATATAATAGTATCCTTTCATGGCTGCTAGTCAGACCGCTTGTCAAAACTTGTAGAGATCATTTAAACAAATTATTGTTCTTAAAATCCCTACTTGTTATTTATTACTGTGTTTTTCGTTTAAAAATGGCTGAAATGAGAGTTTATCAGAACTTTGAAAAGTATGATATGTTAGTTTGCTATATTGAATCGAGTGAAGATTTGCACGATGCCGCCGAACTATATTTTAACAGATAGTACGATTTTATATCCATTATTAATTTAAAAAAATTAAACTTTGGTTTTTATCTTCAAATTCGTTCCTTCTAGAAAAAAAATTTATTACGCCACTGGATTCTACGCAGACAATTATATAATAATCAGTTTTTATCTTACCGATAAGTTAAAACGTAACTGAGATACAAGGGGTGCTTGAAAATGACACATTTTCAAAATCGCTCTGTATCTCCGAAACGGAGAGGGCTATGAAAATTTTGTTTATTCCATCATATGTTTCACAAAAAGTAGCAGAGTACTGCGTAAACCGCAGCTCTCTATCTTTGAAGATAATCGAGATACCCTGCGAAAGTGTCGAAAACTGGACACCCTGTACAAAAGTGGCCGGCATTTTAAACTTAATGAATAAAATGTTCTACAACTTGGGAATCACTTGCAGATTGAAAAGGGCTTTCTAACGAGGTATCACTCGACCCTACCTGCCATTTAAAAATTGCAATCAAAATGGCGCCCTGCCGCCATCTTTGAAAACGGACTCCGAATTTACTCCTAAAAAGTAGTTTTGTAGTTGTTATATGACGTTCCAAAATTTTACTTTTCTAACATTTGTTAATCAAAAGTTAACAGGGGGGGGGGGGGGCTTTAGACGCGCACTGTATGTATGCGTGTCGTGGGAATACATCCATTCGTTTCTAATTGAAACTTGCAGACGTTTCGCCAAAATCTTATTTGGCATCTTTGCTTACTCGCTGGCTCGCTGGTCGTAGAAAGAGTAAACTGAGAGTGGCAGCCGCGGCTGCCGCTAGGCCTGTTTTTAGACACAAATAATTTAACCCCATAGGTAGGTATTTGCAGGATGTCATTTTGAGTGTGTTTAATAAAAATAACAAAATTATTTCAACAAACAGATTTTAGAGCAATTGCTTCCAAAAAGATTATAGGCTGACCACTACGGCTATTTTTCATACAAAAAATATTTTACCCCAATAGGTGTTTGTAGGAAGCGTACGACCTTAAGGAAAATACGTGTCTTGGAATACGACCTTGGAAAAAATACTGTTCTGGGAACCGGACGACCTTGGAAAAATTCGCGTCTGGGGAACGGACGACCTTAAGGGGAAGCGCGCCTGGTGAGCGGGCGACCTTGGGAAAATACGCGTCTGGGGAGCGTACGACGTTTAGGAAAATACGCATCTAGGGAGCGGACGACCTTGAAAAAATTAGCGTCTGGGAACCGGACGACCTTAAAAAAATACGCGTCTGGAGAACGGACGCGTAGGTATTTACCAAAAGTCACAAAATTATTTTAATAAACATAAACTTAATTACCTTTTAAGAAGTACATGCACAAAATTAAATATCATAGGTGTACACTGTGTACAGGGTCCTTCAGCTCACCTCCCGTCTTCTGTAGCTCAGTTATTAATTAAGTTAGGATGTTGATATTTTGCAGACTTTACCTGTAACCTAGGGCGCATTTCAGGAAAATATTTTTGCTTATACAGGGTGTCTCAAAAAAGTGTGCCGCCATGAAGATATATATTTTTAGATTGCATGCCATATATTTTGTTGCTTATTTGGGTATCTCTTATGGTTACCTACATAACCCTAAAGTTTTATTGAAATTGGTTCAGTGATATCTGCGAAAAAAAATAAAAACTAGGAAAAATCAGTTTTGCACCACTGGCTTTAAAAATTAATGAAAAATACAAATAGTGCCCCGTTAACTAAACTATACAAGGTACTTATTAAGTAAGGTCTAACAGTCTCGTTAACCAAGTTTGATTGATCCGAATTATACAGGATAGCCAAAATGTAGTGTCAAACTTCTCAAATTTAAGGGCACTTTATTTTTCTTATTTTCATAATTGGAGCCCCTGTATATTTTTATGCCACTCGATGCGGAATTAAAAAACAACAAACACATTAAAAATTATTCGCCGAAAACTCGTTTTGTCAACTATTGCAATAGCAATTTTAATAAATAAGAATTGAAGGTGGCTTCGAAAAACAATTTATTGACATTAAAGTTTATTAAAGTGACAAAAGCCTATTTTGAGTTTAGTAATGCAAAAGTTTGAACCGTTGTTATTTATTTAAGCTGTTTACACCCAAGTATTAATTTTTGTCCTGGAGTACGACCGAGAAGAGGTCGTAGATATGATTTTCATATTAGGAGAATGCGACAAGAACTGATGTTTTTTGGTAAGCCTAGTTTACGCACAGCGTTATCCGGAACAACGACATTCGGGCAAAAGGAGCCTGCAAAACTTATTAGAGCGGCTTGTACAAACGGGAAATGTAAACTTTACAAAACCAGTTAGAAATAGACCGCTTCGAATTGAAGAAAATCAATTGGCTGTGCTATTATCTGTTACGGAAAATCCTTCCGTAAAGCCCCCCACAGACTACGATGTTTTTCATCCGTTCGGATCGCTGCGATTCGAATCGGCGTGCCAAACTGATAGTCTATGGCCGAAAACGATCGTGCCGAACCGTCCGTTCTAATATCTGTCCAATATTGAATTTCAACACGCGACGGTTCAAATCGCCGATGCGAACGGATGAAAAACATCGTAGTCTGTGGGGGGCTTTAGTCAACAAGCAATCGGCGATGCAGTGGACGTGGGTGTACATTTCATAAAAATGGATTTGTGAATCGTTATAACATAACTTCCATTATTACTCCGACCACAAACCAAGGGTTTTTAGGCAGGTTGATTAACAACACAGATGGTCAATCAATGTGTGTGTGTGCCTTGCGGGGGGGGGGGGGGGGGGGTGAATTATTGGTGAACATATTATTGGCCTTCACTGTTTTAACGGACGTTTGAATGGACCTATGTATCTGGATTTTTTTTTGCAAAATCAATTGCCAAATTTGTCAAAATTTACCAATAGCTGTGAAGAATGCAACGTGGCCGCAACACGATGGAGCCCCAGCACATTATCCATTACCATCTCAACACAACCTTCCCAAATCGGTGGATTGGAAGAGGAGGACCAAGTAAGTGGCGATCACCCGACTTAACTACATTAGATTTCTTTTTGTGGGGCTACGTGAATGAAATCGTTTATCAGCAGGGCCCCCGCGACCATATGTGCAAAGTGTGCAATGCACACGGGCGCCATCCTTTAGGGGCGCCAAAACCCAGGGTCAAAAATTGCAAAAAAATTTGCAAAAAAAACAAAAAACGAAAATTAATTTTAAAATAAAAGTTGAGAAATTAAATAGATAAATACACACGAAATTTTATTAGTATATGTCAGATAGAAAAAAATGTTTTATGCAGAAGTTGTAGGTTTTTTCCTATATTAACTTTTGAACTTATCAGATAAAAACAAAATCGCATCGAAAATGAAATTTTTTTTTAATGAAACACCCTGTATATTATGCGCTAAAATGAAAGCCCTTTTTTCTCTGATTTGGAAAATATATATTATGTTGATATCATTTGGGTGAGCTGTTTTTGAGTTATATTAGCTTAAATAAATTGCAGAGAAAGCCATGGAAACAATTAGAAGAAATATAATTTATTTTCAATAGTCCAAATAGCAAACAAGTATCGTGATATCAAATTCATAAAACATAACAAGTAACAATTTTTTTGTTTCCATGGCTTTCTTGATATCTTTTTGAGACCTATTTGCAGTTTATTTGTATTTATTTATGTTAAGATTTCTCAAAAATGGGTCGCCCAAATGTCATCACCGTATATATTTTTGAAATCAGGGGAAAAAGTTCTTTCATTTTAGCGCATAAAATACAGGGTGTTCTATTAAAAAAAGTAGAAGTAGAATATTTTTTCCGTTTTTCGATGCGATTTTGTTTTTCCTGATAACTTCAAAAGATAAAATAAGAAAAAACCTACACCTTCTGCATAA
This sequence comes from Philopedon plagiatum, assembly GCA_963971165.1. Classification (NCBI taxonomy): domain Eukaryota; kingdom Metazoa; phylum Arthropoda; class Insecta; order Coleoptera; family Curculionidae; genus Philopedon; species Philopedon plagiatum. The sequence goes on along the minus strand of OZ020194.1, from coordinate 56,755,222 downwards.
AACATTTTTTTCTATCTGACATAATAAAGGCTCTAGGAAGCAAGTAAATATAGTCAAAGACCCTGTACGAGTTTAAAAAAGTAATTGGTTTTTTATCCATAACTCGCTTAATTTTTATGCTATCGATCTTTTTAAAAAACCATTTTGTAGGTTTTTTAAGGGCTATAAGATCAAATTAGTTTAATATTTTTTCTGCCTATATTTTTGAAAGGTTTTACGCTGAAAGTGCTCGAACAAATTGCTTCTTACTCAAATATGCAAACTTGGTGCTTATTATTGTGATTACTTTAGAAGTTAATTCCTAGTTCCCATTAGTGATGTAAGGATACGTATCCAAAAATCCGTTGGATCCGAATATTAAAAGAATCCGGATTATCCGGAACCGGCCGAGAACTTGAATACGGATTCGGAATCAAAATAAATTCGGATCGGGTGGTTACTAAAGCAAAGTGCAAAGAGAAAACGGAATCGGAATCGAGTGTAAGCGAACAACATTGTCTGCGATTTGGCATATTTGATATTGTGCTTTCTCTTTCTAATGACATTTCCTAAAAAAAGATGGCATAGTTATCGGGGTAACGGGTATCATATGAGATGAGACCCATTGGTTAAACTAGTCCCGCCTCACCCGAACCGAATTCAAACGAGAACGGCGCGACGCGGTGCCTTCTTATCCCTAAACTTCGACTTCGACTGGTATGATACCGATACCGCATCGACCTACCTAGCCGTGTATCCGGATAGAAAATGTTTTAATCTGTTGCATGCATACGTATACATGATCTGTAACCGCTTTCGCGCGGGTCAAGAAATGGATTCGTATTCGGATAATGGATACGGATATTAGCTGATTCCGATTCCGTATGATTCGGATATCTAATGAATACGGATATTTACAACACTAGTTCCCATGAGTAGTAATTATTTATTTGTTTTTTCAGGATAAAAGAAAGAGACCTTCAGGTGCGAAGTTTCGCGAGCAAAAGAAACTGAGACTACAAGAAAGGGAAAAAATGGCTGGATCTTTAAAGCACTTCTTGCAAAACAATGAAGATTGCACGGAGTCTATCGATGCGACCGAATCTCAAGATTCTAAATCCGTAATATCAGTAACCGTGAGTGGACCATCTGAAATTTCAACAGAGACGACCACGGTAACATCAGGTCCTGCAACAAGTGGCGGCGGTTGTAGCAGCAAAACAGCTTCTACTGATGCAGAGCCCGATGAAGCGGTGACACCATCCTCGTCTACAGCACTTGAACAATCCACTTCAGGTAATTCAGCTTGTGTAAGAAGGTCGGTAATGTCAGCTACCGAAATACCTGCTGCAAGTGACACTTTCGATGAAGGCTTTAATGAGGCTAGTGTCGATATAATTCCGTCCGACCCCGGTTTGTGGCCCGAAAGAATCACCAATAATGAGATAGCTAGAATATTGGTTAAACGTGGTCCGCCCTTGATAGACATTAGTTTTAGCTTTCCTAGTAATAAAGATAAGAGAAAGTTTTCGTGCAAATACTTTGTAAGAAGTCTAGCAAATGGAGAAAAAGTCGAAAGGACTTGGCTTATTTACTCTATTTCTAAAGATTCCGTATTTTGTTTTTGTTGTAAGTTGTTTTGTAAAACTCCTAACACTTTTTGTGATACAAATGGAGTATCTGATTGGAAACACTTGTCTTTGCTAATGAAGAGACACGAAACGTCAATTTTACATAACATCAGTTATATGAACACTTGGGTAAATTAAAAAAAATGTTGGAGACATCTACGACTGTTAATGCTCATCACCTGCGGATTTTAGAAACGGAAAAAAAATATTGGCGCGACGTGTTGGAAAGAATTATTGCGATTGTTAAGTATTTATCTACACAATGCTTGGCATTTCAAGGTTCTTCTAAATTACTCTTCGAACATGATAATGGAAATTTTCTAAAAGCTGTTGAGATGATTGCCTCTTTTGATTCAGAGATGAGACAGCACGTTAGCCGAGTGTGTAACTCCAAAAAAAAATCTGTTAAAATGACTCATTATTTAGACGACAATAATTCAATTATGAAATAATTGAATTATTGTCGTCTAAACTAAGAAATAATATTTTAGAAATGGTTCGCAGTTCAAAATATTTTTCAATAATATTAGATTGTACACCAGACACTAGTCATACTGAGCAAATTAGTCTTGTTCTGAGGTATGTTGTCCTTAACACCACTTCAAAAACGGCTGAAGTTAAGGAAAGTTTTGTTGCGTTTAATACAATACGGGACTCTACACGGGAAGGGATATATACATTTGTGACAAATTTTGAAAAAATTAAATTTAGATATAAAAAATATTAGGGGACAAGGTTATGATAATGGGACAAACATGAAGGGAAAGCATGTTGGGCTTCAAAAACGCATTCTTGATGCGAATCTGAGAGCCCTTTTTGTACCTTGTGCGGCTCATACTTTGAACTTAACAGTAAATGACGCCTCTAAGGTGTCAGATGCTACAATACACTTTTTTAATCTTGTGCAAGAGTTATATAATTTTTTTTCGTCATCCACAAAAAGGTGGGATATTATGAGAAAAAATGTCCCCGGGTTAAGTTTAAAGCCTCTAAGTGAGACAAGATGGTCCAGCAGAATTGATTCAATAAAGCCCCTTAAACTTTATTTAATTGAGGTTTGCGAAAGTCTTCTAGAAGTAGCTGAAGATAATTCCTTTCACATTGATGCAAGACATAAAGCGAGTTCCCTCTTAACGTCTGTACAAAAATTTCAATTTATTTGTTTAATTATTATTTGGCATGACGTTTTATTTCATATAAATATTGTCAGCAAACAAATGCAAAGTGCTACAATTAATATTAAAGTATGCCAAACCTACCTAAAAAATTTAGTTGATCACTTCCAGCAATATAGCTCTGACCAATCATTTGAAGAAATTCTTGTACAAGCGAAAGAAGTAGCAGTCTCTCTCGAAATTGAAGAAGACTTTCCACCGTTACCAACGGTCAGGAGGAAATTTAAACCAAAACTGTTTGACTATGAACACCGAGATGAGACCCATCATGATCCAAAAACCGCCTTTAAAATTAGTTTTTTCTTAAAAATTATAGAGCAAACTTTAAGCTCTCTAAAAAACCGATTTGACTTATTAAATGAGTATGATAATATTTTCGGATTTTTTAGCGACATATTCAAATTAAGTGACAGCGATCTTTTAAAACGTTGTTCTGTTCTTGAAGAACGACTGACAGATCAGGATAATAAGGATATAGACTCCAATGATTTGTTTAATGAAATTAAAGCGTTAAAGTTGTTTTCATTACCTGATGATTCTGACCCCTTAAGTATTTTACAATATATATTTGAAAACAATTTAATCTCCACCCTTCCAAACGTAAGCATTTCACTAAGAATTCTTCTGCCATTACCTGTATCTGTAGCTTCTGGCGAGCGATCTTTTTCAAAGTTAAAAATCATTAAAAATTATTTAAGATCGACAATGCTTCAAGAAAGATTGTCTGGGCTAGCGATATTAACAATTAAACAAGAAATTTTTGATGGTATAAATTTTAGCGATGTAATTAATGAATTTGCAACAGCAAAGTCTCGGAAAATATCGCTACTACAATAGCTATTTTTTATTTTTCTATTGTACCTAGCTATCATTTTTGATTTTATAACGAAGTTACCTAGGTATTTTTTATCAGAAGTATCTGCATATTGCATATTTTTTAAAATATCTAAGTATTAGTAGAAGGTAGTACTTATATATGTACCTATATATGTAGACATTAGGCAATATTTCTGTTATTTGTTCCTAAAAAAGATGTGATTTTTAGTTTTGGGATATTTTCTAGTATTTATAAATAACGTGTCTGTACCCCATTAGTTAAGTAAATGCTTTAAAATGGGTGTGAACAAGAATTTATTTTAATTTATTTTGTTACGATTTTATTCTGTTTGTTTCATTTTGATATTTTAGTCTACAAATAAATCTGACTTCTAAAGTTCAGTTTTTTGCTTTATTTCAAGCACCTACCTACCTACCTACCTTCAAAAAAAATAAATAAAAAACCTGATTCAAAATGCCTTAAGGGGCGCCAAAATCCTTTTTTGCACACAGGCGCCAGTAGCCCTTACGGGTTACGGGGGCCCTGTTTATCAGGAACCTTTAACCACACCAGAAAACATGCGTATTTATGATATTATGTTATTACTAAAACTATTAAAACTTAATACTTTCCCGATGTGTAATAATTTAGACGAATATATATATATATATATATATATATATATATATATATATATATATATACATATATATATACGTATATATATATATATATATATATATATATATATATATATATATATATATATATATATATATATATATATATATATATATATATATATATATATATATATACATATATATATATATATATATATATATATATATATATATATATATATATATATATATATACATATATATATATATATATATATACATATATATATATATATATATATATATATATATATATATATATATATATATATATATATATATATATATATATATATATATATATATATATATATATATAGTGACCGGCAAAAAGTTCGCAACATATGGGAAAAATTTTTATTAGGAGAGTATCGGAAAAACTTTCCCAGGGGATCGGTTCTGCATGTCCGATAACCTAAAAATCGATTTTGACATACGTCACGTGACCACTGGTATAGCGTCAAATTAAAAAAAAAATTGTTAATTTACAAAAAGTGAGGTTAGTTGACGAGATATCAAAAAAAGTTATTTGAAAAAATTGCTTAGAATTAAATTCTAGGTCCTTGTGCAAAATTTTAAGATTTTATTTAAAAAAATTGGAAAACTCAATTTTTTTTAAATATTTTTTTATCGATTTACAAATTTCCAGTTTTTTTCGTTTAGATAGCTTGGCTAATGTAAAGCCCATGTATCTGGATGAAAATAAACGAATGTAGTAGTTTTTTCTACAATTGACAGGACAAAATTAAAAAAAACAGGGTTTCGCCGGACGCTAGCTGTTGCAATGATTTGTATCTAGCAGCAGTGTCAAAATTTTAGAGACATTTCAATGAGATTACATTGAGAAAACCTTAATCGTCTTAAATATATCTGAAGTTCGACTTTTTGTAAAGTTAAGGGGATTAAAATAGATAATAAACAAAAAATTACCTGTTTATTTAATCGAAATTTTATAAACGAAAACCAATGTAAGAAAAACTTAAAAGTAGTCAAATTCTGCACTAACAACACAAAAAATCATTGTTTTTCCTTGGGTGCACAAAATTTAAAACTCAGTATGACCACCATTTCTCTCCATACATACTGTTGTTCTCGAGCGCAACTCTCGATTAACATTTCGGAGCATTTTACGATTTATTTGCAATACACAATTTATAATGACATTCTCTAAATTTTGTATATTCCTAAAGGGTCGATGTTTGTACACAGGGTTCTTTAGGTATCCCCACATAAAAAAATCTAACGGAGTCAGATCTACAATTCTACAATTGACAGGACAAAATCGAAAAAATAGGTGTTCGCCGGACGCTCGCTGTTGCAATGGTTTGAATCTAATGAAATGACTGTATCAAGATTTTATTAAGATTTTTCGCACATAAATTTAACAACCAGGTCTATTTAGTTGTACTTAAAACTACCAAAGCAGGCTCTGAAATTAAAACAACCAAATAATCTAGTAGGTTAAAAACAACAGAAAAATGTCAAACAAATTATAATTTGTTTGATTTCAACCTATGTCATTGGTTTATGTCTCGCATCTTACTAAGTTTGATATTTTACATAAGTTTATTAATATTTTATTCCTTAAAATGGCACCCACACTACTTCTTCATTCAAAATGCCTTAAGGGGCGCCAAAATCCTTTTTTGCACACAGGCGCCAGTAGCCCTTACGGGTTACGGGGGCCCTGTTTATCAGGAACCTTTAACCACACCAGAAAACATGCGTATTTATGATATTATGTTATTACTAAAACTATTAAAACTTAATACTTTCCCGATGTGTAATAATTTAGACGAATATATATATATATATATATATATATATATATATATATATATATATATATATATATATATATATATATATATATATATATATATATATATATATATATATACATATATATATATATATATATATATATATATATATATATATATATATATATATATATATATATATATATAGTGACCGGCAAAAAGTTCGCAACATATGGGAAAAATTTTTATTAGGAGAGTATCGGAAAAACTTTCCCAGGGGATCGGTTCTGCATGTCCGATAACCTAAAAATCGATTTTGACATACGTCACGTGACCACTGGTATAGCGTCAAATTAAAAAAAAAATTGTTAATTTACAAAAAGTGAGGTTAGTTGACGAGATATCAAAAAAAGTTATTTGAAAAAATTGCTTAGAATTAAATTCTAGGTCCTTGTGCAAAATTTTAAGATTTTATTTAAAAAAATTGGAAAACTCAATTTTTTTTAAATATTTTTTTATCGATTTACAAATTTCCAGTTTTTTTCGTTTAGATAGCTTGGCTAATGTAAAGCCCATGTATCTGGATGAAAATAAACGAATGTAGTAGTTTTTTCTACAATTGACAGGACAAAATTAAAAAAAACAGGGTTTCGCCGGACGCTAGCTGTTGCAATGATTTGTATCTAGCAGCAGTGTCAAAATTTTAGAGACATTTCAATGAGATTACATTGAGAAAACCTTAATCGTCTTAAATATATCTGAAGTTCGACTTTTTGTAAAGTTAAGGGGATTAAAATAGATAATAAACAAAAAATTACCTGTTTATTTAATCGAAATTTTATAAACGAAAACCAATGTAAGAAAAACTTAAAAGTAGTCAAATTCTGCACTAACAACACAAAAAATCATTGTTTTTCCTTGGGTGCACAAAATTTAAAACTCAGTATGACCACCATTTCTCTCCATACATACTGTTGTTCTCGAGCGCAACTCTCGATTAACATTTCGGAGCATTTTACGATTTATTTGCAATACACAATTTATAATGACATTCTCTAAATTTTGTATATTCCTAAAGGGTCGATGTTTGTACACAGGGTTCTTTAGGTATCCCCACATAAAAAAATCTAACGGAGTCAGATCTACAATTCTACAATTGACAGGACAAAATCGAAAAAATAGGTGTTCGCCGGACGCTCGCTGTTGCAATGGTTTGAATCTAATGAAATGACTGTATCAAGATTTTATTAAGATTTTTCGCACATAAATTTAACAACCAGGTCTATTCAGTTGTACTTAAAACTACCAAAGCAGGCTCTGAAATTAAAACAACCAAATAATCTAGTAGGTTAAAAACAACAGAAAAATGTCAAACAAATTATAATTTGTTTGATTTCAACCTATGTCATTGGTTTATGTCTCGCATCTTACTAAGTTTGATATTTTACATAAGTTTATTAATATTTTATTCCTTAAAATGGCACCCACACTACTTCTTCAGGAAAAGATAGAAATTATTTTAATTTCTGGAGATAATTACAAAAGCCATAGAGAAACAGCAGCAATTCTTAATGAGAGGCACCCCGATAAATCCCTCCATTATTCCACAGTATCTCGTCTAGTCAATAAATTTAAAGAAACGGGATCGGTAGAAAATCAGTATAAAGTTTCCCATGAAAAACCGGTAACAGGTGACGAAGGTTCTCTGGATGTGTGTTTGCCGATCACAGAAACACCCCAATTAGCAGTTAGTCAAATATCGGAGATCACTAACATTCACGAAAGATCTGTGCGGAGGATATTAAAAAGAAACAAATTTCATCCGTACAAACCTAAATTTGTACAAGTATTAAAAGATAGGGATTATGACGCCCGCTTCGATTTTTGTGCCTGGTTCCAGGGTATGATTGAGGAAGATTTTAATTTCCCAAAGAATGTTCTTTTCTCGGATGAAGCTACATTTACCTCTAACGGAACCGTCAGTTCACAAAACTGTAGATGGTGGGCCACCGAAAACCCAGACTTTGTAATTCAGAGTAAAGACCAATATAGTTTTAAGGTTAATGTGTGGTGCGGAATTTTCAACCTCAGAATAGTGGGACCTTTTTTCTTTAAAGACAATTTAAATTCAGAACGATATTTAGAATTTCTACAAACTGAGATATCTGACTTTTTAGACAATTTGTCATTAGCCGAAAGAAGAAATTTATACTTTCAACAAGACGGAGCTAGCATTCATTCCACAAATGAGGTGAAGAGATGGCTGGATCAAGAATTTGGAAACCAGTGGATAGGACGGTTTTCTGAAAATCCGTGGCCTGCGAGATCACCAGATCTGACTCCGTTAGATTTCTTTATGTGGGGATACCTAAAGAACTCTGTGTACAAACATCGCCCCTTTAGGAATATACAAAATTTAGAGAATGTCATTAGAAATTGTGTATTGCAAATAAATCGTAAAATGCTCCGAAATGTTAATCGAGAGTTGCGCTCGAGAACAATAGTATGTATGGAGAGAAATGGTGGTCATACTGAGTTTTAAATTTTGTGCACCCAAGGAAAAACAATGATTTTTTATGTTGTTAGTACAGAATTTGACTACTTTTAAGTTTTTCTTACATTGGTTTTCGTTTATGAAATTTCGATTAAATAAACAGGTAATTTTTTGTTTATTATCTATTTTACTCCCCTTAACTTTACAAAAAGTCGAACTTCAGATATATTTAAGACGATTAAGGTTTTCTCAATGTAATCTCATTGAAATGTCTCTAAAATTTTGACACTGCTGCTAGATACAAATCATTGCAACAGCTAGCGTCCGGCGAAACCCTGTTTTTTTTAATTTTGTCCTGTCAATTGTAGAAAAAACTACTACATTCGTTTATTTTCATCCAGATACATGGGCTTTACATTAGCCAAGCTATCTAAACGAAAAAAACTGGAAATTTGTAAATCGATAAAAAAATATTTAAAAAAAATTGAGTTTTCCAATTTTTTTAAATAAAATCTTAAAATTTTGCACAAGGACCTAGAATTTAATTCTAAGCAATTTTTTCAAATAACTTTTTTTGATATCTCGTCAACTAACCTCACTTTTTGTAAATTAACAATTTTTTTTTTAATTTGACGCTATACCAGTGGTCCCGTGACGTATGTCAAAATCGATTTTTAGGTTATCGGACATGCAGAACCGATCCCCCGAAAAAGTTTTTCCAATACTCACCTAATAAAAATTTTTCCCATATGTTGCGAACTTTTTGCCGGTCACTGTATATATATATATATATATATATATATATATATATATATATATATATATATATATATATATATATATATATATATATATATATATATATATATACAGTCGGGGTCATATAAATAGCACACTTTTTATTGTAAAGAATTTGGCTTAACCTGAAAGAAAATATTTTGTGGTAAAGTAGGTATACGTTATATTTGCATCCCTTGTTACCATCATGATAAAAACAATAGTTTTATTTAAGCAAATAACAAAACATAAAATAAATTCTAAAAAAATTGTGACATATAAATAGCACACTGTAAAAAAAAATCTATTTTGTCCATTAAAATAAAGAACACGGTTAATATTTTGTTGGGTATCCCTTATTTTGAATAACGGCTCTCAGTCTTGATGGAATTGACTCCACTAAAGTTTCACAATACGCAGCTGGAATTTGAGTCCAGGCCTCGTTGACGTTTTCCCAGAGGTCGGTTAAATTAGATGGATTTTTGTCTGCAAGATTTATTTTTACGTGTTGCCACAAATTCTCTATAGGATTACTGTCAGGACTTTGGGCCGGCCAGTCCAAAACATTAATCAAATTGTCCAGAAGCCACTGTTTGACAAGCCTTGCAGAATGTTTGGGGTCATTGTCATGCATAAAAATAAATGAAACGGGCATAAACTCCTCTGCATAAGGCTCCATAATATTCTGTAGGATGTCTCTGTATTTAAACTGATCCATGATACCGTCGATTCTATGAAGCGGTCCAACTCCGCGCCATGACATTGCTCCCTATACCATAATCGCTCCTCCACCATGTTTTACGGTTTTAATGGTATACTTGGGATCGAAACATTTATTTGGAGGACGTCAGACATATAATTTGCCATCATTTCCGAACCTGTTGAGTTTAGATTCATCGCTCCAGAGGATTTTTTTCCAGACATTTACATCTTTATGCAAGGACATCTTAGCAAATTTTAATCTTTGCAATCGATTCTTTTTTGACACAAGTGTTTTTTTTCTAGGAACGCATCCTCTAAGGTTTACTTCAGTTAGCCTTCTCCTTACAGTTCTAGCTAATAGCTGGATACTATATTCGGTCAATATCTTTTGTCTTACTTCTCTGGAATTAAGAAAAGGGTTGGCAGTGCTAATTTTTTTTATTATTTTATCTTCCCTTTTCGTGGTTTTACGTCTTCTAGGTGCCCTTATCTTATATTCATTGTGCTGTTCGTGGTTGTGTACAGTGCAAGAGCATTTACAATGACGGATTTAGGCTTGCTGCCGCCCTAGGCCACGTTCGATGCGCCGCCCTTGTTGATAAAATGAATTTCATCAATTTTGATCCAATATTTTTATTTTAAAATAACTTCATTTTATTGAAATATAATTTTTAAATATAACTAATAAACATGACAGATAAATAAGTTATAAACTTTAGACAGATAAATAATAAATATTTTTTTAAATTTCAATCAATTTGAAAATTTCTTTTTCCTGGTTTTGGTCCGCGCAAAAACGTCGATTATATCGTCATAATTAGTTTCTTGGACTAGTTGAGCTTCAATAGACAATAATGCAAGAGCATTAAGTCTATCTTGGCCCATGCTGGCGCGTAAATAGTTTTTACCCTTTTTAGAGTGTAAAAAGATCTTTCTCCTGAACAATTTGTAGCCGGAATACTCAAAAAAATTCGGAGAGCAATGTCCACATTCCGATAAACATTTCGAAGACTCCGTGAATGCAATACATTGCATATCGCATCGCTAATGTTTATCGTGTATGTGATGAGGAAGGAAAAGATAATGCTTTTAAGCTGCCCCTGAAAAGAAAACTAGACCGGGTTGCCTTGTACACAGGGGTTAGTACAGGCGCAATAAGATAAATCCACAAAGAAAACGAAGATAGGAGAGCAAATAATCCTAGCCAGCTTTTAAAGTCTCCTTCTCCCTTCCTCCCTAGAGCCACTCATATTCAGCAGGTTATTTCTAAACTAAATAGATTAAATAAAAACGAATTAATAGAAATCATCATAAATAGAAAAGTGCCAGATAATCTATTGGATTGTCCCCATTTAAAGTATATATTTACAAAATTCTGCGATAAGTGTGGTGAAATTAGTGCTAGTAACGAAATCTTTGCCGATGCGGTTGACTCGCTTGCAGAAAATGGCTGTCAGTCGTACACCTGCATTCGGCAAAAAGCCGAGCTGGAAAGCAAAAACAGTGAGTTTTTTACACTAAATAAGTTAATTTCGCAACTCGAAGCGAGGGTTAGGGATCAAGAAGAGATTATTCAATTACTTAAAATTTCGAATAACCCTAAAAATGGGTCAACTCAGCAAGGTTCCAAACCACCGCCCACAAGCAATAATAATACCAATAAACAGTTTCCTCCACATCCTTCATTACAGATTCCTACACAGTCAAAATCTAACAATACTCAAGTTCGTGATGTTTCAAATAAATCACACCAAAACGAAACAGGTCAAGGACCCACCAAAAAAAACTTATTTACAAATTCACAAGTAAAAACGGGGATTGATAGTGCAATGACCTCCACGAATATAAACAAAAATAGGCATCCAAACAATAATCAAAATAAACCAGTGATTGGTACTGGACAGCTGGCCGATGATAGTACACGCATTAAATCCATACCTAAATTGGGTTATTTACACGCTTACCGGTTTCACCCTGAAACTACCACCAATGATTTGCAGAAGCACTTGAATAAATCTATGCCGGAGGTTCACTTTAAGTGCGAATTGTGGAATAGAAAGGAACATAGCGCATCGTTTAAAATCGCTTTTCCTATCAAAGACGTTGGCAAGGTTTATGCCTCCCATATATGGCCTGCAGGAATCGCAGTTCGACGATTTAGGTTTATTAGAAAAAATTTTCAGGAATTCCCACAAGGTCAGTCAGCAACATGAGTGAATCCGGTGATAACGCCATAACAAAAAACAATCATCTTGAACTACAATGTTTACAATCAGTTGACGAGTACAAAAATTGTACTAGGATCTTTTATATAAATATACAGAGCCTGAATAATAAAATAAATCAACTACTTTTATTTCTTGAGATTAATCCTTATGACATACTTTGTTTTTCTGAACATTGGGCTACCGAATTTAGTTTAACACACATGAATATAAATGGTTATAGATTGTTTAATTTCTTTTGTAGGTCTAATAGAATTCACGGGGATGCCTCCATTTTTATCAAGGAGCATATTCTTGCGAAACCTCTTGAGTTAAATGAGTATTGCCGGGAAGTTGATGCAGAGTTTTGTGGCATTTTATTACCAACATCAAATACTGCCATTATTTGCCTTTATAGGTCATGCCTTGGAAACTTCGATATTTTTTTAAACAAACTTGAAATGCTTTTAGAGTATCTAATAACAGTATCTAATAAAAGATAAGAGAGTTTCACTGAAGTAACGGCAGATCAGGTAGCCACACAATTATTATTGAATGGCAAGATACGCGGGAGGCAGTCACGGCAGCCACTGACCCGAGAGGAAAATAATGAGGAGTACTATCTTCGTGAACCCTTTTCAATCGACGAGCTTAATACGGCAATAAAATATATGAAGATTAATAAAGCACCTGGTATTGATGACTTGAGGACTGAGCAGATCAAAAATTTTGGTGGGACAACGCTGCGGTGGCTGCTCGAATTGTTTAATACCTGTGTCACTGGCCTTGTGATACCAAAAATGTGGAGGAAGGCAAGAGTAATTGCTTTGCTCAAGCCAGGTAAGGACTCCAACGACCCAAAAAGCTACAGGCCTGTTTCGCTGCTGTGCCATCTCTATAAGCTGTTCGAGAGGCTCATTCTTAATAGGATAAATGAGGTGCTACAGGAGAGGCTTATCCCACAACAAGCCGGTTTCCGACCAGGCAAGTCCTGTTGCGGACAGATACTAAACTTGACTCAATTTATCGAGGATGGGTTTGAGGAGAGGAAGATCACTGGTACTGTATTTATTGACCTTACAGCAGCATATGACACTGTTAATCACAGAAAACTGCTGACGAAAATCTATGAAGTAACACGGGACTTCCACCTCACCCGCATGATTGGTACTCTACTTCAGAACAGACGGTTCCATGTTAGTCTGATGGGAAAAAACAGCAGATGGAGAAACCAGAAGAACAGACTGCCTCAGGGAAGTGTGCTGGCGCCAACACTATATAATGTATATACCAATGACCAACCTCTCCCGGATAGTACCAGACAGTTTATCTACGCGGACGATACAGCCGTGGCCGCTCAAGGCAAAAGTTTTGAGGAGGTGGAGGTCAAACTGTCGGAAGCCTTGGAGGAGCTGTCTGCTTGCTACGACGCCAACCACCTTAGACCAAACCCTAGTAAGACGCAGATTTGTGCTTTTCATCTCAATAACAAACAGGCAAGGCGAGAGTTGAAAATTGCTTGGCGTGGAGTCCAACTACAGCATTTTCAAGCACCAAAATACCTAGGCGTCACGTTGGACCGTACACTAAGCTTTAAGCAGCACTGCATAAATACAAAGGCCAAAGTAAGTGCGCGCAACAACATCCTTAGAAAACTGACAAATAGATATTGGGGAGCCGACCCACAAACCTTAAGAACATCCGCGATGGCCCTATGTATATCAGCCTCTGAATATGCAGCCCCGGTCTGGAGTGCTTCAAGACATGCAAAACACGTCGATACAGCCGTCAATGAGACTGCTCGGATAGTCACTGGATGCCTAAAACCCACCCCTGTCCGAAAACTCTACCCTCCAATTGGAATCGCCCCACCACATATTCGACGTGAGGTTGCTGCCGATGCTGAAAGGAAAAAACAACAAAATGACCCAAGACACCCTCTGCATGGCCATCAACCACCAAATAAACGTCTCAGGTCTAGAAAAAGTTTTCTTTTCCGAACTAAAGCGCTGGATGGTTCGGCGGAAAAGAATCGCGTTGAGAGGTGGAAGGAGGAGTTGGGTCAGAATAATGCACAAAATGTTAAAGAGGAACTTGCTTCCGGTAAACAATGCCCCTTCCCTGTATGGAGGACCCTAAATCGAATGAGAACTGGAGTACCGAGATGCAAGACGAACATGGCTAGATGGGGACTACTTCCGGCCAACGAAGACACAAGATGCGACTGTGATGCAATCCAGGACCCGAATCACCTCTTGGTCTGCCCAATGCTTGAACAGCCCTGCAGGATGGAGGACTTATTTCTTGGAAATGACAAGGCCATAGCGGCTGCTAATTATTGGAAAATGAGTGTCTGAACCGGACACGAAAAATTAAATTATCTAATAAAATTATCATTTTAGGTGATTTCAATATTAACTTTAGAATGCCTAATCCAAATAGTCACCTTACTGAGTTGACATTCTTGATTAATACTTACGGCCTACAGGTAAGCACATCTGAATTTACTAGAATTTGTACTACCTCACAAACATGTATAGACAACATACTAACTAACTTGGATAGTGATCTCTTTAGAGTCGGAGTCATGGATCCCTGTTTGTCGGACCATCTTGGTCTGGAGATGCATATCAAGGAAAATTCTCAAATCAGCCCCGCCTCAGTGAAAATCCGTAATCTGAGTAAGAAAAACCTAAATAACTTTAACAAATCGCTACAAAACATAAACTGGGACATATTTTACAAGGACGAATCCAATGCGAACTTATTAATCGAGTTTGTTTTGAGTACTTTTTCCAACCTCATAGAAATGCATTTTCCTTTTAAGGAAATAAGTGTTAAAACCAGCTCGTTCATTCCAACCTGCTGGTTTACTGATAACTTGCGTTCTATGAGAAATACTTTGACTGCTCTAAAAACTATTAGTGATGCTACCAAATCCCCTCAGGACTTTGATGCATATAAATCATTTAGAAAAAATTATAGAAAAGAAATCAACAATGCAAAATCTAATTCTTACAGGCAATATTTAACAAACTCTAAAAATAGGTCTAAAGACTCTTGGAAGCTTATCAAACATGAAAGCAATAATGTTCGAAAAAGTACGGAAAGTAAGATTGAGGCCGAGGACTTCAACGAATTTTTCTGTACTGTTTCTAGTACGATTATAAACTCTCTGCCAAACTTTAATGTCTCCTATTCCGATCATCTAAAAAAAATGCCACGACCATCGTCATCATTTTATATGACCCCCGTTGATGAACACGACGTTGCCAGTGCTATTGTAAAATTGAAGAATTCCAATTGCTATGATATGTATGACATTAAATACTAAAATGCTCAAGTATTGCTATAAAACTATTGTTCCTTATCTTACAATATTAATAAATAAATGTTTTACCGAAGGGATTTTTCCTGATTCCCTTAAGGTCGCAAAAGTGTTGCCAATTTTTAAAAAGGGTAATCCCCACCAAGCTGATAATTATCGTCCTATCTCAATCTTGCCTTTGTTTGGAAAAATCATTGAGTCAGTTGTGAAGGACAAGCTTGTATCCTACTTTGAGCATTTAAAAATACTGGTTAACAATCAATTCGGCTTCAGGAGTGGCCGCTCCACTATAAGTGGTATTTTGGAGGTCGTGAACGACATAGTCGAGGGCCTGGACGGGGGCGAACTCAGGTCCGCCGCCTTGTGTGACCTCTCCAAGGCCTTCGACTGTGTCTCTCATGCCATTCTCTTGGATAAATTGAATTATTACGGTATTAACGGCACACCCCATCTTCTGCTACAATCATACTTATCCAATCGCAAACAGGCTGTTTCTATAAACGGAAAATTATCAAATTTAAAAGAAGTAGAGACTGGTGTTCCACAGGGTTCAATCCTCGGACCGCTCTTATTTATTATATATATAAATGATTTTAGTACCAGTGTAACTCCAAGTAGATGCGTTTTATACGCAGATGATGCTACAATCATAGTTTCTTCTGTTAGTCAGGACTCTCTTCAAGAAAACACTGTCAGTGCTTTGTCTCGTGCACAAAACTGGTTTTCCAGTAACAGTCTTAAACTAAATAACGACAAAACGCAAGAAATAACATTTAGCTTTAGTAGCGCATCCATTGAGGGCAATTACGTCAAACTGTTGGGTCTTTTGCTGGACGATGGATTAAATTGGTCTTCTCATATCGATAATCTTTGCTCAAGATTGAGTGGCCAAATTTATCTGCTTAGGCAACTTAAGAAAACATTCGATAAAAAAATCCTGGTAATGGTTTATTTTGCCAACATTCACTCTCTGCTGAGTTATGGTGCAGTTATCTGGGGTAACGCATCCCAATCCGGCAGAGCATTTAAAATGCAAAAGCGGGCAGTCAGGACTATAGATGGTCTTGGCCCCCGTGATTCATGTCGAGCAATTTTTAAAAAACTTGGTATTATGCCTCTTCCTTGTATTTATATTTATCATACCCTCCTTGAAATCCACTCCCACTCTGAAAGATTCACCAAACTATCATACAATCATACGTACGGTACAAGATCTTCGAACACGTTGCTGATTCCGAGGTATCGACTTGTAAATGCTGAGCGGAATGCATTAAATGTATCTCTGTATAACAAACTTGGCAATGCTGTAAAAATATTAAACTACATAAAGTTTAAAATTAAAATAAAAAAATTTTTCTTAGAAAACTGCTTTTATTCTGTTAATGAATACATGGAGGCACCGTCTGTGAGCTAAATACTAGTATTTATATTTTTTTTTATGTGTTTTTTACTAAAAATAAGAGTATTTTCTGTATCTAGTTGGTTACAATTGTTATTTAGTAATGTGTTATTTATTTTTATGCATTTTTCCTTTGACTTGCAACAAACATGTAAAGAATGTAACGTTGTCAAATAAATATCTATCTATCTATCTATCTATAAAACTGGGAGGTGAAGAGATAGTGAAAGCGACAATGACAGTGACAGCAATGGCGAAAACGTTGACGCAAATTTAAGCGAACTCGACGAAACTGAACCCCATGGTTAAAATTATTATGTTTTCCCACCATTTTTCGTTAGGACTGTAATCCATCATGTCGTGTTTTCATGTTTTTAATGTTTTTAACAGAAAGTAAAGAACATTACTCGATAAAGACTATAAGTGATCTCTTAAAAAATTAACATCTTACCCACAGATTAAGAAGTAAATTAATGAATTGAATTATAATAATATATTCCATAGAAAATTTAAAAAAAAACTAATCTGAACCAATTTTTGAAATGGATTGTCTTTACTTTTTTTCGCCTCTAAAATTTTGGCATTTTAAAAATTTTGCCGCCCTTCAAATTATGCCGCCCTAGGCCCAGGCCTCACGGGCCTAGGCGTAAATCCATCACTTATACACAAGTTTCCTTGAACACTTAAGAGTTTTTGCAATCTGTGAAACCGACAATCCATCATTTTTTGGGTCTCAATGCTTTTTTCTACCCACTGAAACGATTTTAAATTGTTTAAACAATCACAATATATTAAAAGAAAAAAACGACTTACTTACTGCCGCAGAAATATCGAACTTCCCAATATTTTTACCAAATATCGAATGTGTGCCATTTATTTGTCCACGGCTAAACAAGTTAAATTGCACTGAATGCATAAAATCAATATTTATCAGACAACTTTTTTTTCGATAAATAATCCGCAGATGCAAGTCCAAACTTGTTGATAATTAAATTCTTTAATATTGGTCGGTTTTGTTAGGTTTTTGTACAATATTACAAGTGTGCTATTTATATGACCGCGACTGTATATATATATATATATATATATATATATATATATATATATATATATATATATATATATATATATATATATATATATATATAAGTATATATATATATATATATATATATATATAGATGTATATACATATATATATATATATATATACATATATATATATATATATATATATATATATATATATATATATATATATATATATATATATATATATATATATACAGTTGCTCACAAAATTGACCGTACATAATAATTCAAAATGTATTAATTGAAATAATACCAGCTCTATGATATGATTCTTTCTATATTTTAACAAAAAATGACAGCAAATAAAAGAATAACTATAGAACTATAAGAAACGTAACAAAAGCCAAACAAAAACAGTTGGTTTTGAAGAAAAAACTTAAAATTAATGGAACTGTCAACATATCAACTGTAAAGATATATACAAGGCGAAAAGTAATTCTTAAATCTATTTTATATTTACTTTTTCAAAAAATTAATATTTAGGGGCACCTCCTCTAGGTTTAAGTACGGCCCTTAAATGACGTGGCATTGATTCCACCTACTTTCTATGAATGTTTGGCGATATATTTTTGCCATGTAGAAAAAATAGTGTGTCTGAATTCTTCACGGTTACTAGGATTGCAACTTTCAAGTTCTTTTTTCACAATTTGCCACGGACTCTCACTCGGAGTGAGACGTGTACCGTGTGTCTGCGGTGGAGTATTTAACAATTTTGGTACACTCTGAAGCAGCCACAGCTTCATCGTATATGCGGTGTTTATGGGATCGTTATCTCTGTGGAAATAAAATATACGCGCCATATTTAATTTTTAAACTGATGGTCTCAAATTTTGTTCTAGAATATCTAAGTACATATTTTTATCCATTATACTTTGACTTTCATGTAATTTTCTAACGCCGTTAGCTCCCATATCACCCCATAATAATATGGAACCTCCACCGTGTTTAACAGTTTTTACGTTTTTTTTTAGTTTGAAGCTAGATATTTTTTTCCGCCTCACAATTCGATCAATCCTGACCAAACCTGAGCAAACCTGAACAAATTATTTGGCGGAAAAAAATAACGAGCTTCAAATTAAAATACCATAAAAGCTGTTAAACTCGGAGGAGGTTCCCTATTATTAGGGGGTGCTATGGGAGCTAACGGTGTTGGAAATATTTACATGAAATTCAAGGTATAATGGATAAAAATGTATACTTAGATATTCTAAAACAAAATTTGAGACTCTCAGCCGAAAAAGTAAATATGGCGCGTATATTTTATTTCCACAGAGATAACGATCCCATAAACACCGCATATACGATGAAGCTGTGGCTGCTTCATAGTGTACCAAAATTGTTAAATATTCCACCGCACACACGGTCTCATTCCGATTGAGGAGAGTCCGTAGCAGGCGCGGCCCGTGAAATTTTAAAGTTGTATATCTCTGTTGCTGCTTATGGGACCCATGCCAAATTTAAGTTTTTTAATAGTGAGCCCACTAGGAATGTTTTGGTAAAGAAAAAAAATATTTTGTGACTTGCGAAAAAAAGTTGAATTTTTGAATTGACCCACCTGGGTAAAAAATTAACACGCCTAGGTATTTTATTTATTACTTTTTCTAAACATTTTGTCGACAATTCTTAAATTTTAAAAGAAAAAAATGTGTTAGTAGAAAGTTATAGTCATTTGAATTTTTTCAACCGAAAAATGATTTTAATTTTCGGTTGAAAAAAATTCAAATGACTATAACTTTCTACTAACACATTTGTTTTTCTTAAAATTTAAAAATTGTCGACAAAATGATCTAAAATTCGTTTAGAAAAAATAACAAATATCATACCTAAGCGTGTTAATTTTTTACCCAGGTGGGTCAATTCAAAAATTCAACTTTTTTTCGCAAATCACAAAATATTTTTTTTCTTTACCAAAACATTCCTAGTGGGCTCACTATTAAAAAACCTAAATTTGGCATGGGTCCCATAAGCAGCAACAGAGATATACAACTTTAAAATTTCACGGGCCGCGCCTGGTCCGTAGCAAAACTTGAAAGTTGCAATCCTAGTAACCGTGAAGAATTCAGACACACTATTTTTTCTACATGGCAAAATATATCGCCAAACATTAATAGAAAGTAGGTGGAATCAATGCCACGTCATTTAAGGGCCGTAAGTAAACCTAGATGAGGTGCCCCTAAATATTAATTTTTTGAAAAAGTAAATATAAAATAGATTTAAGAATTAATTTTCGTCTTGTACGGTTAATTTTGTGTATATCTTTACAGTTGATATGTTGACAGTTCCATTAATTTTAATTTTTTTCTTCAAAAACAAACTGTTTTTGTTTGGCTTTTGTTACGTTTCTTATAGTTCTATAGTTATTCTTTTATTTGCTGTCATTTTTTTGTTAAAAAATAGAAAGAATCATATCATAGAGCTGGTATTATTTCAATTAATACATTTTGAATTATTATGTACGGTCAATTTTGTGAGCAACTGTATATATATATATATATATATATTGTCACCAAATTGTTTTTTCCATTGCTCCGGGAAACACCCTTCCTCCTGCTTGAAGTCCGGTAGCGGCGAGGCGTCGGCGTCGCCGCGCGTCGCACTATCGGGCCGCTGGCAGGGGAAGTGGTCGACCTGATGAATGTGATGAGAGAGGGACGTCACTTTCATGCCCTGCGCACTTTAAATTATGCGCGCGGCCCGCTAAAGCTTCACACCAAGTCACCAGCGTCGCCACCATCGATCATTTTTGGAGCGGGAGGCGGAGCCAAAAGCACGTGGTCCTGTTTACGATAACGACTAACCTAACTTATGTTTTGCCGTTTACCGTCCGCCATTGTGTTTGAGTTAAATTGTAGCAAAGAAACTTATAATGCTGGCTGGATGCCGGACAGGCAAGAGGCCATAGGAATCCTCGAACAGAACAGAACAGAGTTAAATTGTTTTGATTTTTAGTGTTGTAGTAAGAAAATAATAAAGGCTTTAGAATTACAAGTTGCAGCCTTTGTGTAAAGAGTGAATCTTGCACTCGCTTTGAAAAATTATTAAAAGTTTAAAAGTAAGTACCGACCAAAACAATTTTATTAGCGAAAGCTATATTTATACGATTATTTATAGTCTATTTAGGCATATTTTATTTATATTCATTAATTGCTTTTACCATTGCCCCAATCGCCCTACCCGATTTTGTTCTACCTCGATGCCCTACCCTTAGTCTGTTTTTACTTAAAATTTTCACAAACTGTAATAAACTTGATTTTTACCAGGTGCTTTGTTTTTGATTGCTAGTTGTTTTTAATACACAATAATGTAAAAATATTAATAATAAATAAAAATATGAATATACTATTCATTTAACTTTTAGAAAGTGAGTTACCATGCCTTACACTTGTGCTGTACCAAGTTGCTTCCATAATGGTGAGGTCAAGTATCGCTTTCCCAATCAATGTAATGTTTTGTGGAAATGAACATTTAACTAAAGATTATGGACCTGACGAAAGTGTAAAAATTTACAACAGCTTTAGGGTTTGTTCACTACATTTCCAGGAAGACGATTTAACGTTTAATAGAAAACTAAAAAAAGGAGTTATACCCTCGCTGAATGTACCAGGTATGTTTTAATATGTGATATGAAATATTCAGTGTACAAATCTAACGTTGATCCATGCTTTCTCCTTTCTGATTTATTTTTTGTTTCTCATGTTATTGCACATGATTTTTTAAAATTAAATTTGTTTCTTCAAATTTATTGCCTTAAGCAAGTTTTCTGATATAATTTCTGTTTAAAAAAGCAATTAATTGGTTCTGTTATGCATAATTAAGATACTCCCCTTTTTTTAGGGACAACGGTCAAAACTGAAGAACTTCTTCATCTAGAAAAGCGTGCAGCTGACACGGCAAGCCTTCTAGAATTCGTGGATCAACTGTTTGACAGCCTGAATGGTAGTACATTGAAAATAGCACCAGGGAGGGAACTTCGAATTGCAGTAACCAAAGGGTCAAAACACATATTTTTGGAAAAAAGCACTTGATAAATTAAGGCACATTCATTTTATTATGGATAACGGCAAAGCCTTCCTCCCCCAAGCCTTAAAAATCTTATAAAAACCATTAGGAAGTTCATTGAACTTTTTAATGAGTTTGCTACTGGAGCTTGGGATTTGCATACCTGATGCCCAGGACTTTTAATCAGGACCCTCTAGAAAACTTTTTTGGAAAAATCCGCCAGAGAGGACACAGATACATTAATCCTACACCAACAGATTTTAATGCATACTACAAAAGTTTATTGGTAAATCAAATGACACCTAAACAGTCATTAGGAGCCAGTTGTGAAGATGATAACTCGGAGATCTTCGTGACCCTCCAAAGGCTTGTTTCACAGGTTAGTTTAAACATGTCAGCAACAAATTTAATGCAGTGTTCAAAGCCAACTTTTATTTTTTTTAAATGGTTTATTTTTACTTTTATAGGGACTACCGGAGAAAGATGATGACCAGGCACAACCAGAGACCTTTTGCACTGTCCCTGATTCACTGGACGTTTCTCTTAAACCTGTGGAAAGTAGGGCTTTAAGGTATGTTGCCGGCTACTTGGTTAAAAAAATTGGGAAGCAGCCATGCAGTTGCAGAGAGAGGTTTTTTGAAAAGAAGAGTATAGAGACGAATATGATGAAGACTTTTTGAGAAGGAAAGAATACAACCCCAAAGTCCTACATCTTAAATATGTAAGCACCAGTTTTTTAAAACAAAATTAAAACAGCTCTTGCCATTATGAAATATATTTTACAGCGAGATTTACACAAATTTGGCATAGTCGAATACATCCTAAAAGTTTTATGTAGCAGAATATCCCTTACAGATTGTTTTCACGATACTAAAATAAGAAAAACAAGTGTTTAAATATTTTATTAAATTAATGTATTTAACTACACCAAACAAATAAATCGAGTTTTAAAAGGTGCAGACCAGAGACCTACTCCAACAAATGCCCCAAAAATATTCATTAAAGCCAAAAAAATCTACTTAAATGCAGCTAAAAGAAGAAGGGCAAATAGTTTTAAAAAATAAAGAACAAATTGTTATTTGTTTTGTTTTCTGTTTTGTTCGCTAGTGTTATGTAAATGATACTTTTTATAGCTTTTTTCTCCAGTTTGTATAAATACTTTTTTTCTATTTACTGTATTTGTTGTATTAAAATTTGTAGTATATTAACTACATTAATAATTAGAAAGTAATTAACGTGTTTTTTTATTATAATAAAATCATGAGTATACCTACATACTCAAAAAGAAGTACATTTCCCATTTTTATTACAAGTGTTAGATTACATTTTACTTTTCCCTAAAAATTCATAAATTCCTTACTAAATTATAGATATTGCAATAAAAAATGTATGCATATTTATAAAATTTAGTGAGAAATTTCTGAATATATCTTTAATAATAAAAATTTAATGGAAAAGTCAAAAATTATAAACACTAAAAACCCGCCAATAACTGTCGATTGCCATCTAGTGGGCAATAGCCGAAATTCGCTCTATTTGCATAAAGCAGAGAATCTACATCTAAAGCCAGAACATCACCTCACACCAACTCAGGAGGTGGCGCTAAAGTAGCACGAACATGTTGGTCTATTCGTTTACACGTCAGTGTCCAATCTATTCACCCTAACAAACCCTAATCTATGGTCACTTTTGCTTTGACCTTTCGAGCCAAGTGAGTTACAGCTGATCAGAACCACTTTCCTCCGTCGACGATGTATTAGGAATTAATAGGTAAGGCCTCGTTTGAATTCTTGTAAATATAAATATTCATTTATTTTAATAAAAGTATTGCTGCAGAATTAATTATGAAGCCAGGGTTTTTAGTATTTTAATTAAGATCCCGTGACAATATATATATATATATATATATATATATATATATATATATATATATATATATATATATATATATATATATATATATATATATAATATATATATATATATATATATATATACTATATATATATATATATATATATATATATATATATATATATATATATAACCTTTAAGACTTTCGAGATAATAGTAATTACAAAACATGTTATATCAAAAATTGTATTTTCAAAGCTACCTTTGATTTTTATTCATTAAAATTGCTATTGGAATAGTTGTCAAACGAGTTTTCGGCGAATAACTTTCAATGTGTTAGGAATTGCGATAGGGTTGTAATTAGGAAGTTTTCCTATTTCAGAAATATCGAGTAATTTGAACATCATTTAATAGTCTTTCACTTAACTTGTCAAGCAAAAAAAAATCATCTCGATATCTTCAAAATTCACGAACATATTCAATTTCTTATACGTTCAATTTTAATTACTTCGCGCGCGACTTTTATCGGCCGTGACGTCAGAACACACAACTCTGTCGCCGGGCTAGCTGCCCGCTGCTGCTGTCGCGTATTTACTTTACATTTAGGTCTTATTTTAGTATGCTCATTGCTCACTTGCTCATGCTCATTGTGATGTTCACTGAGTGAGGTCTACATTTCTCGTTCTTTGTGCAACACAATATTGTGAAAATGGAATGTTTTGTTCGTGGGGATTCAGTAAACTTACCCAAAGTGGATAATAATGGATTGCGAGTAATCCGTCATATTATAATAGTGCTGAGATCCGAGGAGCTAAGCTTTCAAAGTAAGTATGTTGGACCTATGTTGTAGCCGTTCTTATACCCTCTTTTGATTCTGTGAAAATCCATTAATTTTATCAATTTAATAATTAATTTATTTGTTTATTATTGTTAGTTGTGGAGTGTGAATAATGACCCTTATAAACACCTATTTTCACTAAACTTTCAGGAATATTTATTGGTGCACATGTCTGGAGCATGGAGCTAATTAGTTTTTGGTACTCATTGGCGTAGGGCTTTGAGGGTTTTTAAGAGGGTCAAATATTGAAAAATATTCTCAAAATTTAAAAAACCGTTTCAGTAAACTTTTAGAAATATTTCTCTGGGTACATGTCTGTCTGTTATTAGTTTTTGGTTTTAGGTACTCATTGCCGTAGAGCTTTAAATTTTTAGGGGATAGTTTTTAAAAAAAAATTTTAAATCAAAAAACAGTTTATTGAACTTTCGTTGAGAGTTCTTGTGCGTTTACCATTTATAAAAATATTACGATTTCTAAAACATTCAAAATGGCGGATTAAACATTGCAACTGAGTATAAAAGGCTTTTAATCCCGGTGGAATTTAGAATGTCTGGATTTATTCGCAAATTTTCAATGTAAAGCCTTAAATCGCTAAGAATCACTAATATTTACTATATATATATATTTACTATTATATATATACATATATATATATACGGAAGTACGTAGGGTTTCACGGATGGAGAAATATGTGTCGTGGTTAATCCGGGAATACATCCGTTCGCTTGATTCGTTTCTAGTTGAAACTTGCAGACGTTTCGCCAAAATCTCCTTTGGCATCTTCTGTGCTTACTCGCTGGTCGTACGACCACGACACATACACATATATATATATATATATATATATATATATATATATATATATACTATATATATATATATATATATATATAGTATATATATATATATATATATATATATATATATATATAATAATAATTTTTTATTCCAAAATTTATCTTCTTTACAAAATAAAATTACAAAACCACTAACTACTAGTATATAGTGCGCCTGAGCACTACTTGGTGCTCGTGTTGCGCTGGAGAGGTTGAAAATAAGTTATATAAGCAAAATAAATCATCTACTTTAGAGAATTTTTACATGTCTTATTTAATAGATCTCAAAATAAAATAAAAATGAAAACGAAACTGAAGAAATGAGTTAGGAATTGGAAAACATAGCATTTTAAGGATTTGAAGGATACTCAAGTGAAGCAGTCTTTTACTGTAAGTGGCTTATCTGAAGCTGGTTACTAAGCAAACTATTTCTAAGTCTTTTCCTGAATAAATTGGGGTGGTTTAATCTTTTAAGAAGTAAGGGAATATAATAATATGGGCCCGTATAGTCAATAAAATTCATTAAATGTGTTTTATTAAACTGTTCCTGGGCAATATTTAAATTGCTGACAAACCTCGTATTATAACTATGACCAGGAAAACTATAATAATGAAGACGTTGCTTAACAAAAATAACACTTTCCATAACATATAAATTTTTTAGACTCAATACACCCGCATCCTTATACAACATTAGGCTGGGATACAGTGGTCTTTTATCAAATGCAATCCTTAGAATTAGTTTTTGTGCCGTCTGAACTTGTTTCAATGTGTTTTCATATGCACCCCCCAAATTATAATTGCATATCTTAAAATTGATTCTACTAAAGATAAATAAACCGTTTTTATACATTTATGCGAGAGTATATCCCTTAATTTATAAAATTTATACAACATCTTTCTTATTTTATCGGCTAGATATAAAGTGTGTTCACGCCATTTTAAGTTTTGATCTACTATAATTCCCAGGTATTTTATTTTATCTGTAGATAATAATTCATGATCAGTATCATGTATTTTAATTTTTGTTAATCCAGGTAGGTGAGAGTTATAAATAGAAAAGATATAAATTTAGTTTTTGAATATTTAATGATAAGGAAAAGAAATCCAGCCAATCTTTTTCCTTTTTTCATATTACATTCCACTATCTCCCTAACCTCTCCCCAGGAGTTGCCCGTAAAAATAATGGCTGTATCATCTGCGTACGATATTAAAGTACCACAGACTTTAAGGGAGCATAAACTGTTAATATATAAAATAAAAAGTAGGGGGGCGAGAACTGTGCCCTGTGGGACACCCATGGTTATTATTTTTTTATCGCTCAGACAGTTACCCACCTTTACAAACTGTTCTCTACCCCTCTGGTAGCTAGCGAATATATATATATATATATATATATATATATATATATATATATATATATATATATATATATATATATATATTTCTTCTTTTCTTAAACCATAAGCTCTATTTTTTTCTTTTATTTCTTGGGTCTAGGTTTGTATGAATGAAAATCTTTAAATTCACGTTTCGCCTAGCATAGTAGGCTTTTTCAAAATTGTTTATTTATAGTTTAGAAAAACCTACAATTATGGAATTATTTTTAGAATGATATAAAAAATTTTATGTTTGTATGGACAATCATTACAAGACAAAATAATTAATCTTTTGAAAAATTAAAATAAAACAAAATACGCACCTCGAATTTCTAGGTTTATAGGAAGACATTTCAGATACCTATTAAAATGTTTCAATTTGATTTATCTTGTTGGTCTGAGAAGCAGTTGTATGATGGATTATTTTCAAGATAAAAACTTTTTTTCATTTTTATAATATGTTTTTTAGTATATTATCTTTTTTGTGGAACGCAAAGTATGTTATTTACTGTGTGTTTCAATAATATAGTTTTCATTTTTAAAATTTTTAAAAGAAGAAGTTGGGTGGCTAAATTATTATATTTGTTTAGGGTTCTTTGTTTATATATATATATATATATATATATATATATATATATATATATATATATATATATATATCTCGTGGTAATTAGCCCTGGTGAATTAAGTTGTGGTAAATTTGACTTAGGTTGTTTATATCTTATTTGTCATTAACAGTTTGTTTTTCTTTTTTTATGTGAATCATTTCCTTTATGACTAGTTTGTGGTAGTTTTTCTCCTGAGTTAAGATTGAGGTATTTTTGAAGTCGAACTCGTGTTTCTCATTTTTTTCGTGTTTGTGTAGGGATGTGGATGCGTTTTTGGTGTATTTGTGACCATTTAGTCTGTTTTCTAGGTATTGAGTTGTCATTCCAATATATTTTTTGGACAATTCAAGCAGGGGATGTAATATATTATGTTTGACTTTTCTTTTGGGTGGAACTTTACTCTTTAGGGTGAAAAAAGTGATGATAGAAGATTGTTGGCTTTATGACATGCCACTATGTTGTGTTTTTTTAAAATATGTTTGATTTTTTCCGACAGTTCGTGGGTGTAAGGTATGGCGACATATCTTTCTAAACTCCTGTGTCAGGTAAGTTATCCACATCATTATTATTATTACTATTATTAGGTGCATTCTTGTATATATTCTAAAAATTCTTTGTTTTATTATTTTATTTACTAGTGTTTCTGGGAAGTTATTGTCTTTTAAAATTTTTTTAACTTATTAAATGTTATTGGCGGAATTCTGGTGAGGTTAAGGTTAATGCCCTGTCTGTTAGGCCGATTATTACACTAATTTTTTGGGCTTTAGAGTGGTGTGAATAATAATTTAGGTAACGCCCTGACCAGGTATTTCATTGTAAACCATTTAGTTTTAAGAGCTTCATCGTTTTTGTTTCTGATTAGAGTAAGGTCTAGAAAATTAATTGTATTGGTAGATTCGATTTCGGAGGTAAATTGAATTTTATGGTGAAAGTTATTAAAGCTTGTTAATATATTGGTAATCTTTTCTTCTGGCACAGCTGTGAGGCAGTCGTCAACATATCTCTTGAAAAAAACTATGGGAATGTCAAGATTTTTATAACACTTTCCTCTAGGTATTCCATAACTAGTTGCGCGACTGTTGACGATATAGGGGAACCCATCGCGCAACCATTTAGTTGTTGGTAAAATGTGTTTTTGTATTGGAAGTAATTGTTTGTTAGAGTGAAATTTATAGATTCAATGAATATATCTTGGCTTAGTGTTGTGTGATTTTTTAAAATATTCCATTTTTTTGTTATAATTTCTTTTACAAATTCGTTTGGGATGTTTGTATATAATGATGTAACATACAAGGACACAAGTTTAAAATTATTTGGTATTTTTACTGTGGTTATGAAATCTTTAAAATTGAAGGAATCTTTTATATAATAATCATTTTTGCAGGTTATGTTAGAGAGGCATTTACTTAAGTATTTGGATAATGTATAGAATGGTGACTGAATGAAGATACAATGGGTCTTAAGGGGATATTTGGTTTGTGTAGCTTTGGTAGTCCATATATTTTTGGTGCTACAGCGTTATGAATGCTGAGTTGTTTAGCTTCAGAGTCTGTTATTAAGCCTTTTGAAAGAATTTTTTTTATTAAAGTCTTATTTTTATTTTGGTAAGACTTTGTGGGGTCGCTGTGTAACTTTTTATATGTTTGGCTATCTTCGAGTAGGTCATCCATTTTTGTATCGTAATCAGTTGTATTCATAATTACAGTTTTGTTGCTTTTGTCCGGTTTCAAAATTGTAATATCTGGATTGTCTTTAATAAAATGTTTGGTTTTTTTAATTTGTTTGTAAATGTTTTTCTGAAAAATATTCTGCTTTGTATTTTTGTGTCTTATTTTTATTTTGTGATTGTTGATTACGTTTACTATACTAGACCGAATTGTGTCTTCGATGTCGTTTGGTTTATCATATATGGCTGATTCTACGCTTGCTATATATTCTGTTATTGGTAAGTCTTTTTCGTTATATATTGGTAAAGAGAACTTATCACATCACCTAAGGCCAAAACCTCAGCAACATCGTTAGGAATTTGTTTATCAGAAATATTATTTAACCAGTTAGATGTGTTTATATTGTTTGAAGAATCGGATTCAGTTGGAATTTGGAGTTTGGAAAATTTTAAATATCACTATCACCGAAACCACTAATATCATTAATAAATTGCATACACAAATAAATCACACAAGGGAAGAAATAAGGCATGTATTACCTGAAAATGTTTTTAATAATTTTGAATTCTATGAAAACGCAAAGTATGAAAAACTGTTTAATCATATAAAATTGAAAAACCAGAAAAAAATTTCTAAACTAATTCCAACTGAATCCGATTCTTCAAACAATATAAACACATCTAACTGGTTAAATAATATTTCTGATAAACAAATTCCTAACGATGTTGCTGAGGTTTTGGCCTTAGGTGATAAGTTCTCTTTACCAATAAATATATAACGAAAAAGACTTACCAATAACAGTATAGCAAGCGTAGAATCAGCCATATATGATAAACCAAACGACATGCAAGACACAATTCGGTCTAGTATAGTAAACGTAATCAACAATCACAAAATAAAAATAAGACACAAAAATACAAAGCATAATATTTTTCAGAAAAAAATTTACAAACAAATTAAAAAAACCAAACATTTTATTAAAGACAATCCAGATATTAGGTACAATTTTGAAACCGGACAAAAGCAACAAAACTGTAATTATGAATACAACTGATTACGATACAAAAATGGATGACCTACTCGAAGATAGCCAAACATATAAAAAGTTACACAGCGACCCCACAAAGTTTTACCAAAATAAAAATAATACTTTAATAAAAAAAATTCTTTCAAAAGGCTTAATAACAGACTCTGAAGCTAAACAACTCAGCATTCATAATGCTGTAGCACCAAAAATATATGGACTACCAAAGCTACACAAACCAAATATCCCCTTAAGACCCATTGTATCTTCAATTCAGTCACCATTCTATACATTATCCAAATACTTAAGTAAATGCCTCTCTAACATAACCTGCAAAAATGATTATTATATGAAAGATTCCTTCAATTTTAAAGATTTCATAACCACAGTAAAAATACCAAATAATTTTAAACTTGTGTCCTTGGATGTTACATCATTATATACAAACATCCCAAACGAACTTGTAAAAGAAATTATAACTAAAAAATGGAATATTTTAAAAAATCACACAACACTAAGCCAAGATATATTCATTGAATCTATAAACTTAACTCTAACAAACAATTACTTCCAATACAAAAACACATTTTACCAACAACTAAATGGTTGCGCGATGGGTTCCCCTATATCGTCAACAGTCGCGCAACTAGTTATGGAATACCTAGAGGAAACTGTTATAAAAAATCTTGACATTCCCATAGTTTTTTTCAAGAGATATGTTGACCACTGCCTCACAGCTGTGCCAGAAGACCAGATTACCAATATATTAACAAGCTTTAATAACTTTCACCATAAACTTCAATTTACCTCCGAAATCGAATCTACCAATACAATTAATTTTCTAGACCTTACTCTAATCAGAAACAAAAACGATGAAACTCTTAAAACTAAATGGTTTACAAAAAATACCTGGTCAGGGCGTTACCTAAATTATTATTCACACCACTCTAAAGCCCAAAAAATTAGTGTAATAATCGGCCTAACAGACAGAGCATTAACCTTAACCTCACCAGAATTCCGCCCAATAACATTTAATAAAGTTAAAAAAATTTTAAAAGACAATAACTTCCCAGAAACACTAGTAAATAAAATAATAAAACAAAGAATTTTTAGAATATATAACAAAAATGCACCTAATAATAGTAATAATAATGATGTGGATAACTTACCTGACACAGGAGTTTTAGAAAGATATGTCGCCGTACCTTACACCCACGAACTGTCGGAAGAAATCAAACATATTTTAAAAAAACACAACATAGTGGCATGTCATAAAGCCAACAATCTTCTATCATCACTTTTTTCACCCCTAAAGAGTAAAGTTCCACGCAAAAAAAAGTCAAACATAATATATTCCATCCCCTGCTTGAATTGTCCAAAAAAATATATTGGAATGACTCAACTCAATACCTAGAAAATAGACTAAATGGTCACAAATACACCAAAAACGCATCCACAGCCCTACACAAACACGAAAAAATGAGAAACACGAGTTCGACTTCAAAAATACCTCAATCTTAACTCAGGAGAAAAACTATCAAAAACTAGTCATAAAGGAAATGATTCACATAAAAAAAGAAAAACAAACTGTTAATGACAAACAAGATATAAACAACCTAAGTCAAATTTACCACAACTTAATTCACCAGGGCTAATTACCACGAGATATATATATATATATATATATATATATATATATATATATATATATATATATATATATATATATATATATATATATATATATCTTTTTTATTGTTTCTTTCTTGGGATTAGGTTCATTATAAAAACATTTTTTTTTTTTTATTATTTTTTATTAAAAGTCCATTGACGTTTCGACCCCTTTTCGGGTCATTTTCAAAATGTTTTTTTTATTTGGTTTGTTAAAAGACAACGGATAAGGAAAATTCTTCGATTTTTCTGTGTCGCTAATTTTGCAATTAGTCTTGAGTATTCCTTTAGAATTTCCAGTGTGAATTGCCCATATGTCCATCCTATTTCCTCGAAGAAGGTCATTATGCTTAAAACTTTTTTAGCGTTTTCCACCCTTGCCACTATATAGATACTTTGTTACTTTTCTTGAACCATTTATAATATATCTTTTTTATTGTTTCTTTTTTGGGATTAGGTTCATTATAAAAACATTTTTTTTTTTTTATTATTTTTTATTAAAAGTCCATTGACGTTTCGACCCCTTTTCGGGTCATTTTCAAAATGTTTTTTTTATTTGGTTTGTTAAAAGACAACGGATAAGGAAAATTCTTCGATTTTTCTGTGTCGCTAATTTTGCAATTAGTCTTGAGTATTCCTTTAGAATTTCCAGTGTGAATTGCCCATATGTCCATCCTATTTCCTCGAAGAAGGTCATTATGCTTAAAACTTTTTTAGCGTTTTCCACCCTTGCCACTATATAGATACTTTGTTACTTTTCTTGAACCATTTATAATATATCTTTTTTATTGTTTCTTTCTTGGGATTAGGTTCATTATAAAAACATTTTTTTTTTTTTATTATTTTTTATTAAAAGTCCATTGACGTTTCGACCCCTTTTCGGGTCATTTTCAAAATGTTTTTTTTATTTGGTTTGTTAAAAGACAACGGATAAGGAAAATTCTTCGATTTTTCTGTGTCGCTAATTTTGCAATTAGTCTTGAGTATTCCTTTAGAATTTCCAGTGTGAATTGCCCATATGTCCATCCTATTTCCTCGAAGAAGGTCATTATGCTTAAAACTTTTTTAGCGTTTTCCACCCTTGCCACTATATAGATACTTTGTTACTTTTCTTGAACCATTTATAATATATCTTTTTTATTGTTTCTTTCTTGGGATTAGGTTCATTATAAAAACATTTTTTTTTTATTATTTTTTATTAAAAGTCCATTGACGTTTCGACCCCTTTTCGGGTCATTTTCAAAATGTTTTTTTTATTTGGTTTGTTAAAAGACAACGGATAAGGAAAATTCTTCGATTTTTCTGTGTCGCTAATTTTGCAATTAGTCTTGAGTATTCCTTTAGAATTTCCAGTGTGAATTGCCCATATGTCCATCCTATTTCTCGAAGAAGGTCATTATGCTTAAAACTTTTTTAGCGTTTTCCACCCTTGCCACTATATAGATACTTTGTTACTTTTCTTGAACCATTTATAATATATCTTTTTTATTGTTTCTTTCTTGGGATTAGGTTCATTATAAAAACATTTTTTTTTTTATTATTTTTTATTAAAAGTCCATTGACGTTTCGACCCCTTTCGGGTCATTTTCAAATGTTTTTTTTATTTGGTTTGTTAAAAGACAACGGATAAGGAAAATTCTTCGATTTTTCTGTGTCGCTAATTTTGCAATTAGTCTTGAGTATTCCTTTAGAATTTCCAGTGTGAATTGCCCATATGTCCATCCTATTTCCTCGAAGAAGGTCATTATGCTTAAAACTTTTTTAGCGTTTTCCACCCTTGCCACTATATAGATACTTTGTTACTTTTCTTGAACCATTTATAATATATCTTTTTTATTGTTTCTTTCTTGGATTAGGTTCATTATAAAAACATTTTTTTTTTTATTATTTTTTATTAAAAGTCCATTGACGTTTCGACCCCTTTTCGGGTCATTTTCAAAATGTTTTTTTTATTTGGTTTGTTAAAAGACAACGGATAAGGAAAATTCTTCGATTTTTCTGTGTCGCTAATTTTGCAATTAGTCTTGAGTATTCCTTTAGAATTTCCAGTGTGAATTGCCCATATGTCCATCCTATTTCCTTGAAGAAGGTCATTATGCTTAAAACTTTTTTAGCGTTTTCCACCCTTGCCACTATATAGATACTTTGTTACTTTTCTTGAACCATTTATAATATATCTTTATTATATTATCAGAAAAATCGAAGAATTTTCCTTATCCGTTGTCTTTTAACAAACCAAATAAAAAAAAACATTTGAAAATGACCCGAAAAGGGGTCGAAACGTCAATGGACTTTTAATAAAAAATAATAAAAAAAAAAAATGTTTTTATAATGAACCTAATCCCAAGAAAGAAACAATAAAAAAGATATATTATAAATGGTTCAAGAAAAGTAACAAAGTATCTATATAGTGGCAAGGGTGGAAAACGCTAAAAAAGTTTTAAGCATAATGACCTTCTTCGAGGAAATAGGATGGACATATGGGCAATTCACACTGGAAATTCTAAAGGAATACTCAAGACTAATTGCAAAATTAGCGACACAGAAAAATCGAAGAATTTTCCTTATCCGTTGTCTTTTAACAAACCAAATAAAAAAAACATTTTGAAAATGACCCGAAAAGGGGTCGAAACGTCAATGGACTTTTAATAAAAAATAATAAAAAAAAAAAATGTTTTTATAATGAACCTAATCCCAAGAAAGAAACAATAAAAAAGATATATTATAAATGGTTCAAGAAAAGTAACAAAGTATCTATATAGTGGCAAGGGTGGAAAACGCTAAAAAAGTTTTAAGCATAATGACCTTCTTCGAGGAAATAGGATGGACATATGGGCAATTCACACTGGAAATTCTAAAGAATACTCAAGACTAATTGCAAAATTAGCGACACAGAAAAATCGAAGAATTTTCCTTATCCGTTGTCTTTTAACAAACCAAATAAAAAAAACATTTTGAAAATGACCCGAAAAGGGGTCGAAACGTCAATGGACTTTTAATAAAAAATAATAAAAAAAAAAATGTTTTCATAATGAACCTAATCCCAAGAAAGAAACAATAAAAAAGATATATTATAAATGGTTCAAGAAAAGTAACAAAGTATCTATATAGTGGCAAGGGTGGAAAACGCTAAAAAAGTTTTAAGCATAATGACCTTCTTCGAGGAAATAGGATGGACATATGGGCAATTCACACTGGAAATTCTAAAGGAATACTCAAGACTAATTGCAAAATTAGCGACACAGAAAAATCGAAGAATTTTCCTTATCCGTTGTCTTTTAACAAACCAAATAAAAAAAACATTTTGAAAATGACCCGAAAAGGGGTCGAAACGTCAATGGACTTTTAATAAAAAATAATAAAA